>BSBK01002259.1:0-600000 GCA_027943335.1 Chamaecyparis obtusa
TGAAACCGGGCCCGCTCTACTAGGTGTCTTGCAGTTGCAATTTTGCAAGTTATAAAGTCTGACAATAATGAGTCTTAAGAAATAACGACAACCACAAGATTTATCTGAATCGAACGATCAGGACATAAAACGGGAAAGGCTAAAGTTTCATGAAAATTTTTAAATAAAAAGTGACCTACTCAAAACCTAACCGCCAAACAGATGAAGCAGACAAATTTTAAAGGTTTATTTTGGCACATGTGTTATTACACCTTTAGTGAATGAAAAAAGTAACGCTCGAAAAACAACAAGGATAATAACAATTACGGTTTCACCTCCTTTCTCCTTGCTAGGGCAAATAAATAAGGGTTTTATCAATTTTGAAGTATAAGAGCCAAAACATTTAACAGTACTAACAGTATGCTCTTTGATTCTACCATTAATTTTTCTAAATATTAAGATTTTAGCCAACACCAATTTAGACTTGTGCTATCAAAATTAATATATAATAAGGTGTCAATGTAAACTTGTTTTCTCCAAACAATTTATATTTTGATGAATATTCTATTTTGGTTTTCACAAACAGGGACTAATGTGTTAATGTTATTCTCATGGAAATGACAAACATGATGATTTTGCAACAAGGAAGAGAACATAGACACATACACAATAACATATAAATCATTAATTGTACACACATGCTTCTCATCTTTTAAACTTTGTTAAATGTAAAGTTTAAATAAAAAGAATATACTTTCAAAAATAATAAGAGAATTTTTTATTTAATAATAATTTAATATACTGAATAATTGTTTATATTTGTGGGGCTATAATTAAATAGCATAGATCTTATATACTAGATTTAATGTATCCCTTCTTTAAGACTATAATTCCTTAGCAAGGAGTGAATAGCCTTACTAGCTATTCTTTTCTTTTATTATTTTTTTATTCTGATTTGAAATTTAAACTTAGCCAACAAAATTTGCATAGGATATCATATTATACCTTTAAGTCATTCTATTGTAGAGATCTCGTGCCTTTTCTTGGCATTAAAATTTTAGTTTTGATTATTATAATATACAAAAAAATGTTGTAGTCTATAAGACCTCATTTCTTAGAATGGTTACTATTATTTAATTGTATTATTTTTCTTTAATGTAATTTATCTTTTATCAATTAAAAAAAATTCCTTTGTTCAAATGATGCTTTTGATTGATTACCATATTCAAAACTCTAATAGTTTTAATATTAACAAATCTATATTATACTCTATTTATGTTTAATATTAGCTTGCAATGAAGGTAAATAAATTATTTTTTCATTTAGGGAGGTATCATCAAAGGTTTCTAAACACCAAGTTAGAGTATAAACATGAGAATAGACATCATTTATTTTTTTATGATAGCTATAATCATCTCATTTTATAATCATTGGTATTTCCTCCCTTGTTCATTAACTTCCATCATAGATAATGTCACTATCATTTGTTAGGATAGATTATCCTATACCCAGGAGCTAGTCTACAGACATCCTCCAGAGCAGAGAGAAAATCAACACAAGATTCTATTGCAATGTAGTAGTGAGGTATTGAGGTGTTTACAAATGTATAGAGGCTCTTCTTAAATAGGAAAGAGAAGATAGGTAGAGAGGACAAGGTTGAGATAAGTGTCTCAACCTAGAGGAAGTACAGTTGTAATAGAACTCTACAATATCCTCTTAGATGAGTTAGAGTCCAAATAGGACTCAATGATATCCATCTACCTAATAAATGTATTAACCTAAGTAAACTTAAGTAATGAGTAAATAGTAAGACTATTTACTCCAACACCTCCCCTTAAGTGTAACTTAGGGAGTAGAAAAATGTAGTAGAAAATTTTTATGGAAACTAGAAACTAGGCCATGTTAGGTACCCATGTACAATTACAATGCAATATCTCATAACCAGAGAAAAGGAGAAAACCTAGTGGGAGAAAACTCCTCTCCAAAAGAGAGAACATGAAGGTCTAAGAAGCCTTCAAAAATATGTCCTGAAATCATGAACATGAACACCATTGAAGCATAAAGAATCTGTAATCTATATATAATTGTTAATGAGTGATCTGGTGTTATATCTAATGATCTCCTCTGAAGAAGATGATGATCAAGAAGATAAAAATATGTATGAGTGCTCCAATTGGCACTTCTCGAACATTGATCAGATGTCAACAATGGCAATAGCATCTATCGATTGAAGATACAAATGACACATGAATCTACACGAGTGATCTTCACTACACAACCAATGATGTTGTTTCAGTGATACCATTATCACTTCTCAACTTTGTTGAAAATACAAGTGCAATAGTCTTAAAGGAATCCAATAGTGTTTTAGCACACTTCAAGTTAAACCAAGGAACTTCCACTAAAAAGGAATGCAAGAGTGTCTTAGAGCACTTCGAGAGAAACCAAGTATTAGCACAAAAAGTAGGATAACCCCCCATAATATTGAATTGGGTGAGGCTTGATAGATCCACTAGAATTATGTGTCACCATGCTATGCAAAAGGGACCAAAAGTATCTATAACTAAAAAAAGGGTGTGTGTGGTCAAACTACACACTCGCACGAGGTAAGAATATCAGTGATTTTTCTGTTATCATGGAGGAACTCTCACTTTGACAAATCTATGATTGGAAAATGATGGTTCTACACAACCTACCATGGCACTTTATAATTCAGTGCGAGTACAAATAGTTTTATGGCACATCATGTGTGCAAAATCCCTAAAAGACATGGATGGACACTAGATTTAAGATGTCCAAAACAAAAATGCTTACATGATTCATAAGGAAAACTCAAGAAAAAAACTTAAAAATAAATTGCACCAAGGAATAGTGTAGGAAATCACCTTTGCGACAATGCTTCATTTTCCAAAATTGAACTCTGGATGTCCACATTATGGTTAATTGAAGAAAAATTCCTATCAGGGTTGAAAGGTGAAAAAATAACCCACCCCGCTTAAGTACCAGGGGGCATGGGTTTGGTCCTCCATGGGACCATTATCTCATCATGTCAGAAAAGAATGCCCCTCCCATATGGAGAGGGCCCAAGAAGCGCTGAGAAGGTGATTGGGTTTGATGGTGGTTCTGCATGCCAACCCCATAACCAAAAAGAACCATTGAAGGATTTACAGTCATTGACCACTTCCAATGGACAATAGAAACTGAAAAACATGTCACATAGTTTTGCAACTATTGGCAAGGATGAGGGCACCGACAATGTGATAGTTTGGTGAATAATACGCCAAATAATATGAGCACGATGAGGCAAATAAAGACCCATTTGAAGCACTTGTGAAGCACAAGAAAATCTCTTAGTTTATTTATGTGTCCATGAGCATCAACAACTCCAACATAGCACAGTCACAATGCATGCCCAAGGAATATCACGCACAGACCAGAGAATGGAATCACTTGGGGAAGAGCATGATGCGGGTGCCAAGATCAATGTAGGCCAAAGAGTATAATTCAATGAGGCCTTGTGCCAGCCACTGGTGACTTTGAAGCATGCCACCCAAGGGCCCCAGCATAAAAGAAACAGAGACTGGAACTAGAAAATGTAGTGCACAGCCCATAAAGTTAGTGCACATGCTAATAAGGACCAGCAACCCATGTGCAGTCCAAGTAGGCCAAAGGGTAAGATCCATGCTCACCGGACCAAGGATAAGATCTAAAGAAAATGGCCAATAGTGCAATCAAGAGAAATGCAGGCCCTCACCATGCAACTGTTGTGCACACAGAGTGAGACAAACACTTTGTGTCCATCAAATCCTTGTGACAGCCATGGATGCAACTTTGAGTTTGGCCTCAACATTTGCAAGCACCAATGACTTCGTATTTGCAGACCATGGCTAGTTGTAGAAGCACAAATAGTAGGAATTTCCTTAAATAATCCATAAATTAGGGCTCATCAATGTTGCAAGAATGTTGAAACCAGGTGCAATTATGTCCGGCTTTAGAATTTGAGGCGTCAAAGAATTAGGTCCTCTTAGGGAGAATGGTGCTACCATAGGCGCAAGCTTGGTATTCATGATTTTTCCCAGCACTGGCCTACCATCGTAGTTGCTGAGCTTTGTATCCCAACCATTTATTTCTATATTTACAGTGCCACGATCAGTGGTTACTCTGGAGGACCAAGTAGAATGAAGGCTGGGGAAACTACTAGTGAAGATCTAAGCACGATCATAGCTCCCATCATATGTCATGTAAGGATAATCTTTCTCAGAGTCTATCCTCCATTTCTTATGATAAATTCAAAAGCATAATCCACGAGTCCACCATTGTAGCCCTCATTGTAGGATGTATCATAGTCCACCAATTCTTGCTCAAACTAAGAAATATAGACAAACTAATGGTTTTCAACACCAATATCTTTCATAGCTTTCAAGGTGCCAATATTATACTCCTGAAAAAATAGATAAGATACCCTGACTATAGCTAACAAACACATATATGCAGAAAACACTAGTAAACTATAGAAGGAAACCACGAACCTCAAGAAAAATAATTGAAACTCTCTAAACTAGAAAGAGTTGTGAGACTATAGGCTTTGATACCATGTTAGGATAGATTATCCTATACCCAGGAGCCAGTCTACAGACATCCTCCAGAGTGGAGAGAGTCAACACAAGATTCTATTGCAATGAAGTAATGAGGTATTGAGGTATTGATGTGTTTACAAAGGTATAGAGGCTATGCTTAAATAGGCAAGAGAAGATAGGTAGAGTGGATAGGGTTGAGACAAGTGTCTCAACCTAGAGGAAGTAGAGTTCTGATAGAACTCTACAATATCATCTTAGATGAGTTAGAGTCCAAATAGGACTCAATGATATCCATCTACATAATATATGTATTGACCTAAGTAAACTTAAGTAATGAGTAAACAGTAAGACTATTTACTCCAACATCATTTGTATCTTGAAAGCTAATATCAATTTCATCTTGTTCATTATCATTAGATGAAGGAGAAAAAGTTGAAATAAAATTGTCTTATTAAAAGTCATAGATTTCAAAAAAAGGATTAACACTAACCTTAAAACCCTCATAAAGACACAAAGGTATAATGCATTAAATTTTCTCAATCCCTCATTATGCACTTCTTCTTCACAATTTCCTACTCATTATAAGAGTCTTGTTGAGGTAGCAATATTCTTTATTTATTGGTTATGAATATGTACTATGCTAAATTGTAAGAACATATAATTTGATGCTCAATTTAGCCCAATTTCAGTATATATGGATTCCCACATGATTTCTAGCATCTTATCTCAAATTTCACACTCTCCTAAGACACGTTGGACCTTTATTTATTCTAACCAAAAATCTATGTGAGCCATAATTTCTAAGTGCGCTTTTTATTATTTTATTGGATGGAGAGGAAGTATAAAATTTCTTTGATACAGAGATAATCTTACAAACATTAGATATACAAAATATAAAATATAAAAATCTTGAATACTGTATATGTGATGTAGAAGTCACTTCACCAGACAATATATTATTAATATAATAATCAATGAAATGTATTAAGATATTAACTAATAATATAAATATAATTTTATATGATATACTATAAACATTGAATATTATCATAAATATAAAAGATGACCACAATAAATGCCTTATATTTTCTCATGAAATGTGTGAGATTGTCAAAGAAATTTAGTGTTCAACTTGGTCCGTTTGTGTTGGATATAAAGTTAGATATAAAAAATATTTATGATTAATAATAGGTATTTGGTCCATTTAAGTTGTATATACGTTATATTTTATATAAAAATACAATATTCTATGAATAACAATATTCCATGCAATAACTACATGTTAACAAAATTAGCCCTCACAACTACCGATCCTTCTCTAGCCACGACCATTCCTTATATCCTAAAAATATATAATATTCAAAGGCACTAATACATTCAGGACTATAGAAGAACATTGACGAAGGAGGGAACATATGCAATGCAGCGATTCCGACACACTCGAAGCTGATAGCTTAGTGCCTCAGCCCACATCTCCCAATAAAATTTCGTTACAAATTCCTCTTCCATTTGCTTCAAGTAGGGCCTAGCCGTAACCCATTTGCATTCCATTTGTTGTTAACCATTTGTTTATGCAATAATTTGGTAAATTTAAACTTTTGAATTTTAAATTCCAGTCTACCGCACATAGCTTAAAGTAAGAGAACTGTAGAAATCAACTTTTTTAGCGTAAAATTACAAGGGTATTCTCATGAGGGGGTGCACAATGAACAGGTCTCCAAACGACGTAATCCCAGCCTGTGCAAATGTAAATGCATGGAGGATTTATTAATTTTGTTTCTACCAAATATAAAAACATCTCAAATTCAATTTATGTAGGTGTAAAGATAAATATCTCAACTTTTTCCAGCATGCTCCCTGCCTGTGACAAAACGAGCGCTTTGGAACAATCTATGGAAGTCTGTGCAAACCCATTGTCAATGTTGATGTCATAGTTGCAACTACCCTAGTAGACATTTATGAAAAATGTGGTGGCATAAACAAGGTACGTCAACTGTTTGACAGAATGCCTCCAAGAAATCTATTGTCATGAAATTTCTTGATTGCAAGGCATTTTACAAGATTCATTCGACTAAGTAACCACATGGAGGAGATCTCCTCACTCAAAATCAATTTCTTGTATTCTCTAATATTTGCTCCTTTACTTTTATTTACTCATTATTATTTTCAACTATATTTTGACTAGAAGTTAATAACTTTTTTTAATCATGGAATCGACACATTCTTATAGAGCTATAAAATTTGGGACAACCAAATATCTTGTAATTTATAACCAAAAATGAAGTGGACTTTCCTATTTTTCTTCTATCTTTGAAAGAACAATTTCCTGTGTGTACAATAAAATGTAAGTAAACAAATGATTAAAAGACTAAGCTAAAAATATAACTACATAAAACAAGTGTCATGTAGTGGCCAATACTTGTTGTTAATATTGTAATAAAATAATAAATATAATAATAGTTATTGTTAATATTGTAATAAAATAATAATATAAGCAAAATATTTGTGTTAACTATAGAATAATATAACAAAAGAACATTAGTTTGAATAAATTAATTAGTCTATTAGTATGCAAGTGAAATTATAAGATTCAAGTTATATATTTTATTTTGGTACATTGTCCTTTATTTTTAAAAAAATAGAAAAACAAAGCATTTCAAAATTAATTAGCTCATTCATATGAGTACTTTGAAAAATAGTTATAAACATTAGAAAATGAAAACAAGCTAACTAAGAAAACAGTAAAAAAGAAAACTTAACCAAATTATTGAAAACTAGGTAAATATTCAATACATAGCTAAACTTTATGCTCTATCATGCCCATAACTAAAAGATGTTTTCTTTCTCTACCTTGGAAGTATTCTCATCTATCATCTCCAAAGCTTCCTTTCCTGAAAAAAATCTAATTTTTTTAATGCTTTCTTTGATTACATTGCTAACTATTATCTCTTGTTATTCCCCAATTAACAAATTCTTTACTTCCTATTCTTCCTCATAGAAATGACATCTATAGTATCCCTAGAAATAAGGTCAAATTTCTTTAAGTTTTTTCCCATTGTACTCTTTCATTTGGCCTATCATTTTAGTTTTAGTTTTTTTTTATAGTTTAATTTAATCATAAAATACCCTATTTCTTTGATACATATTAATGTCAATGTTCATTGAAGATCTATCTATTTAAAATCTGGGGTTTTTATACTATCGCATCTATCTTTTACCTTAATTTATTAGGGGTTAGTATAAATTACCTAATATTGTAACAAATTGTGTTTTAAAATATAGCTCCATTTAAATCTATGTTATTAGTACTTGTCGAGAGGGACCTATTTTTTAGGCATGAATAGATTTATTTTTTTAAAATATTTTGTTAAGTTCTAATGATTTTTTTTTTCTTTATTAATATATTTTAAAAATAAAATTCTGTTATTTGAATTTATTTTAGTTTATACTATTAATTTTTATAATGTATAATAATTTAAATAAAAACCTATAATATATATATATATATATATATATATATATATATATATATATATATATATATATATATATATAATATATATATATATATAAATATATATATATTTATTTATTTATTTATTTATTTATTTATTTATTATTTTATTCATATTTTAAAGTTTTTTTATTTTTATTTTTTTATATATTAATTATACATTAATATCTATTTTTGTAAAAAAATTATGTGATTTTATTTCCTTATAATTTTTTTATTTTTTCTTTATAAAATATTAATATTTAAATTAAACTATATTAAATTTTATTTAATATTATTATAATAGTTTTATTTTTAAAAACTTATTAATTTAGTTCAAAATATCAATTTATTTATAATAATTTTAATAAAAATTCTTTATTATTATAATTATAATTAGATAAATTTAGATTAAATAGAATAATTTTTAATAAAATATAATAAATTTATTAAAATTCTAATTATATTTTACAATATAATTACAATTGATTAGGCAAGTGCTAGCCACATGTTTTATATTTTAGTAAGGGAATTGTACAAGACTTATCATCTATAGTTTTTATTAGGGTTTTCATTTTGTTTTCAACTTAACAAGTACCAGTACTTGCCTTTAGTTTTGTAACTAATTATAATTATAATTTATATTTGGAATAATATTTTCAAAATAGATATATTTGAATAATATTAAAAATTATTTTTGTTAAAATAAAGTAACATATATTAGGTGTATTAGATTATGAAATGGTATATATATATATATATATATATATATATATATATATATATATATAAATATATATATAATATATATATATATATATATAAATATATATATAATATATATATATATATATATATATATATATATATTTATATATATATATAATTTATAATAAAAAATATTTAAAATAATTTAATAAATATTTTTTTTGTATTAAAATATATATTTTTAATAATAATTTTATTCTAATAGAATAAAAAATTATTTAGATCAATCTCGTTCATCATAATAAAGATATTTTTATCACATCATTTTTAATGTACAAATTTTGCAAAAAAATAAAGCAATGGGAAGACAAATAGAATTCCAAAAATTTTGTGCATAAGAGTTCAAATGGTTTAGCCTAACAAATTATCAATAAATAATTTTTACATATTACAAACTTAAAAATGTTTCAATTTCACTATACAAAATATGGAAATATTAATAGAATATCAAATATCCTAATTTCTAATTGGTCCATAGACATTGTTTTAATCACCAATTAAACCAAGAAATCCAAAAATCATTACAATTGCTAAGCCTATCCGCAATGAGTAATAAGATTAGATACATGTACTATTAGAATTTTCATTAAGGCATTCACAAGGATATCATGACTTAGTTGAAATCATTTTTTAAGTGCTTATATGTTACATAGGACTAAAGACATGGAAAAACTTATTGATAACAATCTAGATCATTAATGAATGTGGTCCCTACAAGACAATCTCTAGGAATCAAGGGTAGATTCCTTGTCAATCTAAGGAAAAATCTAGAATATTTATGTTGTTAGGAATGTGAAATGGATAAATTTTTATTGGATATAGATAAAGGTTGCTTTGATAGGAATAGAGATTACTTGGATGTGGAGGCCTTTTGATTGGTCTCTTTATTGGTCCCCTACTAGCTATGCTTAGATAAGGAGCTTGTCAAATTTTGTGACATCATAATTCACTATCCCAGTTTCTTTAGGTGGTTAGGTTCATGTAAGACATGTGTTATGATATAATTTTCAATTGCTTCTAGATTTAATTGTGTGAGTATTGTCATATCAACTTTTCAGATCACACTATAATCCATCATGGAGAAGATAAGAATAGGGAGTGTGATTATCCCAATAAAGTGACTAGGTGACCCTTAAAATATTAGTCTCAACATTGGCTTGGTTATTAAAGGGTTACCTTGTGATGATTTTTAATTAGTCAATATAATCTATAGAAGTCCAAGTTGCATTAAGTAGTTGGGAACCAAGGTTTAGAATTATCACATGTTGACATACTTTTTAAGGAATTTTTTAATTTAAAAGATATTAGGATTTTGAAATGAAAAGATGAAAAGAGGAGGAACAATAAAGGAAATAGATAACTACTAGATACTCACTATTAATTGAAGAAGTGGGATCTAGGTGAGATAAAATATGATACCACCAAATAATATGAAAAAAAAGGTAAAGGAAATGGATTAGAGATTAGAGATATAGAATGTGAAATGCACTTTTGGTATAAAAGGAGAATTTGTTTTGATCTAAAAGTATATGACTTGCTCAAGAAATATGTTAGGGATTGTTAATGTGGTAATGATAGAAGAAAAAGGAGCAAGAAAAATCGGGTGGAGGAATTTCAAGGTTTAGAGATTTTACCACTAATCTTTTACCTTTTAGGTTTGATTATAATGAGTAATCAAGTACATGTATGGGTCCATAAGGAGGAAGGGAGATTGGAAGTGGGTCGAGGGAATCCTAAAAGCACAAGATTTTAAGACATAAAGAGAAAGGGAATCCTAAAATTTCAAATCATCATTGGTTAATGATCAATGCTAACATGGAAAGAAGTGGAGAATAATTTATGTCCATGGACTATTCTTATAACTTAATAAGTACACGATTATTTGGAGACCTAAAACCCTAGACCTAAAGATAAAAATAGGGTAGTGAGTGGAAGCATAGGGGAAGCCATGATAAAGTAACAAATTCAAAATTTACTATTACAATATTAGGACTCTATTGACTAGTTTTTATCCCCAAAGTTATTGAACTACTAAAAATCTCAAGGATACATACTAGACTTATGTTTTTGATAAAGAAAAGCAGCAAGAGGGTGTTGGCCCGTGGAACAAAGGACTAGGAGCACATTAATAGCACTAGTCTGAGAGCAGAAAATCAGCAGAAAAATATTGTCCAGTCTGCCTCTATCAAAGACAAACTTAAAGATCATCTTGGGACAAGCGCCCACCAAAGCCGCAAGCTTTAACCAAAAATGAAAACAAAGGACCAAAGTGAGCCCTTTAAAATTGTCGGCAATCACCTGATCACAGGAAGAAAAGAAACTAAAAGAGAGAGACACTTTCATCACCATAAAAACCTAAGAAGCAAGCTCAGGCCACAAATAGCCTGTCCATCTTTCTCTATCAAAAATGAAGGTCCAAAAACTACTACACTCTAGCCCAGTCCAACATTGTCAAAGATATTCCACTCCGTTGCAAACTCCTTGTCCACCTCAATAGAAGAAGGGTCCACCTCAATAGGAGCAGAGAGGAAAAAGATCAAAACAACAAAGCTGAAGTTGTAATATCTCCTTCCATTAGTATGACCACAAGAGGTAGCCCAGAAAAACTCCACCTCAATAGGAGTCCCTCCACCTCCAAGTTCACGAACACAATCTCCACCTCACTAGGAGATTGCTCCACCTCCATAGAAGGCTTCCACCACTCCTTCACAAGAAGAGCACCCACACTTAACATCTCTTTTATCCAGCAGTGAGCCACCTCAAAAGGCTGAGCTTCCATCGCAACAGGAGCTTCCACCTCAATAGGAAGCAAAATGGAAGATTGAAGAAGGAGAGTAACCTTCAGTAGCCACTAAACCCTTAAGTGAAATCCCACCACAAAAGGGGGCTGCACCATAGAGTGGAGAGGGAGGAAACCCAAAAAAACCACAACAACCAAGCATGGGAGGAGCAAAAAAAGTATCTAAAACTGGTCCATCTCCCATCATGAGCAGTGGCAAGGTCCACAACACTTAGATAAACACTAAAAGAGTCGGCACCCACTCTCCCCACACAACAGAGGCGATCTGCAAAACCTAGAGAGTGGCCACCCAAAGAGAGCCCCAAAGAGGAACCAACACAGCCACCCACCAAAGCTGGGCATCAGAGGGAAAAAAGAGCCTCTCCACACCAAAGCAACGGGAGGTAAGACAAGCCTCAAGAAGCAATGCCACAAAGCATTGACAAAGATCTCCATAGAAATAGAGAGGAGGAAAAATAACTAGATAGGAAAATAACTATTCCCCTGCACCAAAAGAGTCTGAACCCTAATACCCAACAAGGCCAAAGGCTGAAAGGAAAAAATATTCTTCCCTCAGAGAGAACCCCAAAAACCTTCCACTACATGGAAGGAAGAAAGGAGAATAGGACAGATCCTCTGAAGAGTCTCCAATAAGCCACCAGAAATAGCCCCCTCGAAGAGAAGGACCACACCACCAATGAGGCAAGCACACGACCGACCAAACAAAATCCTGACCCCAAAAAACCCCCCATGAACATCTCCAGCAGACCTAGTGCCATCAAGACCAGTCTGGTTCCACACCAAGAAAGTCGTAGACCAAGGGGACCCCATGCTCCCAAAGAGTTGGGGGAAAACTCCCACCACAGGAACGATAGCCCCCAGCACAAGACCCAGCAAAATCTCAGGTGGGTCATCTTCATCGTCCTCGGAATCACACGGCTCCTCTGAACCAGATACCCTAGAATCGGAATCACACAGCTCCTTCCCTCCATCATCATCGTTGCCTCCTTCCCCTCCCTCTGCATTTTCCCCTTCTCCATTTCCGCTGCAAACCCTAGCCCCTCCTTCGCACACGCTGCTCCCATTCCTGCTCATTGTTATGTTCCCAAAGGATACATACTAGAATCTCAATGTCCTCACTTCTTTCTTAAAAATAAATACTATGAATAATTTTTATATCTATCAATCATCAACATTTTTAATATCTTCTTTCACATTAACCTCTTAGAATTAAGAATAACTAAAATTTTATATTTAATAATAAAATATTATAAATAAATATCAAATTTTAATATATTTGACTATAAAATATCATTTTGTGTATTTTAATTTTATTATTTATGTAAGTGTAATATGCTAATTTTCTATTAAATAAGTACATCCCAGATGCGGACCCCATCAACATTTTCAGGTCACAATCACATGTCAAAGGGTCTCGGATTTGGAATTTTATTGAGTGTCGGGGAATTATTAAAAAATACCTATCTTGGGATGTAGGGTCAGGAGATCAAGTTTTATTTGGGACAACTCGTGGGCAGGGCTTCCCCCCCTTAACATAATGGGTTTTTCCAAGGAGTTTATGGAGGAATGCAAAAGAGCCATAGGCCTATATCTTAAGGATTATTTAGGCAAGAAGGTAGGCTCAGATTGGAATATATCAAATGTCATTGAGGATGTTTGGCATGAGAAACACAAACTTTGGTCAATACTAAAGGATAGAGAGATAATTCTTAAAAAGAGACCGGATACCTTAATCTGGGCAGGATCCAACAATGGTAAATACTTTGTTAAAGAGGGTTATAATTCAATTATTAAAGATCAAAATATGGATAACATAGATATAGCTTTGAATCTTTGCTGGAACAAATCCGGCCTCCCCAAAGCTGGGATGTTTCTTTGGGCAGCATTACAAAATAGAATCCTAACAGCAGACAGGATTAATAAATTAGGTTTCAAAGGACCATCTAGATGCCCTTTATGCGAGAATCATTCGGAGGACGTCAATCACATCCTCCTTAATTGCCCGTTTTCTCAAGAATGCTGGAATTGGCTTTATCAGAGTTTAGGATGGAAATCTGCTCCACATTGCGATCTAATCACCAATCTCAAAGCATGGCCCTCCGTGTATAAAGACAACCTTTTAAAGGATATATGGACAGTGGCACCCTCAATAGTAGCATGGGAATTATGGAAAGAAAGAAACAGAAGGATTTTTACAAATCAAAAATTAATGTGGAGCTCAATTACTAACAAAATAGAAGCGTCTATCATAGAAATCATCAACAGTAAACTCAGGGACAGACTTAGCTATGAAGATTCCTTCAAAAGTTGGGATAATAGAATCAGGTGCAAATGGCCAAAATTAGATATCCCTCCTCTCTATGGAAAAGGAGGCTCCAAAACCAAAGCAGACAGAGCATCCTACAAATGGATACCCCGAAAGAGGGATGGTACAAACTCAACTTCGACGGAGCCTCCCGAGGCAATCCTGGGATAGCAGGAATAGGAGGGATCATCCGTAATTGGAAGTCAGGAAGTGGTCGCAAAATTCTCTAGACCCATTAGTCCTACAACCAACAATATGGCAGAATGTATAGCGCATTAGAAGGGCTCAAATTATGCAAAGATCTTAACATCACAAAGGTAATAATCGAAGGAGACTCCCAAATTATTGTCAATGCCATTCACTCTAAAAAACTACTAATTGGGTTTTGAATTCAAAAGTAGAGGAGATAAATCTATTAGTGAATTGCTTTCCAAATTACGAAATCAGACACACCTTCAGAGAAGAAATTCAGAGGCCGACAAGCTAGCTAATCTTGGTGCCAATGGAGTAGTAAGTGTGGAACACTATATATAATAGTCTTTTAGCAGTAATTTTATGATAAGGAGAAGGTAGGAATCCTTTCCCTATGTTAGCCTTAGTATATTTTTTAGGTTTATGTCCTTTCTTTTTAGCTTATAGGTTTCTCATATAGAGTCTTTTTAATCATAGGTTTTTATATGTATAGGTTGTATATGGGTAACTAAGCTACTATAGAATATCTGAGACCCTTATCTTATTTATATAATCAAAGGTTTAGAGAAAAGATCACCTAGTCATCACCTCTCTCGTTTCCTCATTGATTCGCACCCCTTTTATCAACAATCTTTCAAAACAATATGGAGACACTCTGAAATTCTAGCTAGATAATAAGAAAATTACTTAAAGCTCTGATCTCAGCTGAGAAATAACCTCATTATATAGCCTGAGTTCTTAAGAGTATTATCAGTCATCATAGGTGGATCCTTCATTCATTCATTAGATTTTTTTCTATCTCATAAATATCAACCCTCTTTCCACAAGGATTTAGGAGCTTTTCATATAGACTCTAATTATTAAGAACATCAGGACCCTTTTCCAGAGATTAATAGACTCAGAAGTTTACTTTAGAAGGAACTCTACTATTAATCACATCCTCCTTTAGTAAGACAGCTTATCTCCTTATACCATCTCTCCTAGTAGGTTTGATATTTTTTAACCCTTAATGATTTTAACAATGATAGTTCCAGTTAGCAACTAATCTATTTAATCTCAACCTAGGTTAAAGCTATGTACCTAGCATGGGTATAATTAAGAGATAAAGTTAGCTTTCAGAGATGGATCATTAGTCATCATCGACTAGCAGTATTATTTCATCTCTTATTAATTATGGCAGATTTTAGATCATCTTTATGATTTCACTCTCAATTCTCAATACTAATGATGAGGAGGTTCAGACATAGTGTAGAATTTAGGTCCTCTATTCCTTTGATATCTATCAAAATCATCATTGGTCGATATCCCTGATCTAACACATTAACAGATGACTGGCAAAGTTTAGCATGTTCATATGAACGGTTTGATTATGCGGTTGAAGATATCCTTGTAGACAGGTATGTCCCCTTATGGTCTCGGCTGGTTTAAGAAGATAGAATGCAAGACAAGGAATATAGTCCCCTCCTCATTCTCCTAAATTATACTCATATCTAAATCATTACTCATCATGCCGATATTGGATATCATCATTGAACAGTAAGTCCTTTAGAAACGTCTCGGATTATCTAGAAGATCGATCTAATAGATATATGTAGCACCTCAAGCAAAGGATTTTATTAACCACATTGGAATCTAGACTGTGCACATTTTACACAAAGGGTGATTGAGCCATGGCCTTCTGAGGTTATATCTACCCAGAAAGATGGAATCAAATCCTCACCCCTTTTCCTGACTCAACAGAAGGGCTATAGAAAAATCTATTGGTGACAAACACTTCAACAATCTTTATACATATAGAACCAACGGAAGGGTGATAGGCCAGTTTATCGCCTTATCCATATTTGCAGGCAAAAGCAAGAGCGACATAATAAAGGCCTACAGAGAGATTTTTGATGAGGAGTATCTAGGGGGTCTGGATAAGGTGGTGTACAGTGTTGACAACGAGCTCACTATCCCTTATCCGGAAGTAACAATGGAGATAGATATGGAAGAGCTGGACAAGATTCCCCAATCATAGAGGATTGCAATGTTATCTTTCAAGGATGAGGATACATTTGATTGCCATTGGCCTGAGATGGCAAGAAATATTGACTTTCTGTATAAAGAAAATTCTTGAGGAGGAGCCTGACAGTAGCTGGCTACTTAAGTCTGGACACAGGAAGGTTTTTCTTAACCATCTAGCAATAGATATATTTAGTTAAGTTCAGGAAGTTCCGCTATATATCGTTGTTATTTCCTCAATATGAATAAAACTAAGTCATATTAGTAGATGTATATTTGATATATGACTAGTTAGTAGGACCTGGAAATAGGCTTCTATGGTTCTCTCTGTATATAAATGGTATCAATAGCGCTCTAGTATAGCAGGCCTCAGCATATGACTTCTAAGGCCCCTCTGTATAGTAATGATGGACACATAATGGGATTTCTAAATCAGCTACAGTAAGCTTTTCTATTTTAATGTATTGGTTCATGTTTTTGTCTTTGATCTATAAATAAAGTAAGGAATGTGGATAGAATTAGATACATTCAAAGGATGCTATTACTCTTCTATGTATTTTAAGTTAGGAAATCAATCCGAACAATGGCTATTATTCAATAGAGTAGGTAGACTATCCTTATTGGATCACGGCTTTGTTGGATAATAACCCTCTCTTTATGCGCTCACCCTCTGTGGATCTTCGTAGAACTTAAGTGTCTTATAAATAGATCGGGGACAGTTCTTTAGCGATTTTGAACATGTATAGCTATTAACAGTGATGTTCATGATTACTGTCAATTAATACTTAATTGGTGATCAACCTAGCCTAGCAGTGTAAGCTCCAGAATATGTATTTATTTCCCCAATTTTCACCACTACTCTGTTTCAGACATTTCAACCCTTAATGAAGGTTTCATATATATATATATATATATATGTATATATGTATATATATATATATATATGTATATATGTATATATACATATATACATATATATATATATATATATATATATATATATATATATATATATATATATATATATTATATATATATATATATATATATATATATATATATATATATATATAATATATATATATATATGTATGTATATGGAATTTTAGGCGATAACAATAGAGGTTTATCTTTGCCCTTCTTAGGATGATTGTCTTTATGAATGCTCAGACTTCTAAAGGCCTGTCTTTAAACTTCCATTTATAGGAATCTATGCATACTTCTTATGTTTAGAAAAGAGCTTCCTACTCTGTTACAAAGTGATATTAAATTATATGCACAAGGGGAAGCTTTCAGCATTAGAAATGTGTATTGATTAAATTTTGGAATTTATGGTGCAACATACAAGGCGATAACTCTTCAATTTGCAAACTGAAAAAGTACCTTTTGAATATAGTAGCAAAAATTAGAACAGATGTTCTTTTCTTTATCATCAAAAAAATTCTTCCGTTCTCATAGTTGATATGATATATATAAATATATATATAAGGTTACCTGTATATATATATTTATATATATATATTTAAGCTAAGCTTCCCTTTAGCTGAAACTCAAAAATGGGATATATAGTAGAATAAGGATGGTCTGAGGTATGGGAAGATATCTACACTTCTGTTTCCTTTATATACTCGTATATATAAACATATATATATCAATGTGAGTATATATATCTATATATATATATATATATATATATGTACAATCACTATCTGGAATTTCCAATAAAGGATAACAGCAAAATGGTATTCAGCAAAGGTCTTACTTGAATTTCTGAATAACATTTGAGCACATATCTTGAAATGGGTGAATCAAATTATATTAGTTCCAGAAGTTGATGTTAATCCAACTAAAAGTGGATTCATATCCTTTAAATGCTAAGGGAAATTCATAGGACTTGTTAAATACAATTGGAGGTTTTTCTTTTTACTTATATAATACATTGGAATGTCAGGTTTAAGTTTTAAAAAGTTTAGCTTATTTATGCACTAACCCTTACAGTATAGCAGGTATCTCAAAGACAAAATAAAAGAAGGTAATAGTAGTTTTGCTATCTTAACATAATCACCTTTTTAATATTAATCTTTGATTAGTTGGAGTGGTAGAATTTTGCTTTGATCTTCAGGAGGACACAATCAAGATGCTACCTTTAGCACCAGATCATATTACTCCAGCATGGATGTATACAAATTCACATACTTAATGATGTAACGATGAAATGTTTTATTTAAAAAGCAGCAATGCAAGAGTTGTATTTATATTTACTAGATATTTCGTAGCAATGGGTATGCCCACTGAAAAGATGTAATTTGAACAGATATAAGACTCATCTTGTATAAAAAGTGGGTATGCCCACGAGGAATATGTAACTATAAAATCTCGACTATGGTTGAGTCGTGGGTATGCCCACGTAAAATTGTATAAGTACAGGACCTTAGGTCCCGGGCTAGGCTGGAGGTTTTCTCCACCCCGCTCTTTCCTACCAGCGCCTGCAGTGAGCGGGATCACATGTACTAATAATTTTAATATAATAATAAAATTTTACAGGGCTTTGGCCTTTTACCGATCAAAAATAAATAAATAAATAAATAAATATGCTAATTTCCTAATAAATATTTATAATAATTTAACTATTATAAATTCTATTTAATGAAAATTGTAAAATTGTAAAATTATATAAATAACAAGCAAAAATAATACATAGTTATATTTTAGAACATGGATAATTTAAATTCTTAATAATTTATATTTTTTTCATTCTAAATTCTTGTCTAATAACAAGAAAAATATTTATACAAAATTGAAATAGATTTAAATTTCTTATAAAATAATATTTTATACATCTAGATAATAGATTCTAATTTTGATGAAATTTTTTAAAAAACTCTTCATACAAAGTAAACGAAAATTATAAAAATATTTTATTTATTTAACTTCTTATATATTAACCTTGATAATAAAATGAATTATAGATTCTAAATTAAATAATAACAACATAACTGGTTATCGAAACTAAACCAAACCTCCGAGGAACGATCATTGATTCTATCAAGCTTGATAATAACAAATTCTCCGCTGTCAACACGTTTTCCTTAATTCAAAATGACCATTAACTCTTTGCATTATATTTACTGAATTCTATGGAAATATTTACTGATTAATAAGATCATTGGAAAGAACATTATGTTGATTTCTACCACTTGCTGGCAATTTGGTTTCCATTGCATTCAAAATAAGTTTGAGAAAACTGGTTATAGAGAGCACTGTGAATTTCGTATTGGTGTAGGAAAACGGCTCATCCAGTGTCTAGACAAGAGTTAGATTCACATAGGGATGAATTTATGGATTCCGCCATCTATTTAGAAAGTCATAGTTGTTAGGAGTTAGTGGAACTTTTATAATATAACAGATCATATAATGGAGAAGGATTTATCAGCGACAATTAAACAGAAGATTAATTCAGCACAACCATATCACCCGTAAACAAGAACGAAGGAGTTCATTGATTTTAGGAGACTCATACAAGGACACTAGAACTGATAAATTCTCTATTACCTTACTTAGACAAGAATAGTGAAATAATTTGTATAAGAGCTGAAGTACATATATACATATCAATTAATCAATTCATTACAATCCATAAGGGGCATTTTTTCATTTTACAGAGATTTGAGGCTCGTTCTTTGTGTCAGAATTCTGCTCTTCACTTCGCATTTTCTCATACAAAATACTAAAATGCCCCTACCTGGTCTCTTTCCAATTCCGACTATTCTAAGAAACACCGGCTTCCCGATAAATTTATCAAATATACTACTAAAATCAATTCACCAAATAATTAATATAGCAGTAAAACTAACAACAATTTTTAAAAAAATCAGAATAAAAAATATGAGTTTTGCACCTGGTTGGTACATTTTGGTACATTTCATCTTTAAACAAACCAGACCATGGAAATGAAGTGCTGGAAATAAACAACATGAGGTTTAGAGGCCTTCGTTTCTTCATTTATTGAAAAATTCTAGGGTTAGGGTTTCAAGATCAACGATTGATGTTTATGTCCCTCGCAACGTTTACGCCGTCGGATCCTTCTCCGCCGAATTTTAACCGTTTGTTTCTGCTCATGTTTTTTTTCCGTCTCTGCTCATACTTTTCTCCCCGCCTCCGCGCAGAGTAGGGTTTGTACCGTAAGTGTCACGGAAAATATATTCGCCCCAAAGCCTTCCAAAGGAGAATAATATGCATTGTGGATTAGGAATTTTCTTGCGACGAACATACCATTGTCTTTTCGGAATAATGTTTGGCACTATTGATTTAGAGAGTGGATAATGAAAATACATTATTTTTTACCTATATTATTACTCCAGCATGCCTTTGCCCATTGATGTAAAATTTTGAATTTTATTAATTAATTTAAATAATTTTTAGGGGTAGTAGGAGTTTCAAGTTTGGTTTTTATTAAATAGATATTTTATTCAAATTTAATTATGTATTTTTAGTTAAATTTATCAATTTGTATTTTTTGGAGATTGATTTGTATAATTTTTATTTCATATATACATAATTTAATTAGTAGCTCATCTTATAGGGAATCAAGTACATGATATTTGAATTGAAAATTTTATATTCAAGGTATGTTCAATATGAGTTCCAAAATACAAAGTTGCCAACCCCCATCTTTGGAAAGGCAATTTCAAATTTATGAGTGAATAAAGCATCAACAACATTCCATTGGTGATCTTCCTCTCTTGTATGATATAATTTAACTTTTTCAAGTAGATAAGATAAAAATAACATTTAAGTATAGTCACAAGATAAATATTATTATAAAACTAGATTAAAGAGAACCAAAAAATCCATGCATAGGTCATCCAATTGATTCTCACACATGATAAACACGAGAAAGAATCAATGGTTTACTTCAAATATATACATTTTATGATAAGTGTGATTACTTTGCATGTTGCCTCCTTTCAATATGATAAGAATGATCTTCAATGGCTATGCACATGATTTAAATAGGGCAAGTTTAAATTTTTTGGGTGGAGTAGAGTTTATTAGTGTCTCTCTTGTTGTTATGGGATCCAACCTACTAATTTAATAAAAAATAATAGGTGAAATTGAGCCCTAGTTCTATTTAAAAAAAAAAATTGAACCATAGTTATTTTATACCTAGATATTAAAAGTAAAACAAATTTAAAATCTTTTTGAAAAGGGCTAGAGAAGTTAGGGAAGCTCTCACCAATGAAACCATGTCTAGCTAAAACAAAATTAAAACCTAACCTTTAAAGTAATTCAACATTAAACCAAAACATTTTGGGTTATGATTATAGTTAAGACTCCAAAGGGAAAAATGTAAGTTTAGGATTAGCGTTAATGATCAACTATGATTATGATTTAATAGCTTATTTAGAGCTACTATTAAATTTTAATTAAAGCTTAGAAATCATTCAAATCCAAAAACAATTAGGGCTCAACAAAGGTTGTAAATATAATTTAGTTATAATTTGTATTGAAATACGGTTAGGTTTAAGTTTCATTTTAGATTATAATTTAATAATAATTATCTTTTCTTTTATATTTCCCTTCAATGATAATTGACTTTAAGAAAAGATTCAAGTGTTACAATTATTTTTATTAAAGCTAGATTATTTAAATTAAAAAATATAATATAATATGATTTATTTTGATTTAAATAATTTATAAAAAGTAAATAATTGAAGGTATAAAATGATTACTTTTCATATATATAATTTATTATATGTTGCCCATGCTACTAGCATAATATCTCTTATGAGTGAACTTATCCTTTATAAAATCTACTTCTAAAAAAATAGCTTAAAAATTCTTATTTGAAATACAAGTATTTTTTTTGTATTGACTACCTACTAAAATTATATTAATTTATATCTTTAATATTTCTTTTATGACATTTTTTGGATGACATATTTGGATGTAGCATCTTTTATTCATACAACACACAATTATCTCTTTCTTTAGTGATTAATCTTTGTGAAGAATTTATAATTTCCTCACAATTTTTATAGCTCTCTTTCAAATGGTGTTTCACAAGTAGATAACTATTTGTGATCTAATATCATATTGAAAAAATAAGAGAACTTTATTTTATACAATAAGGGACACAATCCATCCTATTTAGATAGGATTAAGTGAGATTAGTAGTTTGATACATTGCATTAAAATTTTATAATAATCTTCGTAGAAAGTTTTAATTTCTCTAATGATTGATTAAACTAATTAAAAAATAAAATTGAATGAATTTAATACAATTATTTTAGAAATAATTAATAATTAATATTAAATGAAAATAATAGTGATGAATTGGTTTAAGAATATATTATAATAATAATTTTGCAAAAACCTTAAAATACATTGACAATGCATGATATAAGTAGAAGATTACATAATTCGTAGTACTCCCCCATTACCCATAAAATTGTAGAGTCGATCTTATCCCAAGCTAGGGGTTAGCCTTCCACCATTGCATGTTCAGGATTGGTTTTCTCTTTCATACATCATTACCATCTCAACACCCATGAAATTCATAGTGCCAACCAAACCTCCATAGTCAAAATTGATTCAAGTAGTATTTCTGTAGCACTACACATTCCTGATAGGGAAGGTGAGGTGAATTTATTTTTACAGTTAGGGATGGAATTATTTCATAACCAGGAATATTAATGTCTTAATACAATTACCAGCATTGGTGGAGAATCCCTTGGTTAAGAAAATCTAAATTGCCTCCCTAGATGAAAACATATTTTTTCTGAGAAGAAATTGTGAACATTATTGTCTTGTTATGTCATGCAATTGGTAGACCTAAAACAAAATAATTTGAAGAGTGGATGTGTTGGTTTGTTCTTACTAGCTGTGATGATAAATATTAGGTCAATTGGGCTGAATTGATAAATGATGTGTTGCATGAGAAACTTGTGAAGTTTGAGAAGGAGAGATAATTTTACTTATGCTCTATTTTATTTTATGTACTTTCTACTAGTGGATAATCCATGCCAGGCTTGAGGCAAGAAGAAAACAATACTAAGGGTATTATGGTTTGTATTTTCTTCCCTCAACTATAAAAGGAGGAAGGCATGATAAGTTTTTCTTTCATTCATGATGATTTTCTTATGACATGCATAAGGGTTATCAATGGATGTCATTCTCTGATGAAGCAGAGCTTTGGTGAATAGTTTGACATTTTTTATATATAATTTGGGATTTTATCATATTTAAGAATCTGAAGTTATGAGAAAGTACCCCTAAAACTACCTAGTATGCCTAGATTTTCTGGTTTTCTTAGAACTTTATCATCAAATGGCTTTCACCAATATTAAGTATGTTCAAATGAAAAAAAAGTATAATCTTTTCCCATGAAGTTACCCCATTATTCAAGTAAGACTAATGAATATTCTAAGTCTTCCAATAAAATATTGGCTGAATTTGGTTTCCGCTCTCTACCTCTGAGGTTTAAATTTGATAGAAAAAATGTTGTTAATAAAAAATCCTAGGGGGCACCTAATACTTCCATGTACTAAAATTAAAATATTTTTGGGAAGATTGTGTCGATGAGAAATAATTTAATAGGAGAGGCTTCATGAGATTGACCTTGGACCAAATGATTTCCTTCAATATCATTTCCTCGATTCTTGAAGTTATGGAATATTATGGTGCTTGTATGATTGATGATTCATATCAAAATGTTGTTATGCCCCCTTTTCAATTGTTAGAAGATGATGAAGATATAGATATTAAGGGTAGGACAACCCAGGTTTTGAATAGATCACACATATGGTGGTGTAATAAGGTTGTCTCATTCTGGATATTCAACACACAAAGATGCACCTTGGAGAACAAGTGTTGATACTTAAACCCTCTAAAATATATATGTGAGTCCAATAGAAGAAGCTAGAATTTCTAAGGCATATTCACAACCAGGTGGAGACAGTGACCCCCTAGAAAGATCAAAAATTAAAATCTATGTGTGAAGCAAGTACCATGTAATAATATCTAAGAACAAAAGAGCATTATTATAAACAAATTCAAGCGATGAGGATACTCAATTCCTAAATAAATTAGGAGAACAAAGACATATATAATCTATTTGATAAATAAGGAATTGCATACCCTTATATCTAACCATCCTATTTTGTCACCTTATCCTAAGGCCAACACTTTATCAGTCCAATTCCCCTCTAAGTGCCTCATCTTCACCCTGGGTCAAGAAGGCCACTGGAAAGAAAAAGAAATACTATTCTCCAATTTTAGACACTAAGGTGTATATAGTTACACATTTGTTGGGTGAAACTCTAAAACTTAAGAGAGAAAGGTGAATGGCTAGAATAGTGATAGATCTTCAAACTGAGCATCATGTACTAGAAATTGACAAACACACTAATACATTTGGGGTGACATTGCGACGGCCATTTGCGACGGCAGGCAAATGTCATGTGGTTTTGCTCTTTTTTTTTCAAATATAGCCTGACACCGTCGCAATTTGCGACGACAATACATTTGTAACTGTCGCAATTGCGACGTTGTCGGGATATAAGCGCAAAATTTAAAAGGAACGTTGTCATGTGTGTTTTGAACAGCGCCGTAACCCTCCGCGAAATCACATCACAATATAACGGCAAACAAAATAAGAACGTTGTCATTTTTGTTTTCAACAGCGCCGTAACCCTCCGCGAAATCACATCGGGATATAAGGGCAAAAAAAACAAGAACATTGTCA
This sequence comes from Chamaecyparis obtusa, assembly GCA_027943335.1. Classification (NCBI taxonomy): domain Eukaryota; kingdom Viridiplantae; phylum Streptophyta; class Pinopsida; order Cupressales; family Cupressaceae; genus Chamaecyparis; species Chamaecyparis obtusa. Next base: position 24,862 of record BSBK01002259.1, read on the forward strand.
TTTGTGTTTTCAACAGCGCCGAGAGAGATTCCCTCCGCGAAATCACAGCTACAATTTCTGAGTACGTTGGGTTTATTTTTCTTTTGTCATTATTATGTAATCTAGTATTCAGCTGTTAGAGAGCTAAAATACCCAGAAATGAGGACATATCTATGTTGAATTTATTGTTAGCGGCTTTGGTTATTTAGAAGTTTAATTTTATTTGTTCATCTTTCAAGCACAAACGTTTTGTGGACCGTAATGTCTTCATTGTTTCGGGTATGCAGTGAAACAGCCCTAACTTGCAATTGCGATGTTGTTGGGATATAAGGGCAAAAAAAAAAAGGAACGTTGTCATTTGTGTTTTCAACAGCACCGTAACCCTCCGCGAAATCACATCGGGATATAAGGGCAAAAAAAACAAGAACGTTGTCATTTGTGTTTTCAACAGCGCCGAGAGAGATTCCCTCCGCAAAATCACAGCTACAATTTCTGAGTACGTTGGGTTTATTTTTCTTTTGTCATTATTATGTAATCTGGTATTCAGCTGTTAGAGAGCTAAAATACCTAGAAATGAGGACATATCTGTGTTGAATTTATTGTTAGCGGCTTTGGTTATTTAGAAGTTTAATTTTATTTGTTCATCTTTCAAGCACAAACGTTTTGTGGACTGTAATGTCTTCATTGTTTCGGGTATGCAATGAAACAGCCCTAACTTGCGACTACCTTCATGGTACTTGTGTACATTATCATGTTGTCTTTACAGTGACTGTCCTCATTCAAGTGGGAATTACACAAGGGACAGTCACTGTGAGATGTCCTCATTTGTGACAAGGACAGTCACACTTAGGACATCTCATAGTGATATTCCCTTGTGTAATTTCCACTTGAATGTATTGCTATTGAACCACATTAATGCTTTTCTTCTTCAACAAATGAGGACAGTCACTGTAAAGACAACATGATAATGTACACAATTACCAAAAAATGATCTTGTTAATTGATGTAACACTTTGTCTTGCTCACTCCCTATCCTTCACTAGGGTCTCTTTAGGCCAATGTTTTGACTTGATAGGGTACTTAACTATCCCTACACTCTTTAGGTATCTCTACCCAAGATCCCACTCCTTCAACTAGTGCACACCAACAAGAAATACAACGAACTCTGCTCAATACCAATCTAGCTACTAGGACACTCCTAGTCTTGTCTTCACAAATTGAAACACATTCAACTAGAACTTTACTCCATGGAGAGGCTGGCCACTAGGACCTCTATTGGTTTCAATATTACTCCTTCACCTATACTTTTCATCAGTACTTCAATCCGGTTCATCAAACCATGCATGCCAATTGCACCCAAAAATAGGCTGCTAGCAATTAGGCCTTTGTCAAGCCTTTTTGTTTATATTAAGCCACCTAAAGGGCTTAGGATTCAGATGCCCTTTATTGAGAACTCCAAGATATCTAAGGTCTTCTCCTCCTAGATTTTTTGTACACCAACTGCTACAGCCATGCCTGAAAACAAGTATTTTGACACAACTTGGACAGTCTGACTAAGAGTTTGTTTTCTTAGCAGCCAAAGAAACTCACCCAATCTTCTAATTTGACTTGGGGCTTCTTTAGATGTGTGTCTACCTCTCCATGAGATTTTAGTTGAAGCAACCAATGCATTCAACTTGTTGTAATCTTCTTGTAATGATTTGTCATCCCTAACTGTGCTCAACTGACTCACCTAGGACATCATTGCAAACATAGAAAATGAGCTTCCCAGGGCCCCTCCTTCCAAACATATAGTACATGGAGTCTCCTCACCCATTCCAAGAGCCCGTACAAAATTGACAATGGAATGATGAGCTAAGACTCCATTTGTTCAACCTGCCTGGTTCAAACCAATGATAGGGTACTTAACAAAAGAATTAACAAACTAGTTGGAATGCTTCAAAACTCAAAAAAAACACAACACAGAATAAAAAAACAACTTGTACTAACTTTTCCAATAGACACTGCGAGCTATCTAATCCATTAATCAACTGAAAACAAAGAAACAAAAAAACTCAAGAATTCACTAAAACCGTGTTACTCTACAAATCTTCTTAATTCCAAATGTTTTTCCCCCCAACCTTTTGCACAGATCGATGGAGGCCTCTTATAGTTGATCTGATGCCTAATTCAATGGTTTCATATAGTTACATAACCATCTTACTCGAAAATGCTCCCTTGCACAAATGTTGTCAATGTTGTGAATGACAACATTGACAACTTGTTACAACCTTTGGGATTTTGGTTCAAAACTTATTGTTCAAACACCATAAGACCCTAACCATGACTTAGTTAGGCTATTTAGACCACACATAGGCCACTTCTACACTTCTTTGCCCAATTTGACCCCTAAATGCTTCATTCCCACTTTTGCCACAATATTGGTAACTTGGGTACAAATTGGCACTTGCCTTCACAAAGGTCACACATGAGGACATCTCACAGTGATCGATTGTCCCTTGTGTAATTGCCACTTGAATGTATTGCTATTGAACCACATTAATGCTTTTCTTCTTCAACAAATGAGGATAGTCACTCTAAAGACAACATGATAATGTACACTCACTGTAAGGACAGTCACAAATGAGGACATCTCACAGTGACTGTCCCTTGTGTAATTGCCGCTTGAATGTATTGCTATTGAACCACATTAATGCTTTTCTTCTTCAACAAATGAGGACAGTCACTCTAAAGACAACATGATAATGTACACTCACTGTAAGGATAGTCACAAATGAGGACATCTCACAGTGACTGTCCCTTGTGTAATTGCTGCTTGAATTACACAAGGGACAGTCATTGTGAGATGTCCTCATTTGTGACAAGGACAGTCACACATGAGGACATCTCACAGTGATTGTCCCTTGTGTAATTGCCACTTGAATGTATTGCTATTGAACCACATTAATGCTTTTCTTCTTCAACAAATGAGGACAGTCACTCTAAAGACAACATGATAATGTACACTCACTGTAAGGACAGTCACAAATGAGGACATCTCACAGTGACTGTCCCTTGTGTAATTTCCGCTTGAATTACATAAGGGACAGTCATTGTGAGATGTCCTCATTTGTGACAAGGATAGTCACACATGAGGACATCTCACAGTGATTGTCCCTTGTGTAATTGTCACTTGAATGTATTGCTATTGAACCACATTAATGCTTTTCTTCTTCAACAAATGAGGACAGTCACTCTAAAGACAACATGATAATGTACACTCACTGTAAGGACAGTCACAAATGAGGACATGTCACAGTGACTGTCCCTTGTGTAATTGCCGCTTGAATTACACAAGGGACAGTCATTGTGAGATGTCCTCATTTGTGACAAGGACAGTCACACATGAGGACATCTCACCGTGATTGTCTGTAATGTCCCCTTTTTGGCTAACTTGGAAAACAGGAACAATTACTCCACTTCTCAGACTTACTCTATCAGATACTTACAATTAAACTAAGTAATGGAGGTTACTTAAGATATCAACCGCTATTTTAGATTCAATCACAATATGTGTGCAAGATGATATTGATACCAATATGTTTAATAGCACTGTCGGATATAATGATATGAAATATGCTATGAATATGATGTTTCCTATCACTTATAGTGATAGTATAATGATGGTATGTCTGATATAAACAATATCGATATACAATCAATAAGTATTGCTTACAGCAATGTATTTGCTGTGTCTGATATGATGATGTAATTATGCAAATGTGTAATATCGCTATGAGTGATATGTTGCTATTTCAGATTCTGAATTATATGCTTGCAACTTCAAATATTGATGCTGTTTCTGACTATCCTTTCTCTCTGTGCAATCATGGTGTTGTCTCTGATCTGCAATGATAAACTTGAAACCAAACTGCCAAAGGCAGATGCTCTATTGAGTATATCCAAATATGGATAAGTAAATAAAGTTCTAATGATGCCTTGAGTGACTGACGAGAATGCATTCTTATATTGTCTTTAACAAATGAAGAGATGCTATGAATGAGACGTGTCTTGTTTCTTCCTCCATGTCCCTTTGTTAAGCACACCTTTCCATAATCTGATAGTTCACATAATATTATTTCATTATTTTCTGATCATAGATAACTCCCAGATTGACTCAATATCAAATCTTTTTATGAAGGTAATCTTCCCTAATTGGTAGTGCAACCAGTAGTTAACATCCATTGTGTTTGTATTAGTTTGGTCTAACTATCATTAGTATTTAGTCAATCGATATTAACTCTTGCCTTATCCCATATTGTTATGATGATATCCAATCTTTCTACTCTGATATAAGTCGATATCATTTTCTGATAATTGTCCATTTATTGGTTGATTGCTGGTAATGGAGTTTGATCTTCAAATTGACTTCCATTCCTGTTAATACTTAAGGATACATTGTACTTATTATCCATGACTGATGCCTCATTCATCAATAGCTTGTGATATAATCACTGATGCTTTTGTGTTTCTACAAGATGTGGTTTATCTCAGACAATCGATAATCTTTCAATCCTTTAGTCGATATCCTCCTATGTGGTGTCTATTGATATAGATAGTAGAATTCAATCTAGTTTATGTTATTGTCATGATAACATAGGAAGTGATGGTGCATATTTGCTAGCGGGTCTTCATGTTTGATATTGCTTTATCGGATATGTCATTGTCTAAACTTGTGCAATTAATGATTATTTATAATATATGAATGGTTATCCTTCTTGCTTATCAATACATCTTTTGAAACCCATAGCGACCTATCCCTTATTCATATCATGTTGATCTTGACTTCATAGTATTTGGTTCATTAATCATCCTCTCATGGTATCGATGTGTAATGACTAGTGATTGTTGTATCACTTCTTCGTTCCTCATCGTGATAGATAATGCAGATGTTTAATGTAGATGTATATCGATTACAGATATTCGATATTGCTTTAAACGTTATTATTATTATTATTATATTTATTAATGTTATTGTTATTATTAAATATTATAATTAATGATGTTAGTAATATTAATAATATTATAATAAATATTATTATAGTGATAACATATTGTTTTATATTGAGAGGTTTAATAATATTATTTATATATTAAAATTATTATATCAATAATTGATTTAATATTATTACTTAATATATTATTATAATATAATATATATAATTTATTAATAATTATTTATTATTAATTTATATTATAATTATAATCATAATTATATTATTTATTAATATTTTAATATTATTTAATTAACATATTACTTATTATGCTAACTATATATTATTATTATCTTTTCATAATAATTATATATTATTGTTATATACCATTAATAATAGATTATTATATATCATCTAATCATTTTATTATTATACTAAGTTCAATATGTCACGGCTCATGACATTGTCCCTTGTGTAATTGCCACTTGAATGTATTGCTATTGAACCACATTAATGCTTTTCTTCTTCAACAAATGAGGACAGTCACTCTAAAGACAACATGATAATGTACACTCATTGTAAGGACAGTCACAAATGAGGACATCTCACAGTGACTGTCCCTTGTGTAATTGCCACTTGAATTACACAAGGGACAGTCATTGTGAGATGTCCTCATTTGTGACAAGGACAGTCACACATGAGGACATCTCACAGTGATTGTCCCTTGTGTAATTGCCACTTGAATGTATTGCTATTCAACCACATTAATGCTTTTCTTCTTCAACAAATGAGGACAGTCACTCTAAAGACACCATGATAATGTACACTCACTGTAAGGACAGTCACAAATGAGGACATCTCATAGTGACTGTCCCTTGTGTAATTGCCACTTGAATGTATTGCTATTCAGCCACATTAATGCTTTTCTTCTTCAACAAATGAGGATAGTCACTCTAAGGACAACATGATAATGTACACTCACTGTAAGTGTACATTATCATGTTGTATTACAAATGGACCTTATGTTGGTCGGGATATAAGTGCAAAAAAAAAAAGGAACGTTGTCATTTGTGTTTTCAACAGCGCCGAGAGAGATTCCCTCCGCGAAATGAAGCGGGTTATCATTTGTGTTTTGAACAAAGCGGGTTGTCATTTGTGTTTTGAACAGCACCGAGAGAGATTCCCTCCGCGAAATCAAGCGGGTTGTCATTTGTGTTTTCAACAGCGCCGAGAGAGATTCCCTCCGCAAAATCACAGCTACAATTTCTGAGTATGTTGGGTTTATTTTTCTTTTGTCATTATTATTTAATCTGGTATTCAGCTGTTAGAGAGCTAAAATACCCAGAAATGAGGACATATCTGTGTTGAATTTATTGTTAGCGGCTTTGGTTATTTAGAATGCTTCCCCACAATACTTAATTACACAAGGGACAGTCACTGTGAGATGTCCTCATTTGTGACAAGGACAGTCACACATGAGGACATCTCACAGTGACTGTCCCTTGTGTAATTGCCACTTGAATGTATTGCTATTCAGCCACATTTATGGGCCCGTTTGGACCACGACACACAGTAGCATCTACAGAGAAGAATATCCCAGGTGTAACAAGTTGTAAGAATATACCAACAGTTCTAAGAAGTTCCCTAGCACGTAGTAGCATCTACAGAGAAGAATATACAACATGAGGGCAGCCACTGTAAAGACAACATGATAATGTACACTCATTGTATGTGTACATTATCATGTTGTCTTTACAGTGACTGACCTCATTCAAGTGGCAATTACACAAGGGACAGTCACTGTGAGATGTCCTCATTTGTGACAAGGACAGTCACACATGAGGATATCTCACAGTGACTGTCCCTTGTGTAAGCCACTTGAATGTATTGCTATTCAACCACATTTATGGGCCCGTTTGGACCACGGCACACAGTAGCATCTACAGAGAAGAATATCCCAGGTGTAACAAGTTGTAAGAATATACCAACAGTTCTAAGAAGTTCCCTAGCACATAGTAGCATCTTCTAATTGTCTATACCACTTCACAAGGTATTGTTTGCACACATTGTTTTTGGTTCTTTTGATGACCCTTGTTTTGAAATTGCTATTAGGCCTTGTAGCTTATATGTTTTGACTGCTGGAGAGCTTCTAAAGCTAAGCAAGAAGACCATTGCACGAGTTATAGCCGCGCGCTCAGGTTTGAAAATTGTATATTTTTTAATCTAATGTATATTTTAATCCTTTTGCCATGTCATTTAATATGTCTTGCCTTGTAGCTTATATGTTTTGAAATTGCTGTTAGGCCTTGTAGCTTATATGTTTTGATTGCTAGAGAGCTTCTAGAGCTAAGCAAGAAGGCCTTGTAGCTTATATGTTTTGTGTACTTTTGACAATTTTGCTTAGTCACTGAAAGTTGTAGACCGAAGTTTTCATAGCCCAATTTTTGCTTCCTGCGAAGAACGATCATGTCAGATAATATAAGTGAAGAACAAAATAGGGAGACAATCGCTAGATTGTGGTCTAACTTGAAAAGAAAAGGTGATGGAAAATGTTATTGTCCCTGCAAAATTTGTAAGGGCTTAAACCGTAGAAGATTGCTAATCAAAACAGTTAAGAGACATTGTAGGGAGAATGGTCACATTGAAGGGGGGCATGACTATCATCCACTGGTAAGTTGTTCATTATATCATTTTAACAATTTATATACATATGAAATCACTTGATGATGAGTTGAAGATCATGGTTTATTTATGTTAATCAATTTTATATAGGTTGATCTCCCCAGGGAAGTACATGATATGGAGGAACATGGGGGTGCGAATATCCAAGGTGAAGATAATGATCCCATGGAAGATGACGATCATGCGCCAGAAAACACAATTGAAGATGATGGTATAAATACATTGATCCATGACACATTTAGTCCAAGCGGATCTGATCATGATGATGATGATAGCCTTGATGTACCTCTACTTGAGAAGGCATACGAGCCCCTATACAAAGACTCCCAAACAACTCTTCTCTCTGCTGTATTGTTGTTGTTGAACTTGAAGGTTATGAATGGTTTATCCAACATAACAATGTCACGTATGTTAAGGTATGTCATATATGTCTTTATAGTTAACAAAGGGTGAATAATGTACCACTAATATTGTTTATATTAACAACTTATATTTTTTGCTGTAGATTGATAGGCGAGTTTTTGTTACCACCATCAAATATTCTACCTCGCTCATATCGAGAATTATCTGCTATTATGAAAGATATTGGAATGGAGTATCAAGCAATACATGCTTGTCCCAATGATCATATTATATATTATAAAGAACATGAATTTGCAACACAATGCCCTGTATGTCATACGAGTAGATATCGAACAGATCGAATAACAAAAAAGGTGCCTCACAAGGTTCTTCGTTACATCCCCATTATTCCACGGATGCGACAATTATTCAGGTGTACTAGCTTGGCACAATTTATCGATTACCATGCACGCAATAGAAGTCGAGATGACATTATTCGAATCCCTGCGGATGGTTCGGCATTTATGCACATAGAGGAAAAGTGGCAACACTTCAAAGAAGAACCTCGTAATCTCAGGCTTTCATTGGCAGCGGATGGTGTCAATCCATTTGGAGAGATGAGATCTGTTTGCTCGGTGTGGCCTGTTTTTGTTATCAACAATAACATTCCTCTGTGGATGTCAATAAAGAGGGAGCACATTATGTTGGCAATGATTGTTCCAGGTATTTTATCATTTGATAGTTATTAATTTACATGTACTTACAAATCTTACAGTAAAATGGTCACAATAATTATGTAATGTTACTGTTCATTCAAGTAGGTAAATATCAAGTTAAAGATATGAATGTATATATTGAGCCTCTTATTGACGAGTTGGTGGAGTTATGGAACGGTGTCACTATGTATGATGTGTCTAGACCAATAGGACAAAGACAATTTCAATTCCATGCAATACTTGTATGGACAATACATGATGCCCCAGGGCTAACACATTTTTGTGGTATGTTATAGTGAATTCAAGTTGCGCATGATAATTCTAATTATAAAAATCAACATATTTAATAATCCAATTATATCATTATCTTGTAGGTCTTCAAACAAAGGGAAAATTTGCATGTCCAGTTTGTGGTCCAAAGATGAAATCTCGTCATTCAAAAAGTTTAGGAAAGCATGTGTTTGATGAGTACAGACACTTCCTCCATAGGAATCATAAGTATCGAAGTATGGAAAAATATCTTTTCAATGGGAAAGAAGAGACTACATCAAAGCCACGAAGAATGACACCTCGCCTATGGAAGTTGGAATATAATAGAATTAATCGTCGAGGTAATGTCGTTCCACTTAATGGTTTATGTTTGTAATTTATATATTTCTATTGTGATTTTTGTTTACTAATTATGTAATTGATGATCGTGAAGGTCGTCAAGGCACTACTGACAACCTTCCAAAGGGACTAAAAAGCTATCCCAGACAATTTAGTAGGTTGCCCTACTACGAGGACCTACAAATTGTGCATTTGTTTGATCTTATGCATGTTGAAAAGAATATAACAGAGACATTGTGGAAAATACTGGATGGAAGGCGTGACAAAGAAAAAATTGTCAAAATTTGTAATGACATTCATGAATCCAATCATGCACTGAAGAATTTCATTCACTCAAATAGCAATAGAGATCAGATTAATATAAGTGCCCTTCCTTGGTTATTAACGGAGCAGCAAAGTGATGCCATAAAAGAAGTCATACAAAAAATTCGATTTCCCACAGGATTTGCTGGGAACATAAGCAATCTCATATCAAAGAAAAGTGAATTTGGGCCAGGGCTCAAAACGCATGATTGGCATACTTTCATCAAGGTAAGTTATGTTCTTCTGTATTTACAATATATTCATAAACTACGTGTACTATTCATTATGTTATGTTAGAAAATAATGAAATGATTGGTTTATAATTAATGCAGTACGTGCTACCTCTATCTCTCCCAGAGCACTTCAACAATAACATCAAACAAGTGATATATGATCTTGGAAAATACATGAGGTAAGCAGTAATATCTGTTCAATTTGTTGTATATATTTATTATATTCGCGATTTGTTTTTCTTGCTATGTAATCTATTGTATATTATTTTGTAAAGTCTCGTATTTATATATTTTTTGTGACTTGAATCTCTTAATGTAGGTGGTTGTCATCTAAAGAAATCCATAAAGAAGATATAAACTATTGGAAGAGAAGAATTCCTCATTTATTGTGTGAAATGCAAAAGTGTCTACCTCCAACTTTTTTCAATGCACAAGAACACTACCTCATACACCAAGTTGATGAGATTGAATTGTGTGGACCTGCACACACTAGGTCAATGTGGATGGTTGAGAGGCACTTGAAATCTTTGAAGGCTTTGGTTCGACAAAGAGCACATCCTGAGGGTTCTATGGTAGAGGGATACATGGTATACCAGACTATGGTGTACATTACTGAATATCTTCCTAAGTTTGCTTCAAATATCCATGTAGATCGCATTTGGGATCTCGACCCTTTTAAAAAATTCAAAGGGGAGTACTTGATGGGGAAAGGTAGATTGAGGAAAGTGACAGGTAATAAATTATAAGATGTTATTGTAATAAATTATTTCTTAATCTTCAAAATAAATCGGTTGTAAGTCGTCTATTTTTTTTTTGTACAGTTGCTCGAGAGTGGGATGCACTACATTTGTATATTGCAAACAATCTTGATTGGATGACGGTATGGATTGAACGATGTCAACATTCTGGTCACACATTAACATGGGAAGGTGTATCTTCATTGGTTAAAGAAGCTCATCGTAATGGAGATTCTAATGTTACGCAAAGGGAAATAGATTTAGCATATGGTTTAAGAGATTTCCAGGTACGTACAAAATTATTAATCACCCGTATGTTTATCAACTCATGATATAATAATTTTGAAATGTTTCACATATTATTGCAGGTTAAACACCACAAGGGTATGTTCTGTAATGGTCAAAAATTTCGCGTCAAAGTGTTGGATGACACGAAGAAAACTTGTGATTCTGGAATAACTGCAGTCTTTCAAGTGACTAATATTTCATCTAGAAATGACTTAGATCCTCAAGAGTCTAAAAATCAATACTATGGCATTTTGGATGATATACTTGAGTGCAACTTTAGTTCCTTCAAATTAGTACTCTTCGTTGTCAAATGGTACAGGCTACGACTTAATCCAAATGATCCTAATAGAACTGTTATTGAACATGATAATGGATTTACAATGGTTAATACAAGGTCGTTTGAGCCAGTTGGGGATGAGCCCTATGTTCTTCCAAGCCAATGTGAACAGGTATTTTACTCAGAGGTTTCACATAAACCGGGTTGGTCATTTGTTGTTAGACATGAACCGAGAGGAAGGCCGATAAAGTATAATGCGATGGAAGAAGAAGATACCGAAGAAGTAGAAGATGATGTAGATGATGATCACGATCGACAATTATTGGATGATGTTCCTGAGACAAATTTTCATGAAGAAGAAGAAGAAGATGATGTTGCTACTGATGATGATGATGAAGATGATGTTGATGTTGATGATGATGATGTTGATGATGACGACAACGACGACGACGACGAGGACGATGATGATGACGACGATGACGACGATGATGATGATGATGATGATGATGATGATGAGGATGATGATGATGAAATTTAAAGGTATGCCATCAATCCTTAATGTATTTAATATTCATTTCTTGATAGAAATATATTTGTCTTAAATGGTTACATAGTTTATTCATTATCTATTTAAAAGCTATAAGTGTTATAATGTGTACATTTTAATGTTTTTAATTTTTATGTGATGCTTATGATGGATGTGATTATGATTATGATGTGATTATGCTCACGATAATTGAATTACATTTGCAGAAAATTGAACCCCTTTCAAGAGCATCCCGCACAGTCTCATGGATCGACAGGTATAAGTCAATACACCTTATAGAAAGTCTATTTAATACACTTATCAATAGTAAGATTGATGTCTTCTAAGATCTCTCCCATTTGCAGGTACCAGCAAATAGGTATTTGTCATAAGTGTCTTCCTCGAGTGAGGGAAATATAGGAATAGAAGAGGAAAGTGAGACATGCAGTTTATCTAGAATAGGGAGATTAACTAGAGGTCAAAGGACTAGAAGGAAATTCAATAAACACATGAAATTTTTCCTTGCTCAAGGGGGGTCATGTTCTTATGATGATGAGACGAAAGGCGACATCGAGGTGCCCTTGAGGTACCAACATCTACAGAAACATTGGGTACCCAAGGAACTTCCTCCAATAAACATTGATTTTTGTGTTAATGAGAGGATATATCGCATAGCACCATCATCATTACATGGTTTGGGCCTATTTTCTATGGATGGCATAAAGGTGTCTTACAACAAAGTTTCTGAATTGATGGAGTATGTTGGACCATGTTACGATTACAAAAGTTGGATGCATATTGTTCAATATAAAAAAAGTATGCGTAGGTATGCACTCTCGGCAAATTATATACAACAGCAAGACAATAATCAAAGTAAAAGTGTGGCTATATACATTGATGGAAGGCCAAAAGCAACAGGGAATATTGCGGGTTTTATAAATAGTACACGACCTGGGTCAACTATAAAGCAACCCAATTGCATATTTGAGGCGCGCGAGGGAAATCGTGTATTCATCTGTGCGATAAAATCAATACGTGCAGGGGAAGAGCTGCTTATTGATTACAATTTGAACCGCATAGATACAAACGAGGCTACTATCATGGGGGTGGTACATACTATTAAACCAACTTCTAATCAATGACTCCAACATACCATTTAGTTATTAAATTTTTGGCTAACATTTTTATACTTGATCTTTGACACAGGGGCACAATATGGAGCAACCGCCCAAAGGTGATGGTGACGATATTCCTAGCTCATCTACACATGAGCAGGTAAAATTCATTGTAATTGTGCAAACTAGATAGAAGCAAAATGTTATTTTTTTTAATGTTATTTTCTTCATTGTTTTGGAGTAATTTTGATAATACTAATACTATTGTTGTCACAGAGGGCCGGTGGTCGGAGAGAGGGAAAGCAACCTGCAGTCCCTCAGGAGTCCCCCCTTGTGGACCCTTTTTTTATTGATTTAGCAGAGACCGATGACCCGATCGGTTCCATTAAAAAGCTGCTAAAGAAAATTGGGAAAGAACTTCTACGTTTGGTATCCATACATCCTCAGACTCAGGAAATAAAAGACAGGGCAGCTAAGTTGTTGTGCACTTCTGAAAACTTTAAAGTAAGTATTAATGAAATTTTTAATTATTACAAGAGTTCAATAATGGTTTTTATGTTATGCTCTTTTATGACATTAATTAAAATATGGATGCATTGTCTTTACAGAGTTATTTGCGTAATTTTGAACCCCATTCCCATGATGAGGCCGGTATTGCAAGTGGTTCGGGTAGATCACATGTTCCATTCCCCACTTGTGTTTTCCACTGAATATATATAGGAATGATCATAATCATTGACAATACATGCTCGAACAATCTTTTTTTTTAATGCTCTAACAATCTTGTCCATGCTAGTCCACGCGTTCTATATTTATGCATGCTCTAACAATTTTATTCTTCAGCTCCTTTCCATGATGATATGACAACGCTGCCTCCATCCAGGACAGCCACAAATGTCTTGCCGACTGCCATGTCAACAACACACAGCCTAAATGCACCAACTGTTGCACCATCTACTGGTACACAAATCCCTCTTTTTCTCTCTTTTGTTATGTGTTTAAGTGTTATGTGTTTACGATGTAGATCCCTTGATTGTGTTTGTGCCATGGGTGCTCTGCACCAATTTATTTCCCTTGAAGTATTATTTCTTGGAGGCATTTGATAATGGTTTTCATTTTTTGCAATAGGAGATGCAACAAGTCCCGATGCAACATCATTTCCTGGATGTTCCCGTGTTCCTAGTACGGGAACGGTGAAGGATTGTGTATTGATCATCAGCGACGATGAAGGCGTTCCCTTAAAAGTATCCAAACTTCCAGGTACTTTAAAGTTATTATTATTCTATAGTGATATAATAGTAATTTAGTTTTTGATCACTCTTCATCGACTAATGATCCCATGATTATTTTGTAGGGAATGATATTTTTTGGCGAAAACTTGGTGACGAGTGTTTGCGGATATTCGGGCCCACCATACGTACATGGTGGAACATCATATCCTAACTAAAACCCCAAACCACTATTTTGATTTCATATCATTGCTAGAATAGTTTTCCTTTTCATCAATTTCTTGAACTATATTAAAGGTAGCTTCTCTTCATTTATGAGTCTAACATGTTTTTTTTTACTTAAAAGGTGGAATAACCAAGATAAAAAGTTGAAGGATGATCTTGTAGATAGTATGACCCAGCTTTTTGGACCTCGTGCATTCGAGAGAAACAAGCTCCTTGAAAGAGCTGGTTTATGTTTGAAGTATATTAGGGACCAGTACAGGAAATATTTAGAGGTTAACCCAAGGCACGAGCGTCCGCCCTGTGTTCTTGAGGCTGAGTGGCAGGGTTTGATTTTGGATGGAAAGTATAAAGCCGACATGAAAAAAGGAATTACGCCAGTAGAGAGTAGAGCAAGGTATGTGATACTTTTGAGAATGTAATTATGTACTAATTAACCTCTAAATTTTTCCTATATTGGTCTCTAACATATTTCAAACTTTTCATAGATTGCCTGACACATCAAAGGCAACAAAGGCAAGATTAGAAAAGCACGGGACACACAAGCTCGGCTCTGGTGGTTTTTCCAAACTTCAAGCACGAGTTGTAAGTATTAGTAAATGAAAACTTGTATCAATTTTTTTATATATTGCAAGGAAAATTTTTTTGATCAAACAATGCAAGTAAAATTCACCATACCAAGAAAAAATGTAGGGGTCAGAGTTCAATAGATGCCTCACAGAAGAGGACAAGAGAATTGGCTTCCAACAAGGCTATAGAGCCGTGGCTGAATGGCTACGAGCTGAAATCAGTGTGCAAGGTTCAAATAATGATGCATCTGAGCCACAGGTAAATAAGCTAAATGAAATTTATTTCAAATTGAATACTTTACCAATTAGTCTATTTGATGTTAAGTTCTAATATAAAGTGAGTATATCTGTTTTAAGAAAGCAATGATAACAATGTGTAGGATATTGGAATGCAGCCTGACAATCCTTCTACACAATCTATGCATAATGAAGGTTCGCATGATGTGCATCCTAGTGGTGGAGGTATACATTTGCTATTAAAATTTTTATATGTAATTACAATTGGTGTTTGGATTAATGTAACATTTTGTATAGCAACTGTAGAGGATCGAGGGGTCGGTGCTCATGAGCATGTTGAGGTTGAGTCTAGACAAAATGATGTGGCCAGATCAGGTAATTAAAGAGCGCCACAGTTATGTTCTTTAAAATAATTAAATACTTGTAACAATTATAATTAAATATTTTAAATTTAACTCTTTTATTTGTTATTGTAGAGGACCCCCCTTTGCAGCAGCATAGGAATTTGAGATCATCAAGAACAAAGAACAAAACAACTGATGAGGGGGGTATTGATGATAACACTGATGCTCCTCTTAGAGCTTACATAGAAAAAAAAAATAGAAAGAGAAAAAAGAAATGATTGTCATCTAAATACCTTAATTGATAATGACTGAATTTTATGTCTCAATGAATTTAATTATGTGCTAATGAATGTTCATGAATTATGTGTTTATTTTCATATTGATGAATGTTGTGTGTTAACGAATCTAATGTGTTAATGAATGTTATCATGTGATATTGATTGAATGTTACATTTTATTAATAATTGAAAGAATGAATGAATGTTAGATGTTAACGGGGAATGTAGAGTGATGTTAGGGGGAGGGGGGTGGGGCCAAATGAGCTTCCACCTTCACGTGGTTGGCCCTGTTTAGTAGAGAATATTAAACTATATTCTCGAAACAAAGTGAAGCTCAATAAGATACTAAATGAGTCAAAATGGTTATCAAGGTCCTCTATCCATAAGATACTTGTAGTCAAAATGGTTATTAATAAGATACTTGTAGTCAAAATGGTTATCTAGGTCCTCTATCCATTCCATAAGTTCTTCACCATTCAAACTTCCTCCATAACAAGGAATGTGCTCTAGGTTAGTCATGAAGCCTAGCATGGACTCTCTGTCAGATAGAGCCACTATTTCAGAGCCTTTTTTGTGCATTTCCTTCAAGCACTGTACAGTGTACGGATGTGAAAGGGAGGGAAGACCAGTGTGGAAGTTAGAGTATTTATATCTTATGCTTTGAGAGTTTATTTGGTAGATTCAAGACACCTTATATCAAAGTTATTCCTTTTTCTTATCTGTTGTTCTGTCAAACCCTCATTTTTTGAGTTATTGCATTCAAATGGCCTTAACTTGCAAATAAACCATAGGATATCCTCTGTTCTTTGTAAAATGCAAGTTAAGGGGGTTTATTTTCATATTTTAAAAGCTTTGGAACAGGATACTAAGCCAGAGAATTTCAAGAGCAAGCCCTAGGTCAAGAATCTCAATGTTCTTGACTAGGAGTTGATGGATTATGCAAGATCAGAGGGTAGCGGCAAGTAAAGGACCTCAAACCTTGTTGAATCTAGATCTTTAGAGCATGGTGGACATCTTCAAACTCTGATCTTGGTTTCATGCACCCATTTTCAATGCCTTGTTTTGGAACCCACACCCAAAGGCATGCATTAGGTCTGCGGACTCAATAAGGACATTGATATGCTCTGGAGTGGAGTCAAGGTCTGGGAGTTGGAGGATTGTTAGAACATCAAAAAGGGTACTCAAAAAACATATAAGTTCATAAGGTCCTTTGTCAAATTGAAGAGTTATTGCTGCAGAACAGGTTTTGGAGACCTACTAGAGTCACTAGGTCTATTTGGACCCGTTTGGACCACGACACACAGTAGCATCTACAGAGAAGAAGTTTGGTATGCAATGGTCTTGAAACCTCCTGAGAAATTCTTGGTATGCATTTGTGTGGTGCAAAAGCTTCGTTGAAAGAGAAAAAGAAGAAAAGAATAGAAATGATTTTTTTTCTTTTTATGTCATATACTGTAACCAGCTACTTATAACTTGCAAAAATTATTATAACCATTTGAAATTGAAACTTAGTTTAATGTGAAACTGAGACCTGCTTTATTAGAGCTTTCTGTGATTTAGATTCAGACATCAAGAACATTGTTTGCCTAATATTGTGATTAATGTTTATTTATTAATATCTCATACTGACAAACAATTGATAATTGTAGGGAAAACGTCATTGGGGGTCTTTGAGGATCCACCAGAAGCCAAGGAGAAAATGTATTCAAATGCTAAAGATGGTGTAACAGTCCTTACAGCTGTTGAACCTTGCTGTGTACTTCATCTCCGATTCTCCAAGTTCAACAGTACTGTGGTATTCCTTTGGATACTTCTAATGGTAAATTTCAAACATCAAGTTCTTTTCGTATGAAACTACTACATTTGTAATCTGTAGTTTTAAACTTTTAGTTTATAAATGTTCATCAGCTTTAGTTCGTATGCTGCCATTTCAAGTATGATTAATGAAGTTACCTTTATCACAGGATGAAAGTGAGCAGTCAGCATACTGGTACGGAGCTGGCAGCATTGATACGGTGACTAGGGCATCGTTTAATGGTGGTATTGTGTTTTCCCGTATTTAGGGCATCGGCCTTTTGAAGCATTGCCTTCATCTTTCTTAAGTCTGAGTTTTAAGTTTGTTTATCTCTCTCGGCGCTGTTGAAAATACAAATGACAACGTTCTTGTTTGTTTTGCCCTTATATCCCGATGTGATTTCGCGGAGGGTTACGGCGCTATTGAAAACACAAATGAAAACACAAATCCCTTGTGTAATTGCCACTTGAAGGAGGACAGTCACTGTAAAGACAACATGATAATGTACACTTACAGCCCGTGTACATTATCATGTTGTCTTTAGAGTGACTATCCTCATTTGTTGAAGAAGAAAAGCATTAATGTGGCTGAATAGCAATACATTCAAGTGGCAATCACACAAGGGACAGTCACTGTGAGATGTCCTCATTTGTGACTGTCCTTACAGTGAGTGTACATTATCATGTTGTCTTTAGAGTGACTGTCCTCATTTGTTGAAGAAGAAAAGCATTAATGTGGTTCAATAGCAATACATTCAAGTGGCAATTACACAAGGGACAATCGATCACTGTGAGATGTCCTCATGTGTGACTATCCTTGTCACAAATGACTATCCTTGTAAAGACAACATGATAATGTACACATACAATGAGTGTACATTATCATGTTGTCTTTACAGTGGCTGCCCTCATGTTGTATATTCTTCTCTGTAGATGCTACTATGTGCTAGGGAACTTCTTAGAACTGTTGGTATATTCTTACAACTTGTTACACCTGGGATATTCTTCTCTGTAGATGCTATTGTGTGCCATGGTCCAAACAGGCCCATAAATGTGGTTGAATAGCAATACATTCAAGTGGCAATTACACAAGGGACAGTCACTGTGAGATGTCCTCATGTGTGACTGTCCTTGTCACAAATGAGGACATCTCACAGTGACTGTCCCTTGTGTAATTGCCACTTGAAGGAAAAAAGCATTAATGTGGTTCAATAGCAATGTATTCAAGCGGCAATTACACAAGGGATAATCACTCTGAGATTTCCTCATTTGTGACTATCCTTACAGTGAGTGTACATTATCATGTTGTCTTTACAGTGACTGTCCTCATTTGTTGAAGGAAAAAAGCATTAATGTGGTTCAATAGTGATGCAGAGTAGTCAGGGCTTTTAGAATATACAAATATACATCCTTAACTCTCATTCCACCAAGGAAGAAGGAATTCCAATGGTTGAAACGTGAGTTAAGGTCTTTACATCAGTCAAACCCTGAAAATGAGGGTTTGTAAACAATGCACAGAAAATTTGAAATAACTTAGATATAAAACAAAGAGAATCAATCAAACCAACTTCCAAAGCATCAGATGTCACTATTACAACTTCCAGGCAAATTTTATCATCCAACCACCATCCGTACAGCCGTACAGAGTTCGTTTTTCACCAGAAATGCACTAAAACAGGGTTATTTTTATTTTTTATGAAAGCAAAATGATTACAATACTGGTTCTCTGTCTGTCTTCGACCATTTGAAGCCTAAAATAGGCTCTCCAAAGGTTGGTTCAACCATCTAGGTGGTTAGAACAGTTTATCCAACAAATGTCAACTTTGCTAAGCAACTTTTAAAGTTGCATTACAACTTTGCAAACAACTTTGCCGAGAAGGTTAAAAATGTGTTGTGAAACTTTAGGAACCTTATTAAAGTTATTTTGGACCTTCAAACTTCTTAACAACATCTAAAAGACACCTAATAAACACTTACTATGCTCATTTCATCCAAGGACTCAAAAGATGCCCAAGGTTTATAAGTCACCAAGGGGTCTTGTGTCCAACAAGTGGATGTTTATAAGGAGATAAGATCAATCCTTAATATTTATTACAAACCAAGAAAACATCTAAAACTCCTATTCTAATTTATTGTCATTCAAAAAGACTCTGATTTGTCATTCAAAAAGACTCTGATTTGTCAATCAAAAGGACCTTTCACCAGTCAATCCTTCAAAGCTCCAAGGTGAAAATCTTATGTTCCAATTGATAGGATTTGACTCCTTGGCTTCATGGCAACTTCCTTCAATCATGGTGTCTTTGGCTTGCATTAGGGATGCCCCTGCATCAAATAGCAATGCATTCAAGTGGCAATTACACAAGGGACAGTACATGCCCATTAAAGTTGGTGTTTTGTTATCCAGCATGACAATGGAGACAACATACTCTGTGTCAATTTTACTGATCAAATTTCCCTCCGCCAGGCAAAGCAACAATCTGGGTATGATAAGGTGAAATTTTTTAGTCCTTTTGGGTATGATAACAGTTCCAGTTTCCAATAAGATGGTTCATTTTTATAATCTAGCTTCAATTTCTCTTGTGAAAATCTTTTTTTCATTTTATGGGTGGTAAAATATAATTATTATGCTAGCGGTGTGTACTTATGGATGATAATGAAACAAAATGATAAGATTTAAGACTCTTGTTTTTTTTTTAAATAGCAATTTAAGTTTCCTTCTATTATAAATTACTGTTTTTCTATTTTTTAATGTATCTTTCCAAATCTTTTATATCAATTTTATTTATGAAATATAAATATATTAATAATGTTTTAGTGTTTTTAGGATTAGTTTATATCAATTCTATGTATCATCATTCGTCATTCAATTGTCAGTATTATTAATTTAGACTGTGCAATTGTAGAACTACTCGAATATGGGTTGGATGGATACTCAAGCAGGGGAACCCTCCTCAAATATCTCAAGCAGTGAACTTGGAAAAATGTGTCCTGAAGGAACCCTTTCCATCAGAGAGATAAAAGTACAAACAAGTAAAAGAAGCAGGCTCTGCAAATATGTTTTTGAGAAGAAAAATGATAGATTATTCGAGTATGGTTCATGAGGTATATCTAAAAAGACATTTTTTTTCTTATTATAATAACAGAGGAAGTTGTGAATGTCAAAGTTGAGTGAAACAAAAATTATTTTCATCAAATTTTATTAGGCTTGCTTTTGGGAATAGTTTCTTACAATATTGCTATTAAGATTTTTATTGTGTAGTTTTTAGATTAGGTTTATAAAATTATATTTCATGAGTAGTGATTCATATTAATCAATTAACGATACTTTTGGAAGGTATTTTCAATGTGTCAAATTTTGATATTTTTACAAGAATTAGATTGTGTAATTTTTTTAATTAAAGTCATTGACTCATATTTCATAAATAATAGTTCTCATGAATCCATCTCTTATAAGATTAAATAGTCTATTTAGGAAGTATTTCTGATAGTATGTCAAATTATGATATTACTATTACCATTAGATTGCATGGCTTTGAAGTCAACCTCGTTGACCCATATTCTTCTCTATAGATGCTACTATGTGCTAGGGAACTTCTTAGAACTGTTGGTATATTCTTACAACTTGTTACACCTGGGATATTCTTCTCTGTAGATGCTACTATGTGTCGCGGTCCAAACGGGCCCATAAATGTGGTTGAATAGCAATACATTCAAGTGGCAATTACACAAGGGACAGTCACTGTGAGATGTCCTCATGTGTGACTGTCCTTGTCACAAATGAGGACATCTCACAGTGACTGTCCCTTGTGTAATTTCCACTTGAATGAGGACAGTCACTGTAAAGACAACATGATAATGTACACTTACAGCCCGTGTACATTATCATGTTGTCTTTAGAGTGACTATCCTCATTTGTTGAAGAAGAAAAGCATTAATGTGGCTGAATAGCGATACATTCAAGTGGCAATCACACAAGGGACAGTCACTGTGAGATGTCCTCATTTGTGACTGTCCTTACAGTGAGTGTACATTATCATGTTGTCTTTAGAGTGACTGTCCTCATTTGTTGAAGAAGAAAAGCATTAATGTGGTTCAATAGCAATACATTCAAGTGGCAATTACACAAGGGACAATCGATCACTGTGAGATGTCCTCATGTGTGACTATCCTTGTCACAAATGAGGACATCTCACAATGACTGTCCCTTGTGTAATTCAAGTGGCAATTACACAAGGGACAGTCACTGTGAGATGTCCTCATTTGTGACTGTCCTTACAATGAGTGTACATTATCATGTTGTCTTTAGAGTGACTGTCCTCATTTGTTGAAGAAGAAAAGCATTAATGTGGTTCAATAGCAATACATTCAAGTGGCAATTACACAAGGGACAATCGATCACTGTGAGATGTCCTCATGTGTGACTGTCCTTGTCACAAATGAGGACATCTCACAGTGACTGTCCCTTGTGTAATTTCCACTTGAATGAGGACAGTCACTGTAAAGACAACATGATAATGTACACTTACAACCCGTGTACATTATCATGTTGTCTTTAGAGTGACTATCCTCATTTGTTGAAGAAGAAAAGCATTAATGTGGCTGAATAGCGATACATTCAAGTGGCAATCACACAAGGGACAGTCACTGTGAGATGTCCTCATTTGTGACTGTCCTTACAGTGAGTGTACATTATCATGTTGTCTTTAGAGTGACTGTCCTCATTTGTTGAAGAAGAAACGCATTAATGTGGTTCAATAGCAATACATTCAAGTGGCAATTACACAAGGGACAATCGATCACTGTGAGATGTCCTCATGTGTGACTATCCTTGTCACAAATGAGGACATCTCACAATGACTGTCCCTTCTGTAATTGCCACTTGAATGAGGACAGTCACTGCAAAGACAACATGATAATGTACACATACAATGAGTGTACATTATCATGTTGTCTTTACAGTGGCTGCCCTCATGTTGTATATTCTTCTCTGTAGATGCTACTATGTGCTAGGGAACTTCTTAGAACTGTTGGTATATTCTTACAACTTGTTACACCTGGGATATTCTTCTCTGTAGATGCTACTGTGTGTCGTGGTCCAAACGGGCCCATAAATGTGGTTGAATAGCAATACATTCAAGTGGCAATTACACAAGGGACAGTCACTGTGAGATGTCCTCATGTGTGACTGTCCTTGTCACAAATGAGGACATCTCACAGTGACTGTCCCTTGTGTAATTAAGTATTGTGGGGAAGCATTCTAAATAACCAAAGCCGCTAACAATAAATTCAACACAGATATGTCCTCATTTCTTGGTATTTTAGCTCTCTAACAGCTAAATACCAGATTAAATAATAATGACAAAAGAAAAATAAACCCAACGTACTCAGAAATTGTAGCTGTGATTTTGCGGAGGGAATCTCTCTCGGCGCTGTTGAAAACACAAATGACAACGTTCCTTTTTTTTTTTGCACTTATATCCCGACCAACATAAGGTCCATTTGTAATACAACATGATAATGTACACTTACAGTGAGTGTACATTATCATGTTGTCCTTAGAGTGACTATCCTCATTTGTTGAAGAAGAAAAGCATTAATGTGGCTGAATAGCAATACATTCAAGTGGCAATTACACAAGGGACAGTCACTATGAGATGTCCTCATTTGTGACTGTCCTTACAGTGAGTGTACATTATCATGGTGTCTTTAGAGTGACTGTCCTCATTTGTTGAAGAAGAAAAGCATTAATGTGGTTGAATAGCAATACATTCAAGTGGCAATTACACAAGGGACAATCACTGTGAGATGTCCTCATGTGTGACTGTCCTTGTCACAAATGAGGACATCTCACAATGACTATCCCTTGTGTAATTCAAGTGGCAATTACACAAGGGACAGTCACTGTGAGATGTCCTCATTTGTGACTGTCCTTACAGTGAGTGTACATTATCATGTTGTCTTTAGAGTGACTGTCCTCATTTGTTGAAGAAGAAAAGCATTAATGTGGTTCAATAGCAATACATTCAAGTGGCAATTACACAAGGGACAATCGATCACTGTGAGATGTCCTCATGTGTGACTATCCTTGTCACAAATGAGGACATCTCACAATGACTGTCCCTTCTGTAATTGCCACTTGAATGAGGACAGTCACTGTAAAGACAACATGATAATGTACACATACAATGAGTGTACATTATCATGTTGTCTTTACAGTGGCTGCCCTCATGTTGTATATTCTTCTCTGTAGATGCTACTATGTGCTAGGGAACTTCTTAGAACTGTTGGTATATTCTTACAACTTGTTACACCTGGGATATTCTTCTCTGTAGATGCTACTGTGTGCTGGGGTCCAAACGGGCCCATAAATGTGGTTGAATAGCAATACATTCAAGTGGCAATTACACAAGGGACAGTCACTGTGAGATGTCCTCATGTGTGACTGTCCTTGTCACAAATGAGGACATCTCACAGTGACTGTCCCTTGTGTAATTGCCACTTGAATGAGGACAGTCACTGTAAAGACAACATGATAATGTACACAAGTACCGTGAAGGTAGTTGCAAGTTACGGCTGTTTCATTGCATACCCGAAACAATGAAGATGTTACGGTCCACAAAATGTTTGTGCTTGAAAGATGAACAAATAAAATTAAACTTCTAAATAACCAGAGCCGCTAACAATAAATTCAACACAGATATGTCCTCATTTCTGGGTATTTTAGCTCTGTAAAAGCTAAATACCAGATTACATAATAATGACAAAAGAAAAATAAACCCAACGTACTCAGAAATTGTAGCTGTGATTTCGCGGAGGGAATCTCTCTCGGCACTGTTGAAAATACAAATGACAACGTTTCTCTACATTATCATGTTGCCTTTACAGTGACTGTCCCTTGTGTAATTGCCACTTGAAGGAGGACAGTCACTGTAAAGACAACATGATAATTTACACTTACAGCCCGTGTACATTATCATGTTGTCTTTAGAGTGACTATCCTCATTTGTTGAAGAAGAAAAGCATTAATGTGGCTGAATAGCAATACATTCAAGTGGCAATCACACAAGGGACAGTCACTGTGAGATGTCCTCATTTGTGACTGTCCTTACAGTGAGTGTACATTATCATGTTGTCTTTAGAGTGACTGTCCTCATTTGTTGAAGAAGAAAAGCATTAATGTGGTTCAATAGCAATACATTCAAGTGGCAATTACACAAGGGACAATCGATCACTGTGAGATGTCCTCATGTGTGACTATCCTTGTCACAAATGAGGACATCTCACAATGACTGTCCCTTGTGTAATTCAAGTGGCAATTACACAAGGGACAGTCACTGTGAGATGTCCTCATTTGTGACTGTCCTTACAATGAGTGTACATTATCATGTTGTCTTTAGAGTGACTGTCCTCATTTGTTGAAGAAGAAAAGCATTAATGTGGTTCAATAGCAATACATTCAAGTGGCAATTACACAAGGGACAATCGATCACTGTGAGATGTCCTCATGTGTGACTATCCTTGTCACAAATGAGGACATCTCACAATGACTGTCCCTTCTGTAATTGCCACTTGAATGAGGACAGTCACTGTAAAGACAACATGATAATGTACACATACAATGAGTGTACATTATCATGTTGTCTTTACAGTGGCTGCCCTCATGTTGTATATTCTTCTCTGTAGATGCTACTATGTGCTAGGGAACTTCTTAGAACTGTTGGTATATTCTTACAACTTGTTACACCTGGGATATTCTTCTCTGTAGATGCTACTGTGTGCTGGGGTCCAAACGGGCCCATAAATGTGGTTGAATAGCAATACATTCAAGTGGCAATTACACAAGGGACAGTCACTGTGAGATGTCCTCGTGTGACTGTCCTTGTCACAAATGAGGACATCTCACAGTGACTGTCCCTTGTGTAATTGCCACTTGAATGAGGACAGTCACTGTAAAGACAACATGATAATGTACACAAGTACCGTGAAGGTAGTTGTAAGTTACGGCTGTTTCATTGCATACCCGAAACAATGAAGATGTTACGGTCCAGAAAATGTTTGTGCTTGAAAGATGAACAAATAAAATTAAACTTCTAAATAACCAGAGCCGCTAACAATAAATTCAACACAGATATGTCCTCATTTCTGGGTATTTTAGCTCTGTAACAGCTGAATACCAGATTACATAATAATGGCAAAAGAAAAATAAACCCAACGTACTCAGAAATTGTAGCTGTGATTTCGCGGAGGGAATCTCTCTCGGCACTGTTGAAAATACAAATGACAACGTTTCTCTACATTATCATGTTGCCTTTACAGTGACTGTCCCTTGTGTAATTGCCACTTGAAGGAGGACAGTCACTGTAAAGACAACATGATAATGTACACTTACAGCCCGTGTACATTATCATGTTGTCTTTAGAGTGACTATCCTCATTTGTTGAAGAAGAAAAGCATTAATGTGGCTGAATAGCAATACATTCAAGTGGCAATTACACAAGGGACAGTCACTGTGAGATGTCGTCATTTGTGACTATCCTTACAGTGAGTGTACATTATCATGTTGTCT
This sequence comes from Chamaecyparis obtusa, assembly GCA_027943335.1. NCBI lineage: Eukaryota > Viridiplantae > Streptophyta > Pinopsida > Cupressales > Cupressaceae > Chamaecyparis > Chamaecyparis obtusa. The sequence continues at coordinate 50,881 of BSBK01002259.1, forward strand.
TTAAAGTGACTGTCCTCATTTGTTGAAGGAAAAAAGCATTAATGTGGTTCATTAGCAATGTATTCCCAGTATCTGTACCTGCATCTCTCTTATATACTACAAGTTACTTGCCATCAGAAATTGCAGTTCCCTCACGTGACATTGATGGTGAAGTGTTCTTTTCAAAACCATCATCTGTGGTTACCAATGCTCCTGTTTTAGGCAATAAGTTTGTTGCATTCCATGAGCCATTGGTCAAGTTTCTTCTACGAGCTTCTGATGCCTCAAAATCTAAGCAGCGCCTACGCATGCCTCGTTGTGGTTGATTATCATTCTGTACATGAATTATAATGATTAATCAATTTTGGGCCTTGGAATCTTGTATGTAACATGCACAGGCATTTCATGGCTAAATGAATCTATTTAAAAGCATCAACTTTTCTTACATGATGCTGGATACATAAGTAGAACAAGCGTATATCAAATTGGAAGCAATCAGAACTCCACAATGACATATTATTTAGAGTACTCTTCAGTTTAAGTAATAATGCATATATTGACACTGTAAAGACAACATGATAATGTACACTCACTGTAAGGATAGTCACAAATGAGGACATCTCACAGTGACTATCCCTAGTGTAATTGCCACTTGAATGTATTGCTATTCAGCCACATTAATGCTTTTCTTCTTCAACAAATGAGGATAGTCACTGTAAAGACAACATGATAATGTACACTCACAGTGAGTGTACATTATCATGTTGTCTTTACAGTGACTATCCTCATTTGTTGAAGAAGAAAAGCATTAATGTGGCTGAATAGCAATACATTCAAGTGGCAATTACACTAGGGACAGTCACTGTGAGATGTCCTCATTTGTGACTGTCCTTACAGTGAGTGTACATTATCATGTTGTCTTTACAGTGGCTGTCCTCATTTGTTGAAAGAAAAAAGCATTAATGTGGTTCATAAGCAATGTATTAAATTAATTTATTTTTTTTAATCCACCCACGGGCGTCGCAATTGCGACGGACACCCGTCGCAAGGCGATGCAGGCGCCCGTCGCAATTGCTTGGGAGGTCCGTCGCGATTGCGATGGCCCTCTGAAGCCATGCGACGGGGGGGCGACGGCCATGCCGCTTCTTAAATCTTAGCCACATTGCGACGGATAGGTGTCGCAATTGCGACGGATACCCATAGACGTCGCAATTTGCGACTAAAAAACAGCGACGTCTATGGGTGTTGCTATTGCGACACATAGCTGTCGCAATTGTGACACATAGCCGTCGCAAAATGGCCCAAAATGTATTAGTGAGACAATGTACAAAAAATGAGCAAGAGATCAAAGATGGGGAATTTAATGTGAGAAGGATCGACATGGGACCTTTGACTATTGAAGGGGACATCTACCATGCTAAATTCTTTGCCTCCATGCTATCAAAGAGAGCCATGGCCATTGAAAAGAAGAACAAAGAGCTTTCTCAATGTGTAGACACTCTAACCTCCTTCATTCGATCTTCCCTACTTGTTGAAATCATTCTACCCAGTTAATCTCAAGGTGTAACTTATTAATTTTGTTAAGTTGGAATCTGTTAAGAGAGATCGGGTTATTGTTAAGGAAGTGGATGATTGGTCAAGTCAGACGATCAATAAAGGATTACATCTTATTAAATATGGCTTGAAAAATATGATAAATTTAAAGAGACAACCAATCTCTACTAAACTGAGTTGCAAAAGGTAAAAAAGAATGATGATAAGTTGGTTGTTGGGTGACCCCACAATAGTGGGTTACACTTTTTTAGACATGTTGATTTTTGCTAAAAGAACATATTTTTAATAAAATATGATGATTTAAGCCTTGAGAGGTTCCATTTGAAGGAATTAATTACAAATGACCTTAGTTCAAATCCTCTTAGATAAAAAAAAACTATTGATATTTAACATCTATACTCCTCATTCATACCTACAATGGAGTCTCCTTTGCACCTATTAAAATGATGACAAAAAATCACTTCGACTTTATCTTTCGACAAATCAAATGAATCCATTTGACAAACCTATCTATGTAGTATGGTACTACTGAGAAAAATCTTTCCAATGATTATAATGTTAATAAATATCAATTTTATTATGACTTTGTATTTTTAGTTTTACTAAGCATAGATATTTCACCATATGTCTACCTCTATGTTTGATGCTTATGGAAAAATAGTAAATGAGAGAAAGAAAATTCTAAAAAATATCTATGCCCTAAGTATTGAAGTTCTTTTTCTATCAAAAATAATAAAAATAAAATTGGACAAATACACGACAAGTTATAAGCTATGTAGTCAAGGTATTTCAAAATTATGGTTTAGTCAAATTTAAAGGTTAATAAAATATGTAATAATCATGATAATATCAAAAAACCAATTGCATGCCCTTTGTATGGATGTTACAAAACTAAATTTGAAAGAATCACATTGATATCTATTTTATAAAAAAAGTTATGCTCTATGAAAACAATGTAACTCTTTGAAAATGACTTTTTCAGCAACCACTAGTACATTTGAGACCTTTTTTCGACTGCCTAACATCCCAATTTCGATAGTATACTATCGATTGAGTGACACTACCCAGTGTCACAGTTTTGTAGTCAGAAAAATCAAAGGTTTTGTTAGGTGTCGTAATTACGACACCCTTAGCCGTCGCAAAAAGTGGGCGCCAACAAAGCGAACCTGTTGTCGCACCTATTTGCGGCCGTCCATATTGCAATGCCTAACCGTCGCAACAAATACAAACGACAGCAACCCGTTAGAATATTCCAATGGGAAGCCGTCGTTATTAACCTGTTTGCCAATGGAAATGTTATTAGTGCAATGGATTTTCGTCACAAGATTATGATGGATGTGCGTCGTTTATGGTTTGTAATGATGACTATGTTGTACATACAACGAACATGCATTAGAAATTTACGATGGACATTCGTCGTTTATGATTTGTTCCGACAGTGATGCTGGTAATGCGACGGTTGTATGTCAGATGTTTGCAATAGATACCCATCGCTGTTGTAATTCTGTCGTAGTTACTATGATAATCAATTTTTAATATATATATATATATATATATATATATATATATATATATATATATATATATATTTGTCAATTCAGAACGGTGTTCTTGCAGATTTGGTTCCTACTCGTGATTTGGTTATGGATCATTCAGAGATAACTTTGCAGTAGATTCGGTAGCGGGTCGTGGATTATTGAGTCGAGTCTAGAGACTTGGATTTCGAATAGATCCTATCGAATCAAGACTTGTGATAGTGACGGCTCCGACACAAGAAGCTAGTGTGCTGATCAGAGATGCATTCTTCCTGATGTGTTCATGGGATATATGCAGACTTGATTGCATTCGAATCTGATTCAAGTGACTTCTTGACTTCTTTGGTCTAAATTTGATGTGCTTTGTTCCTATGGAGTGTAGCAGTGACTTGACTTGGAGTTTGAGTAGACTATGCATTGATCGACTTGAAGAAGGAATCAAGCTACTCTTTGTGTTGTTGTTGAGATCGGGTTGTCACGGATCGCTAGGATCATCTACCATTTTTGCCATAGTTTCGAATGAGTTAGGTGTGATGTCGAGAGAGTGACGTGCAGAACTTGCACATTGGAAATTTGTAGATCACTATGGTGTCTGTGATGACTTGGGCGAAGTCTTCTTCTTGGTGAACCAAGCTGAGAGACTTAGATTATAGAAAGTGGATCGTTTGATGTGACTTATGAGACAATGAAATGTGGTAGATGTAAATGTGGTTTGATCGACCCACCGAAAGTATTGACATCCAGTATTTCCTTGACAATACCAAATGTACATCAGTTCTTCATAAAATGAGTAATTGTCACATTATTTTAAAACATAAAATATAATTATGAAATATCCAGACCTTTTTCCTATTTGGGCAAACCCAAAATTGATGCCCAGGATTACTTGTTATGCATGATGTCTTCAACATGCATGGGCCAACACCACATTGACACATAGGCACATTGACCGAAGTCATCGACGTTATTTCGACAAATATTGCATTGTCATTATTTTGTTCATTCATACTAATTATAATTATAATAAAAAGAAACATACTAATGTAGACTTGCACTTTTTTTGGCTAAGTCAAAGTCTTTGGTTTAAATCACTAGACACTCAAAATAAAATGACAAACCAAAGACAACCATGCAATTGTAAAGAAAGGTAATTTTCTTAATCATGTCACTAATTTGTGCATGTCTAAATATTGGTGTCTTTCAAGTGATTTGATTCTTGTCATGCCCACTAAAAATGAGAACACTCTTAACTAGTGAGGTTGTTTAAGCATATAGAGATTAAATACACTCTTTTAGAATGAAATTTCTCTTAACAAAAGATCAAAGATAGATATATAAGTAGGACATATAAAATAAGGTGAATAATAGTACATATAAAACAATTGTTAGAACATGCCAAACATCTGGCATTATTGTACATTTCATTCATGTCATTGATATTCTTCTTCATCCATCTCATTGATATTAGGAACATCTTGCATCCATGACTGTCGATGACAATATATAGGGACATCAGTAATAAAATAGTACACTTACTATTTTAAATTTGAGCTCATAAAGATTAACTTTCAAAAGAATATGAATGAATACAAATATACATAAGTGGATGAACATAAATATTGGAGGTACCAAACATTTTCTGAAGTAATGAAGTGTTGACCCAGGCTTCAATCCAGTATGCTCTTGTATGATCCAAAACCTTCAAGGAAGGAAAAGATGGGGTTAGATCCAAAGGATCTAAGCAATGTCTGGCACCTTATTACTGATGCTCATCTACAATTATGCATGTGCATAGTCAAGTCATACACTTCTAAAATGAACTATGCTACAGAACATGGGTGTGTGTTAATGTGATTCAAAAGCTATTATGCAAGATTTTTTTATTATGCCTATATAACAAGAGGAGTGATATATTTTAATGGCAATAGACATAGAAATTATAGTGAAACTCTATAATTTATTATTGTAAGTGGACATAGAAATTGCAGTGTAAGTAGTAGGATGATTGTTCATGAGCTCACTATTTAATATCTGGCTAGGCCATGTAAATGGTACCAGGCCAACCTAATCAGTCCAACAAAATGTGTCATGTTTATCTTTATCAAATACACCCGTTCACCATTTTTTTCTTGTTCTTCACACAAATATTACATCAAAAGTAATTGTAAATAATGATTCAAAGAAAAAAGAAACAACTACAATAGATCAAACCCCAAAAGAATACAGTCAACTACAATAGCTCATAGTCTCAATGAAATAAATAGTGTATAAAACAATATATGGTGCACAACAGCAACAAGCATGCAATGACAACAATAACATTGCATGATAAAATTCAATACTCTTAGTTTTTATTCAAATATATTCGAAACTCATATCAGCTCATTGTCCAATAGTTAAACTAACCTATGACTTCAAAGGAGGAATTATGAAATATAGTTATAAGTAGTTATCTCTTCTATAATGATGGAGGAGTCGAAGGTAATGATCAATGAGGTTGCTGCTATTAGATCATACATTAATACACATATTATTTTGACATTAATAATATTGCATGATGCTAGAGCTCAAATTCAAAACAGTAAGTGTATTATTTTATTACTAATATCCCTATTTTATCTAATAGCTTCAATATAACAGAGCACCGGCCAATCAAATAAGGGGTCCTAGGACACAACAGCTGAGAAACATAAATGTAGGCATCATGGTCACAATTTTTTGGATATCTACATTTATGTTTCTCAGCTGTTGTGATATCTATATTTATGACTGAGCATCCCTTTGCTCATCTCTTAGTTTTTGTTTCCATAGATTTCACCATCTGACATTCCTTTTCGGTAAGAGATCGATGGAAATGTTCATGACTCTCAGAAAAATGGCCTACATATAAATAAAAACTTGTGGTTATTCAAATGGTAATTTCAAAGTTTCCCATAATTTGGGAGAAACAAGTTTGGAAAAACTTCAATCTTTCATTGAGGGAAATGATTTTACTTACGTTGAGAAGAAATCTTAAGTTTTTTCACTTCATTTTCAGTGTCTTCTATTGAATTTATTTTCAAATCAATAGATAATTTTTTGTTCATCAAGTGATCAGAACTCGTCGGAATAGCACTTGTGGAAGGATCAGGGCATTTCCTTTATGACTCAAAATCACTCTGGATCTTCTCAGAATGAAAAATAAAAATATCTTTTTCACATCCATCTCTTACTGAAAAGAAATGTCAGATGGTGAAATCTACAAAAAAAAATTGAAGAGATGAGCAAAGGGATGCGCAGTCATAATGTTTCTAGCAAATGTCTTGTTAACGCAACAGAAAAGAAAATGACCCTGGAAGCTGCTAAGTCTTTCGAATCAAAAAACCCCTTTGGCTTAGTAATTAATGAGATTGCTGCTATTAGATCATACATTAATATAGTTACTATTTTGAATATGAGCTCGAGCATCATGCAATGTTATTGCTATCATTACATGATTGTTGTTGTTGTGCACCATATATTGTTTTATACACATAGAATAATAGATTTGGGGACTTACACTTATGTTCAATCCTTAGTAATGGTTTGAAGAACTAATTACTAAATGAGTGACTACAATACCCTAGTTTTCATTATTAGATGATCTTATTTAATTTGCATTTATTTCATGCAAAGATACATATAAAGGAAAATAAATTTTTGCATCTAAAGATTACATGTATATATATGAAAAATAACTTGTATATACTATACAAGGAAAATAACTTTCAGAAGAAAATGCAAGAGTACATGCATACATAAGGGGATAAACATAAATAATAAGGGTGTCAGACATTGCCTGAAGTGATGAATTTTTTACCTGCGTATGAATCTAGTGTGCCCCTGTGTGATCTAGAACCTGCAAAGAAAAGAGAGATGGGGGTTCTAGATAAAAAATATCTAAGCAATGAATGGCATCATATTACTGATCCTCATCTACAATTATGCATGTGCATAGTCAAGTCATACACTTCTGAAAGAAAAACCAAGCTCAATCTCAATGAAATAAACAGTGTATAAAATAATATATGGTGCACAACAACAGCAAGCATGCAATGAAAATAATCCCTATTTTATTACTGATGTCCCTATTTACATTTTTTCATCAAATGACCCAAAAACATCAAGAATGGTCCTATATGGTCGCTAATAGCCAACTTTCAAAAGAATATAAATGAATGCAAACATACATAAGTGGATGAACATAAATAATGAAGGTCCTATATGGACAATTCTAATGTTTTTCCATTACAACAATTGAGCATTCATCATTTGGTATATGAACAGGTGAAAAACATGCAGACATCCAGACATGTGTACTGTGAGCTTTCCTGCAACAAATGGACTTGTGATGATTTTCACAATAGTACATGTGTTGGAAGGAGAGCTCACAGTACTCCTTAGGAAAATATGAATGTTCATCACTTGTGCATATCAGAGTTGATCATAGATGGTATATGCACAACAAAACAAATTTTATTACCGATGTCCCTATTTACATCTTTTCATCAAATGACCCAAAAACATCAAGAATGGTCCTATATGGTCACTAAAAGCCAAATTTCAAAAGAATATGAATGATTGCAAGCATACATTAGTGGATGAACATAAATAATGAAGGTACCAAACATTGCCTAAAGTAATGAAGCGTTGACCCAGGGTTCAATCCAGTATGCTCTTGTATGATCCAAAACCTGGAAAGAAGGAAAAAATGAGGTTAGATCCAAAAGATCTAAGCAATGCCTAACACCCTATTATTGATCCTCATCTACAATTATGCATGTGCATAGTCAAGTCACACGCTTCTAAAATGAACTATGCTATAGAACATGGGTGTGTGTTAATGTGATTCAAAAGCTATTATGAAAGATTGTTTTATTTATTGAGATAAAGATATCTTAATTCTACAAGAATAAATGTTTTGAGAAATATTTGAATTTAATTTTGACAATAACATGAGGAGTGATATATTTCCATCATTATAGAAGAGATAACCACTGACAACTATATTTCATAATTCCTCCTTTGAAGTCATAGGTTAGTTTAAAATGGAGAAAGTATACAAACTCACTAATTTAATCTCAAATTTTCATAACATTGCATTCCTATTGCAATTATGGTGCACAATAGCAGCAAGCACGCAATGACAATAATAACATTGCATGATGCCTGAGCTGAAATTCAAAATACTAAGTATATTATTTTATTACCGGTGTCTCTATTTTATTACCTGTTAAATTTTGGGGTAAAACCTTGCAAGTCTTACACAGACTCAACAACATGGTAGCATTGATCCAATAAAAGAAAATATATTACAGATGCCAAGTTCACGGTCTCAATGAAATAAACAGTGTATAAAATAATATATGGTGCACAACATCAGCAAGCATGCAATGACAACAATAACATTGCATGATGCCCGAGCTCAAATTCAAAATAGTAAGTGTATTAATGTATGTTTGCATGATGCTAGATATTAAATAGTGAGCTCATGAACAATGTCAGTATTAAACAGTGAGCTCATGAACAATGTATGATGTCGTAGCTTGTAGCTCATGATCCATCAAGACATTTCCTCATTAAATGATCATAAATGAGGAGTACCACAGTGAATATCAACAGTAAAACAAATAAAAAGAGATCAAACACTTCACACAATGCCTTGAAGGTAATAGAAACAATGCCCTAGCTCTCAAAGCTCGCAGGTCATCGAGCATTCCAAATGCTTTAAGATGTAAACAATGTCACTATTAACAATGCTAAGATGTAAACAATGTCAATGAAATTGATTTAATGAGAAGAAAAAGCTCGAATGCCTACCTTCCAAATAAAAATATGTAAACAATGCCAGTATTAAATAGTGAGCTGATGAACAATGTATGATGTCCTAGCTTGCAGCCCGCGAGCCATCAAGATATTTCCTCATGAAATGATCATAAACGGGGAGTACCACATAGTGAATATCAACAGTAAAACAAATAAAGAGAGATCAAACAATTCACACAATGCCTTGAAGATAATAGCAATGATGCCCTAGCTCTCAAAGCTCGTAGGTCATCAAGCATTCCAAATGAAAAGATGTAAATAATGTCAGTATTAAACAGTGAGCTCATAAACAATGTATGATGCCCTAGCTTGCAGCCCATGATCCATCAAAATATTTCCTCATGAAATGATCATAAACAAGGAGTACCACATAGTGAATATCAACATCAAAACAAATAAAGAGAGATCAAACACTTCACACAATGTCTTGAAGGTAATAGAAACGATGCCCTAGCTCTTAAAGCTCATGGGTCATTGAGCATTTCAAATGAAAAGATGTAAACAATGCCAGTATTAAATAGTGAGCTCATGAACAATGTATGATGCCTTAGCTTACAGCCTGTGAGCCATCAAGATATTTCTTCATGAAATGATCATAAACAAGGAGTACCACATAGTGAATATCAACAGCAAAATAAATAAAGAGAGATCAAACACTTCACACAATGCCTTGAAGGTAATAGAAACGATGCCCTAGCTCTCAAAGCTCGCGGGTCATCGAGCATTCCAAATGAAAAGATGTAAACAATGTCAATATTAAACAGTGAGCTCATGAACAATGTATGGTGCCCTAGCTTGCAGCTCGCGAGCCATCAAGACATTTCCTCATGAAATGATCATAAATAAGAAGTACCACATAGTGAATATCAACAACAAAACAAATAAAGAGAGATCAAACACTTCACACAATGCTTTGAAGGTAATAGAAATGATGCCCTAGCTCTCAAAGCTCATGGGTCATTGAGCATTCCCAATGAAAAGATGTAAATAATGTCAGTATTAAACAGTGAGCTCATGAACAATGTATGATGCCCTAGCTTGCAGCTCGTGAGCCATCAAGATATTTCCTCATGAAATGATCATAAATAGGAAGTACCACATAGTGAATATCAATAGCAAAACAAATAGACAAAGATCAAACAATTCACACAATGCCTTGAAGGTAATAGCAATGATGCCCTAGCTCTCAAAGCTCGTGGGTCATCAAGCATTCCAAATGAAAAGATGTAAACAATACTAGTATTAAACAGTGAGCTCATAAATAATGTATGATGCCCTAGCTTGCAGCCCACGAACCATCAAGATATTTCCTCATGAAATGATCATAAACAGGGAGTACCACATAGTGAATATCAACAACAAAACAAATAGAGAGTGATCAAACACTTCACACAATGTCTTGAAGGTAATAGCAATGATGCCCTAGCTCTCAAAGCTCATGGGTCATCGAGCATTCCAAATGAAAAGATGTAAACAATGCCAGTATTAAATAGTGAGCTTATAAATAATATATGATGCCCTAGCTTGCAAAATGTGAGGCATCAAGATATTTCCTCATGAAATGATTATAAACAAGGAGTACCACCTAGTGAATATCAACAACAAAACAAATAAAGAGAGATCAAACACTTCACACAATGCCTTGAAGGTAATAGAAACAATGCCCTAGCTCTCAAAGGTCACGAGTCATCGAGCATTCCAAATGAAAAGATGTAAATAATGTCAGTATTAAACAGTGAGCTCATGAACAATGTATGATGCCCTAGCTTGTAGCCCGCGAGCCATCAAGATATTTTCTCATGAAATGATCATAAACAGGGAGTACCACGTAGTGAATATCAATAACAAAACAAATAAAAAAAGATCAAACACTTCACACAATGCCTTGAAGGTAATAGCAACGATGGCCTAGCTCTCAAAGCTCGCAGGTCATCAGGCATTCCAAATGCAAAGATGTAAACAATGCCAATATTAACATTCATATTTTTTCATTAAATCAACAAATGCCATCAAAATAAAATTGAGTTAATGAGAAGACAAAGCTCAAATGCCTACTTTTAAGAAACTTTTACATCTTTTCATCAAATGACCCAAAAACATCAAGAATCATCATATATGGTCACTAATAGCCAGCTTTCAGAAGAATATGAATGAATGCAAATATACATAAGTGGATGAACATAAATAATGAAGGTACCAGACATTGTCTGATGTAATAAAGTGTTGACCAGGATTCAATCCAGTATAAATTTAATTTTGACAATAACATGAGGAGTGATATATTTCAAGCTTCAGTGAGATTTCATACCACACAGTGTTCATAGATTACGTTCAATGCATTATTTACGCTTGTATTGGTGGGAAAACACTTATATTATTTTATACACTATTTATTTCATTGAGACTGTGAGCTATTGTAGTTGACTGCGAGCTATAAGCAACATATATTGTGTGAAGTGTTTGATCTCTCTATTTATTTATTTTGTTTTTTATATTCACTATGTGGTACTCTCCATTTATGATCAAATAGACAAAGCTCTAATGCCTACCTCAAGTGTCAATGCCCTCTTCCCACACGGTGTCGGCCTCTTCGGGCATGCCAAACTCGAATGCCCTTTTCGCGCCACGCAAAAGTGTAGTGTCATCTTCGTGGCAGCTCTTTGAATTCACAAATTAAAAATGACATTTTCTTTTTCCTTTTTTTTGTTTATAACCAAATGGGTGTCACAATTTATGAGCTCACTGTTTGAGCACTGGTCAATCAAATAGGGACATGAGGTGCTCAAATAGTGAGCTCATAAACAATACATGATGCCCTAGTTGTAGGTAGTTATCTCTACTATAATGATGGAGGAGTGAAAGGTAATGATCAATGAGGTTGCTACTATTAGATCATACATTAATACACTTCCTTGAATTTGAGCTCAGGCATCATGCAATGTTATTACTCTCATTGCATGTTTGCTACTGTTGTGTACCATATATTATTTTATACACATAAAACAATATATTTTGGGACTTATAATTATGTTCAATCCTTAGTAATGGTTTGGGGAACTAATTACTAGATGAGTGACTATAATACCCTAGTTTGCATTATTAGATGATCTTGTTTAATTTGTATTCATTTCATGTAAAGATACATCTAAAGGAAAAGAAATTTTTGCATCTAAAGATTACATGTATATATATAAAAAAAAACTTGTATATATACTATACAAGGAAAATAACTTTCAGAAGAAAATGCAAGAGTACAGGCATACATAAGAGGATGAACATAAATAATAAGGGTGTCAGACATTGCCTGAAGTGATGAATTTTTGACCTGGGTATAAATCTAGTGTGCCACTGTGTGATCCAGAACCTACAAAGAAAAGAGAGATGGGGGTTAGATAAAAAATATCTAAGAAATGAATGACATCTTATTACTGATCTTCATCTACAAATATGCATGTGCATAGTCAAGCCATACACTTCTGAAAGAAAAACCAAGCTCACAGTCTCAATGAAATAAACAGTGTATAAAACAATATATGGTGCACAAGAGCAGCATGCATGCAATGACAATAATAACATTGCATGATGCCCAAGCTCAAATTCAAAATAGTAAGTGTGTTAATGTATGATCTAATAGAAGCAACTTCATTGATCATTACCTTTCACTCCTCCATAATTATAGAAGAGATAACTACCTACAACTATATTTCATAATTCCTCCTTTGAAGTATATATATGGACATGAAGTACTCAAACAGTGAGATCATAAACAATGCATGATGCCCTAGCTTGCAGCCCACAAGCCATGAAGACATTTCCTCATGAAATGATTATAAACGGGGAGTACCACATAGTGAATATCAACAACAAAATAAATAAAGAGAGATCAAACACTTCACACAATACCTTGAAGGTAATAGAAACGATGCCCTAGCTCTCAAAGCTCACAGGTCATCAAGCATTCCAAATGAAAAGATGTAAACAATGTCAGTATTAAATAGTGAGCTCATGAACAATGTATGATGCCCTAACTTACAGCCCATGAGCCATCAAGACATTTCCTCGTGAAATGATCATAAGCGGGGAGTACCACATAGTGAATATCAACAGCAAAAAAATAAAGAAAGATCAAACACTTCACACAATATATGTTATTTTATAAGATTTTATTGAGACTAAATATATTATTTTATTAAGATTTTATTAAGACATAGTATTTTGGGTTAATTTTACGTTGTTTTATAAGATATTTATTAAGACTAAATATATGATGTAAACTCAATATAACAAACAAAGCACCGGCCAATCAAATAGGGACATGAGTTTCTCAAACAATGAGCTCATAAACAATGCATGATTCTCTAGCTTGCAGCCCGCGAGCCATCAAGACATTTTCTCATGAAATGATCATAAACAAAGAGTACCGCATAGTGAATATCAATAGCAAAACAAATAAAGAAAGATAAAACACTTCACACAATGCCTTGAAGGTAATAGCAACGATGTCCTATCTCTCAAAGCTCACGGGTCATTGAGCATTCCAAATGCTAAGATGTAAACAATGTCCTTAAGACCTGTGTACTATAAGTTTTCCTACAACAAATGGACTTGTGATGATTTTCACAATAGTACATGTGTTGAAGGAAAGCTTAAAGTACTACTTAGGAAAATATGAATGTTCATCACCTGTGCATATCAGAGTTGATCAAAGAAGGTATATGCACAACAAAACAAATAAAGAGAGATCAAACACTTCACACAATGCCTTGAAGATAATAGAAACGATCAAACACTTCAAAATAGGGACATCAGTCATACAATTCTAAAACAAACTATGCTATAGAACATGGGTGTGTGTTAATGTGATTCAAAAGCTATTATGGAAGATTGTTTTATTATTGAGATAAGGATATCTTAATTCTACAAGAATAAATGTTTTGAGAAATATTTGAATTTAATTTTGACAATAACATGAGGAGTGGATATATTTCAAGCTTTAGTGAGACTTCATACCATGCATTGTTTGTAGATTACGTTAAATGTGTTAGTTACGCTTGTATTGGTAGGAAAACTCTTGAAAATGTGCAAAAAAGATTGCATTCAACCATGTTGTTTACATGACACATGTAGTTTACCTCCAGCCTAAATCAGTGTTGCATACAAATCTGTGAACGGTGTGTGGTACAAAGCTTTGGTCAAGTTTGAAAATGATAAGTATTATGATGTTGAGGTATGGTGTGGTAAGCACAAGTATAGTTTCTCGTAAGCTGCTATTGGTATAAAAAAAAAAATTTCAATAGTTGCAAAATCCAGCTTCTCCTATACTTAAACGTATGTATACATTTTGGGCTTGGTTTTAATGTCATGTAAATTTGAGTGAAATGGTAATAATATTTAAGAGCAACAAGTATGGAATTTTAAATAAGTATGCATATACATTATATAACAAGAGTGATATATTTTAATGGAAACACTTAATGAGAAGGATGCCTATATAACAGCAGGAGTGATATATTTTAATGGCAGTGGACATAAAAATTGCAGTGAAACTCTATAATTTATTATTGTAAGTGGACATAAAAATTGTAGTGTAAGTAGTAGGATGATTGTAAGTGGACATAGAAATTGCAGTGAAACTCTATAATTTATTATGGCTTAGTGTTGTATATCTATAGTCAATGTCTATTTAAACTTTAGAATGATACTTATATGATGGCTTAAGTAAATTGTTCTTACTTTGAGACTAGTACACCATGGGATTAGAGGATGGTTGTTATAATAACAACTGTGTGTTTGTGGGATACTTTTATATTTTATATTAAATGATGATAGATACATATGGGTTTCTTCCTTTTGCAACAGTTTATATTCTGATACTTATATCTTGAATTGTCAAATGACCAATGAGTGATAATTTCAAAAGTGTATCATAATTAAAGGCATGTGAATTCATATTATACTTAATCTGAATGCCACTGTGTAATGTTTTTACTTACAATATTAATCTTAATATATCCCTATGAAGATACCCCTATTTTATTATTGATGTCCCTATTTACATATTTTCATCAAATGACCCAAAAATATCAAGAATGGTCCTATATGGTCACCAATAGCCAACTTTCAGAAGAATATGAATGAATGCAAACATACATAAGTGGATGAACATAAATAATGAAGGTACCATACATTTCTTGAAGTAATGAAGTGTTGACCTGGGGTTCAATCCAGTGTGCTCTTGTATGATCCAAAACCTGTAAGGAAGGAAAAGATGGGGTTAGATCCAAAGGATCTAAGAAATGTCTGGCACCATATTACTAATCCTCATCTACAATTATGCATGTGCATAGTCAAGTCATACACAGACTCAACAACATAGTAGCATTGATCCAATAATAGAAAATACATTACAAATGTCAAGCTCACGGTCTCAATGAAATAAACAGTATATAAAATAATATATGGTGCACAACAGTAGCAAGTATGCAATGACAGCAATAACATTACATGATGCCAAAGCTCAAATTCAAAATAGTAAGTGTATTAATGTATGTTTGCATGATGCTAGATATTAAACAATGAGCTCATGAACAATGTCAGTATTAAACAGTGAGCTCATGAACAATGTATGATGCCCTAGCTTGCAGCCCACGAGCCATCAAGACATTTTCTCATGAAATGATCATAAACGGAGAGTATCACATAGTGAATATCAACAGCAAAATAAATAAAGAAAGATCAAACACTTCACACAATGCCTTGAAGGTAATAGAAATGATGCCCTAGCTCTCAAAGCTCGCAGGTCATCAAGCATTCCAAATGAAAAGATGTAAACAATGTCAGTGTTAAACAGTGAGCTCATGAACAATGTATGATGCCCTAGCTTGCAGCCCGCGAGCCATCAAGACATTTCCTCGTGAAATGATTATAAGCGGGGAGTACCACATAGTGAATATCAACAAAAAAAAAAATAAAGAGAGATCAAACACTTCACACAATACCTTGAAGGTAATAGAAGTGATACCCTAGCTCTCAAAGCTCGCAGGTCATCAGGCATTCCAAATGATAAGATGTAAACAATGCAAGTATTAAACAGTGAGCTCATAAACAATGTATGATGCCCTAGCTTGCAACCCGCAAGCCATCAACACATTTCCTCGTGAAATGATCACAAACACGGAGTACCACATAGTGAATATCAACAACAAAATAAATAAAGATAGATCAAACACTTCACACAATGCCTTGAAAGTAATAGCAACGATGTCCTAGCTCTCAAAGCTCACGGGTCATCGAGCATTCCAAATGCTAATTAAGATGTAAACAATGCTACTATTAACAATGCTAAGATATAAACAATGCCACTGAAATTGAGTTAATGAGAAGACAAAGCTTGAATGCCTACCTCAAGTGCCAGTGCCCTCTTCCCAAACAGTGTCGGCCTCTTCACGCATGCCAAACTGGAATGTCCTCTTCGCGCCATGCAAAAGTGTTGTGTCATCTTCACGGCAGCTCTTCAAATTCACAAATTACAAATGACACTTTCTTTTCATCTTCTTTTTTTGTTTTATAACTAAATTGGTGTCACAAATTGGTGTCAAAATTTGACCCCAAATGTTGTAGTGAACATACCAATTTTTGTGGGAGAAATAAAAAATATTCAAATAAATTCAAAATAAAAATAAAAAATATATTTAGAATCTAGATAGAAAATCCTAAAAGACTCTAATTTACTTCATCCTCTTAGTTCAAAAAATTTAATGACAATATGCATCTGAATCTAAAATTTTTTTCAAAATGTAGAGTTCAGTGTCCGTTCAGGAAAAAAAAAGTGAAACCCACTATTGTGGGTTCACCCTAGCATTGCTCTTTTGGAGATGCAAGAGATAGCCAAGTTTTCCTCTTCTATCTTAACTTTAGAAAACATAATCTATAACACTGATCCTAATAGTATTAACCTCTAGGTGGAAATACTATATTGGAAACATCATGGTACAATAGAAATTCAATCTATTCTTACAACATCAATTATTAAAAACATGAACCTCCAACCTGACTTAAGAAGTCACTTCTCCATAATAGACATTAGCGTCTTCATAGAAGATAGGAAAGAACTACTAGAGATAGATGCTATGAATAATGCCTACTGTCAAAGGGTTAAGGATGATCTTTTTGTAAACAAAGTTGATTGTAGGTCTCTAGAATGGGTAAAGAATGTCATTGTTTTGTTGGATCCTATCAAAAATGAAGTTAAGGACATTCCCTAGGAAATAGTAGAGGCTAGTAAAAGTATGAAAAAATGGAGGATATAAAGAGTTGGGGACATAGATGAACCCTCTGAAGATGAAGTATCACCAATTCTCATTAAGTAAGGGCATTAAGAAGATGACATGTCCACCAGTTACTCATAAGGCCTAGAATGATGGAGTGGACACTATGGCATGTGCACAAAAAGAATTGGAGGAGTCACACAAGCTTGAGGAAAATGAAGCAAACACATAGGAAGAGTTTAGTTAGTTTATGTTTTTAGTAGCTCAATTTCATAGTTTGCTTGCCTCAAAAACTATAGGCTTTGGGGATCCATTTTTTATTTATGTTACATTTTATTTAATAAATTTGAAAGACCGTAATTGATCTTTGGGGTAGTTATCTTCAAGAAACCATCAGTTACCAAAGTCAATCATAAAAAATGAATGTTTATATATAGCTAAATTTTGATGTGTGTAAGGGTTAGAATTATTATTGTTAAAAATGCTTTAATGAAAGATAGTATCTGAAATAAATTCTCTATAAATTATAAACTGGGTGTTATAGTCTATGGAATGTTGATTCTTCCTATATTGAATGGGGACTATTATAAGATGTTATCATCTATCTGTTGATTTATGATTTAATTTATTTGATTGTGGTTTTATTATATACACAACTTTGTGTGGAATTGAAATGAGAGCTTGTAGATATTGAATGGTTTTTTAATTAAGGAAAGTTTATGTTCCATCTATGTCATTAGATTTAGTTACTTCTTGCCTTTCAAATAACTTTCTAGTTAAAATTTCTCTGCCTTATTTTATTTATGGTTAAAATCATCTTGGTTATTTTTATTTTATTTTTAAAAGATTATAAGACAACTATGCCTTCTAAAATAAGTAGAGAGAAGGTGTAGAAAATCATCACACCTGACTCAACTGTTGTTTCAAATTACCACTTATTGGGAACAGAATATTGTAAGAGTTAAATGGCAAAAATATAGAACCAATACTCTCATACCTAGTTGGATCTATGTCAGCACTTCCTACCTTGGCACCAAAGCTCTCATATATATCGACTAAGTGGTTTCGCAACATGACATTTGAGCTAGTCACAAAAACCTCTATTGTGGATAATATCTTTTACAACAAACTAATGACAACTAGAAATGATTTTTTTATAAATTGCCCAAAGATTGTTGCATTCTATAAATTAGAATTCCAAGGCCATGTTAAGGGATCTTATTTGAGTTTTTAGTTTAGATTCATGAGAAATGAAAATGTAGTAAGGTGAAATATATAGAAATGGAGTTCAATTTATAGAGAATATGTATATTCATTTATTTTTCCTAATCTGTTTCCATCGAATAATTAAAGTAATAATAGAATCATCTTCTGATTGTATAATCCATCTTCATATTAAGTTGAAATATTAATGATATTTTTAATTTATCATTTGCAAACTTCTTTTCAATTGCATAACTTGTGTATGGGTTTCTACCATGGGAAGAATTAAATTCTATATACTGATTACTATGAGACTAAACAAATAAAATGGATATCCAAGTATAATTTAATGGTTGTTCAAATGGATTTGTTCTTCTAAGGAAAGAAAAATGAAGTTTGATTGAATGGGACAAATTTTTTATACAAATAAGCCTATGATCTAACTCTTGACTCTTTTCACTATGGATTAGGCACTATTTTGATGGAGTTTCTAAGGTTTATCTTAGATACCAATCAAATCCCAATTCAAAATTAAGTTTACTTTCTTTTGTTAGGAGACGAGGTAGTATAGTTCAATTATTACAAGTATTTGAAGTTATAAACGGGTCTATATATTGAAGTAATAAAATTCAAAACACCCAACACAATAAATCTGAGAAGTATTCACTAGATCAAAAATATATAGTTTTTTATTTGAAGTAAAGTAGTCATATATATGCAAACCTGTAAGTTGGGAATACCCTCTTGAGTGTGGTAAAGCTCAAAGTGAAGAAGGTTTTGTGCCTTATCAATGTTGGTTTCTCTTGTATTCTATTAGTGAATAAAGTTGGGTAGGTGGTCTAATTTTTTTCAATGATGTGGTCCAAGTCTTATGAATTCCACCTAGATTTGGAGGTAGCAAGAAAAATCTTCAACAAAATAGTGACTCTTCTAGGGATTGCATTAATATTTCCTTAATGTGGTATAGGTTTTCTTGTTTACAAACTTTTATAATTATTTCACTCTTTTATCATATTTTGCATGTAACATGATACAAGATGGTCCTTCTTAGTGATAATATTGCCCCTGTACCTCAGCCTAATTTGAATTAGCCTAAGAATAAACAAGAAGATATATTTCTCATCTTGGTTCATTAGTGTGGAAGTGTAAAACTTTTTATGGTTAGTATCGAAGGGTGACAGAGGTTTTAGAGAATGAATAAGAGAGATTTAGTTCATGATGAAAATTTGGAAAGAATTATTGTTTATGTTGTATAGTCCTAAAAAGATAGCACCTATTAATTTGGAAGCTCTAGGACCTATTGGGCCCCATTTTAGAGATTTCATTGATTTTTTATGTGTATATGCTTGATATCCCCTCTTATCTTTCTATTTTTCCCTCGAAACTTTTAATACTTATTGAGTTATGGAAATTTTACCTCAAGAATTACACCTTCAAGTATGGGTCAACCTCGACCTATACTTGATATAGGTTGACCTCAATTTATACCCCAAAGGTTGGATTTTGATTGGCTCCTAAGCCCGTTGTAATGTATTTTCATTTTTCCACTTTTCTATGTTGGCATTCATGAATATGAGCTCCGAATCACTATAAAAGGAGGCATCTTCTATTGGAAACTACAATTGAAGCAATTGTTGTATTTTCATTGATGTCAAACCTTAACTGGTAAGACTGTTGCTATTTAAGAAAGTACTATATCTAGTTGATTGTTGCTAACAGGAAAGGCAAGGTTGGTAACAATAGCACGTAAGGAAAGGTTGAGTTATCTTGATACTTCAATGAGTACTTGATTATGGGGCACAATGATAAGACAATGTATTGTTTATCTAAGTAAGAATGAAGACTAAAATGGTAGGCTTAACTGAGCAAAATGAAGAAATATAGTTTAAGCCGAGTGATGTTAGTGTTGACCGAGCTAGTATATGCCGAGTAAATTCAATGTTGACCGAACATTAGTTAATTGTCGAGGAAGATAGTATTAGCTGAGGAAATAGTTTTTGAGGTGACCGAGCTTTCTTAATGAAGATCGAGGAGTTGAACACTATATTGACCGAGCATCAATAATTTACATTTCAGGAAGAATTCAGATTTCCAGCCAACATCGTTGAATTCTTGGATTATGTAAAATGTGTTGACTTTATTTATTGATTGTACAAAAGCATTAATGCACTATAAAATGTTTTATTGTATATCTATTAAGAGATTTGAGATATTTCTAGAAGGATAGTCGAAGAACATAAAGTAGGAAGAATTTGATGAATCTGACCTAACCCTAAGATCTACGAAGGAGCTTAAGCGAAAAAAGATGTATTGACCTAATTGAGGAAGTATTAAGGGAACCTAAGCTTGAGGTTAACAAGAGAGAGGATGTTGGAAGTATTTTTTATGTTATTGACTTTACAAGCAAAGAAGGCTGAAGGAGAAGTGTTGTGATTGCTTGAAGAGAGTTCTGAGCAGATTAGTGATAGTGATGGTAAAGATTAATAGTCAGTAAGCCAGCATATGTGTATGGAATTGGATCTGATATTGGCAAAGTGAGTTGTATGTTTTTCAAATCAATATTAGTGCTACTTTCTAACCATTGTATCAGTGAAAATCCTTTTAACAGAGGTTGACCTAACATTCATTTGTATAAATCCTTTGAACAAGGTTGCATTCTAATGGAGTGTATGTAAGTCTTATAACAAGGTGCACTTTTAATAGAGTGGTTTAAATACTTTAACCAGGTCACACCTGACAGTGTGTTTGTAACCTTTGACAGGGTTGGCTTTTCACGGAGCTCGCTTCAGAAGAGTGAACATAATAGTAACATGTTACAAAGTGATTTTTTCCAAATTGGGTTTCCACTATAAATCCTGGTGTTAATACTTGTGTGAATGTTTTGGTTTGAACATTTTTGTGTTTTACAAGTTAGATACTATTGGATAAGTGGACTGCACCGTTATATGTTTCTGTTATGCAATCAGTAATGACCAAGTAGCTGTTGGTTATTGGATCTAATTTGTTGATGAGTTTTAAAGTTTGTTTTATACATCTAGACCTTAGAACAATTGATTCACCCCCCCCCCCCTCTTTGTTGTTCTAAATCATATTAACAATTGGTATCAGAGCTATTGGTGCTTACAGAGAACAAGTTTGAACGTACTTGAAGCAAATGATCAGGATGTATAAGAAGGAGGTACCGAAGCTGAATAAGGAGAACTTCTCTGCATGGCAAAGCTTGATGAAGCTGCATCTGGCCGATATTGGTGATTCTATAAAATATTACATTGAGCATGATTATGTCACACCTATTGCACCTCTGACTGCTGAGAAAATGAAAGCTAAACAAGAGCACAACCAAGCAATGTTGGAGGTTGCGTCTACCCTGAGTTATCCATAATTTGAAGACATCAAATACTGCAGTAATGCAAAGAAAATGTGGGACACCCTTGCAAACATCTATGGCGGAGACATAAATGTATTGAGAGCAAAAGCCAAAAGCCTAAGAGGTAAATTTGATGAAATGAGAATGTAAGAAGGTGAGAATATTGCACAGTATTGTGGTAGAATAAAAGAAGTTGTAAATGCTATTAGAGGATCAAATGGAACTATTGACGATGAAACTATAATTGAAAAATTATTGAGAACTCTGCATCCTATCTATGCCATCAAAATTTCAGCAATTTAGGAATCTAGATATAACCCTAACAATGCTCTTACTTTGGAAAGTTTGGTTGGTAAGCTTACTGCTTTTGAACTTTCTAACTATGATAATTTCATTGTTTGTAATGTTGAATCTGCTTTTAAGTCACAAATGATTCTGAGTAAGTCAAAAAAGGAAAAAGAAAAATGCATCAGTGAAAGTGAAAGTGAAAGTGACAGTGACACATCTCATGAAGAACTTGAGGATCTAGAAGCTCTTATGGCTAGAAGACTGAAAAGGGGAAAAGGAAAGTACAAAGGTAAACTCCCTATTATATGTTTTTAATGTAATAAAGTTGGTCATATAGCTACTAGATGTCTTGACAGGGATGATAAGGATGAAGAAAGATACAACAAGCACAAAGACAAAAGAGAAGATAGAGGTTACCGAAGATACAAGGACTACAAAGGAAAAGGTAAGAAATCTTGCTATATTGCCGAAGAAGAGACTGACACTGATAGTGATGATTTTGAAATTGAGGTTGTCTATGTTGCAATGAAAGATGAATCTGATGAGGATGAGAAAATTGCATTGATATCTTATGTGAACAAAAATAATAAATGGATTGTTAACAATGGTTGTTCACATCACATGAATGCTGACAAGAGTAAGTTTGATACCTTAGATCATTACAAAGGTAGGAGTGTGAAATTTGGTAATGATGCACCATGTCCTATTAGAGAAAAAGGATTGATTAAGCTAACTGATAAGATCACTTTTAAAAATGCTTATTGGGTTGAGGGTCTTAACTATAATCTGCTGAGTGTTGTACAGCTTAATAGCACTGGCTACCAAGTGGAATTTCATCACAGGAAGGCCAAAATATTTGATGCCACTGGTGAACTAATTGGAAGTGGAGAATAGACAAGAGGTAATTTGTTATATCTAGACCTATCTGAAGAAACATGTATGATTGCACAACTTGATGATATTTGGTTATGGCATAAGTGGCTATGTCATGTTAATTTGATAATCTGGCAAAAATTAGTAAGAAAAAGAAAGTAAGAGGTCTACCTAGATTGAAGAAACCTGAGAATGTAATGTGCAAAGAATGTTAGTTGGGTAAGATGACAAAGTCTAGTTTCAAGAGAAAAACTTTTACTTCTGAGAATACCTTAGATTTGGTTCATACTGACCTTTGTGGACCGATGGGTGTACAAAGCTATTGTGGTGCTAGATATTTTATACTGTTTGTTGATGATTATACCAGAATGATGCATGTAATGTTCTTAAAGTAAAAATCTGATGCTTTTCAATTTTTTAAGTGGTATTTGGCTAAGGCTGAAAAGGAGACAAGTAGGAACCTGAAGTGTCTGAGATCTGACTAAGGTGGAGAATTTATATCCAATGAATTTAATCTATTTTGCAATGATAGAGGGATCAAAAGATAGATGTTTGCACCTAGAACTCCTCCATAGAACGGTATAGAAGAGAGAAGGAACAAATCTATCTTGGATTGTGCAAGGACATTAATGATTGAAAAGAATGTTGCACAAAAGTATTGAAAACAAGCTGTAAGTATAGCTTTTTATACTCTTGACCGAGTACAGATCAAAAAAGGTACAAATCTAACACCTTATGAGTTATGGCATGGGTATGCACCTAATGTAAAGTACTTTAAAAATTTTGGAAGTAAATGCTATATACTAAAGGACAATAGAAATGGAAAATTTGATGCTAAAAGCAATGAGGGTATATTCCTAAGTTATTCCACAAAAAGTAAAGCTTATAAGTGTTTGAACTCTAACACTAACAAAATTGTGGAAAGTGTGAATGTCAAAGTTGATGAGTATGTAGAGAAAAATGAAGCTGACAGTAAAAGAGAACTAGAAGATTATATATCTTTTGTGTATATAGAGGAAGGAGAGGCAAGTGACAGACTTGCACCTGATGCTGAGTCTCAGGTAAGTAATGCCGATCATTAGGAAAATAATGTCGAGAGAGAAGAAGAACATGTCAAACGACAGGAAGAAGCTATCGAGTATCAGGGAGAGGTTGTCGAGCATTCAGAAGCTGAATCTGACAATCTTGTTGGTGAACCTAAAGAGAAAAATGAAAGGAGAGTGGAACCTGTTCTAGCACAATATGTAAGGAGACATCACAAGCGTGAACAGATTATTGGAGACAAAGATAGTGGAGTTCTAACCAAAAGCAAGGAAAGAAATCCAACATGTTTACTATGTGAATTTGAACCTAAGACAACAAAGGAGGCATTAGAAAATGAAGATTGGATACAAGCAATGAATGAAGAGATAGACCAGATAGAGAAGAATGATACCTGGACTCTGGTGCCGAGACCAGAAAATAAAAATGTCATTGGGACAAAGTGGTTATTTCAAAATAAGTTGAATGAGCATGGTCAAGTCACAAGAAACAAAGCTAGGCTGGTATGCAAAGGCTACACACAAGAAGAAGGAATATATTATGAGGAGACATTTGCCCTTGTAGCTAGATTGGAAGGAGTAAGAACCCTACTTGCATATGTTGCCTATAAAGATTTCAAGGTATACCAAATGGATGTTAAGTCTACATTTTTAAATGGTATATTAGAAGAAGAAGTGTATATTGAACAGCCAGAAGGATTTGTTGATCCAAACAAAAGACACATGGTTTGCAAACTAAATAAAGCACTGTATGGACTAAAGCAAGCTCCTAGAGCATGGTATGAGAGACTGCACAACTACCTAATACAGATTGGATTCTCAAGGACAAATGACACAAGCAATATGTACATGAAAGATGAAGAAGGTAAAGGAATCTTGTTAGCTAAGATCTTTGTAGATGATACTATATTTGGTGGAAAAGATGCCTTGTGTAAGAAATTTTCAAATGAAATGCAAATTGAATTTGAAATGAGTATGTATGGGGAGATCAAATTTTTTGTTGGTTTACAAGTATATCAGATGGAGAAAGGAATTTTCATCACCCAGTCTAAATATGTTCATGAGATACTGAAAACCTTTGGTATGGAAGATTCAAGGCCAGTAAGTACTCCCATGGCTATTGGACAAAAGTTGTCTAAAAATGATGATGCTACAGAAGTAAATCAGACTTTGTACAGATCTATGATTGGAAAGCAATAGTATGTTGTACACAGCAGACCAGATATTGCTTTAGCTGTTGGGATAGTGGCAAGATTCTCTACCAATCCTAAGGAAACTCACATGATGGATGTCAAAAGAATAATGAGATATTTGAAAGGGACTACTAACTATGGATTGTATTACAAGAAGCATGAAAAGTTTGAACTGAGAGTGTATACAGATTTTGATTGGGCAGGAAATGTGGATGACAAAAAGAGTACTACTGGTGGAGCTTTCTTTCTTGGACAAAGATTGGTTTCCTAGACAAGCAAGAAACAAAATTGCATTTCCCAATCTACTGTTGAAATCGAGTATGTGGTTGCAGTTGTGAACTGTTCAAACTTGGTATGGATAAAGCAATTGTTGGTAGGCATGAAAGAAGAAATCACTAAACCAGTTGTCATTTTCTGTGACAACACAAGTGCTATCAACATCTCTAAGAATCCAATGATGCACACAAAGACCAAACACATTGCAATCAAGTATCATTACTTGAGAGAACTAATACAAGATAAAGAGGTCTAAATGCAATATGTGAATACAAAGAAACAACTAGCAGGCATATTCACTAAAGCTTTACCTAAACAAGCTCATGAATCTGAGAGGTCAATTAGGGGTCCTTCCCCTAAATGAAGCTTCCTAGTCAAGCTAGGAGCACTGCATCAAATGTGTTGCAAAGAGTATCTAACAAGTTGATGCAGAGACAAGTCACACTTTAGGAGAATCCTAGAGTTGTGAAAAGTATAGAAAAGCCAAGAATCAGTCATAAGAAAAGATGACAAAGGGAGAAATACTATTATTGAACTAAAATGATGATATCTACATCTGCAGGATGTATGTTTTAGTTGCTTCTTTGGCATTTTTGTCAAAGAGGGAGATGATCATAGATGAATACACAATGAAATTTTCATGGAAGATCAAGTAAGAGGGAGAGATTAAGTGGACGGTCATACAAGCATGGCTAATTGATTCTATATCAGAATGAAGCTAAGGATATTATAAATATTTCTGATGGTCAGATAAGTTTTGGATTGGTTGGTAATTCATGTGATATTTATATGGTGTTTCCATCAATGCCAAAGAGGGAGATTATTGGAAACTGCAATTGAAGCAATTGTTGTATTGTCAGTGATGTCAAACCTTAACTAGTAAGACTGTTTCTATTTAAGAAAGTACTATATCTATTTGATTGTTGCTAGGGGGAAAGGCAAGGTTGGTAACAATAGCACCTAAGGAAAGGTTGAGTTATCTTGATACTTCAATGAGTACTTGATTATGTGGCACAATGATAAGATAATGTATTATTTATCTAAATAAGAAGTAAGACTAAACTGGTAGGATTAACCGAGCAAAATGAAGAAATCTAGTTTCAGCCGAGTGATGTTAGTGTCGACCGAGCTAGTATATGCTGAGTAAATTCAGTGTTGACCGAACATCAATTAATTGCCAAGGAAGACAGTATTAGCCAAGGAAATAGTTTTTGAGGTGACCGAGCTTTCTTAATGAAGATCGAGGAGTTGAACATTGTATTGACCGAGCATCACTAATTTACATTTAAGGAAGAATTCAAATTTCTAGCCGACATCATTGAATTATTGGATTATGTAAAACATGTTGACTTTATTTATAGATTGTATGAAAGCATTTAATGCATTGTAAAAAATTTATTGTATATCTATTAAGAGATCTGAGATATTTCTAGAAGGATAGCTGAAGAACATAAAGTAGGAAGGATTCGATGAATCTGACCTAACCCTAAGATCTACGAAGGAGATTAAGCGGAAAAAGATGTATTGACCTAATTGAGGAAGTATTAAGGGAACCTAAGCTTGAGGTTAACAAGAGAGAGGATGCTGGAAGTATTTTTTATGCTATTGACTATACAAGCAGAGAAGGCTGAAGAAGAAGTGTTGTGATTGCTTGAAGAGAGTTTCGAGAAGATCAATGATAGTGATGGTAAAGGTTCACAGTCAGTAAGCCAGCATATGTGTACAGAATTGGATCTGATATTGGCAAAGTGAGTTGTATGTTTTTCAGATCAATACGATTGCTACTTTCTAACCATTGTATCAGTGAAAATCCTTTCAATAGAGGTTGACCTAACAATCATTTGTATAAATCCTTTGAGCAAGGTTGCATTCTAATGGAGTGTATGTAAGTCCTCTAACAAGGTGCACTTTTAACAGAGTGGTTTAAATCCTTTAACCAGGTTACACCTGATAGTGTGTTTGTAACCTTTGACAGGGTTGGCTTTTCACCGAGCTCACTTCAGAAGAGTGAACATAATAGTAACATGTTACAAAGTGGTTTTTCCCAAATTGGGTTTCCACTATAAATCCTAGTGTTAATACTTGTGTGAATGTTTTGGTTTGAACATTTCTATGTTTTACAAGTTAGATACTATTGGATAAGTGGAGTGCATTGTTATATGTTTCTGTTATGCAATCAGTAATGATCGAGTAGCTTTTGGTTATTGGATTTGATTTTTTGAACAACTGATTCACTCCCCCTTTCTATTGTTCTAAATCATATTAACATCTTCTACTCATTTTCCATCTATGTAATACACCTACATTATACATGATCTATAGTTTCATTAGAATCCATATCATACCCATCAATCCAAGAGAAATCAAATTATTAAGATCAATCAAGCATTCAAGTCTAAGGTGCATTCAAGAAGCTTTGCAGTGATTTCAAGAAAGCAAGGTTTTTGGATCCAAGATTTGAGGGTTATCATTCAAGATCAACACCTTTTTCATTAGATCATATCAAGCATAAATTCATCCATGATATATGATTTGGAAATTGTAGATCCATTGTATTTGAGAAGACATCCTAGACTCCATCAACACAACAACATTCTAGCATATATCTTTGTGGATACAATGGATTTGTATCCATCCACAAGGGTTTGACAAGAAAGGTAACATTTATATTTATCATATTTTACTTGCCTTATCTATTTCATTACAAGGTTAATTACTACAAAGGGGCTTGACGACAGCAAGCCCCTTCCCCA
Organism: Chamaecyparis obtusa; assembly: GCA_027943335.1. Classification (NCBI taxonomy): domain Eukaryota; kingdom Viridiplantae; phylum Streptophyta; class Pinopsida; order Cupressales; family Cupressaceae; genus Chamaecyparis; species Chamaecyparis obtusa. The sequence continues at coordinate 79,053 of BSBK01002259.1, forward strand.
AAAAAGTTCTTCCATTTTTCTTGTGTGTAGGTACAAGGTCTTGCAGAGTTTTAGGATCGATTTTTGCAAATCTAGTGGTGAAATATTGTTCACAGTCTAGAGACCTACATTTTCAGCCATACAAGGTATAGGTCAACCTTGGCCTATACTTGGTACATGTTGAACAATGTTCAACATTTTCCTGTAGCTTTGAAAATTTAATGATCAGCGGATACAATCATCTGGGTTTTAGATCTCAATCTATTTCAAGATTCGACACAGTCTGACAAGGTTTATATACCGATCTGAAGTGGATTCCTCTTGTAACCCTAAAGGTGAGTAAATTTTCATTCTTTTTCTTTACTAGAACTGACTTTGATATATCGGATCTAGTATCTTTCTATTTATGAATGTATACTTTTAATTACTTTGCATATATACTCTATTTCCATTTTTACACATTTACATTAACAGAAAGAGACCCTTGAGTATATTTCCCTCAAGATTTAGATCATGCATTAGCACCCCTATATTTACTTGTGTTGTTTTGTTCATATCTTAGTCCCAAAGGGGTTACATTTTGGGGCCTCCTTCCAAGTTTTGGTACAAGGAAGTGGGAGTCTATTATTGATGACTATTTCACCATACATCTGCTAGGAACATTGAGATTTGAAGGGTATCTGTCAAACATTCTTGTCATAGTCTAATGGTAACATGTATAAGTGTTTGTCCAAGTCTATCTTAGAGTTACCAATATTAATTTTCAAGTTATAATCTATTTTAGTTTGGCTTATCTGGTTCATGACAAATGGGTGTCTCATAAGGGAACTCATTAACTTATCCATTAGGAAGTGGTCAATAGAATTATAGAGGATGTATTTGAAAGGTTCTTTTAGATCTAAAATTTTCCATCTTGATTTAAGTGTTACTTTAGTATATATAAAGAAGTTTGATGTGGCTCTTTATGTGGAGAACAACCAAAATATATCAAATTTTTTGGGTGGATCTATTGATCCAATTTCCTGTCATGCCTAGAATCCTTAAAATTTCCAATATACTATGTCAAGGGGAAGAAATAGGGTTTAAATCATGCTAAGGGTTTCAAAACAAATTGGTCTAAATCTTTAAACACACCCTTGTTCTATTTTCACTTTACCTTTTTGTGTGACTTAAGTACTTTCTTTTAGCACATGCTCTAAGTTGTCATCGAGTGGTGTCATGTGTTCCTTAAGTCTCTTTTACCTAGCAGGCTTGGGTTTAATATTTCCTAAAGTTCCTAGGTCCCCAAAAATGTTGTTCATTGCATCGCCATAACTCTTCCTGATCATCTCATCAGTGATCAGTGATCTTCATTTTGGGATCACATGATGTTTGTTCCTCTATCACCATATATGTCACTGATGTGTTCTGAACATGGTCAATTAGCATAAGGTTTACCGATGGTTCTATCAAGCATATGAAGGCTTCAATGAGGGCAATTTTCAAACACTCTCATACCTGGTTGTTTCTTTGGGGTATCCTATAATGATAAATGCTATCGGGAAAAAGGTGGAGATCAATAAGAAACAATTTCATTCATCCCGATCGATGATGATGTTTCAAGATATCTCATGGTGATAGGCCCATCGAAGGCAAATGGTGATCGGTAAAGAACAATTTCATGCATCTTGATACCCGACTAATCATCGAGATATCTCTTGTCGATAAAGTTATCAAAAGGAACAAGCAGATTAGAAGGGAACAATTTTGTGATCCGTGATTGCCAATGAAGTCATCGGCGGAGCTTGTGGTGATGTTTCATAGTAGTTGGTGGGATCTTGACTAGGCAACAAAGGGGAAAGAGAATAAAGAGAAGTTTAATCAAGATTGATCTAACGGAGAGCATAATGCCTGGATGGAAAGATGATCGATGGTTAGTGTTCAAGGAATCACGACAGTCATCCGATGGAATTTTTTATAAAGGATGGGCCCAGTTGCCAGGTAGATCCAATGTTTTCATTTCTAATTGGTCAATTTTCTCAGCATGAAAAGATGATGTGGAAAATAATAAAGGTTTAAAGGTTGATCTTTTGGCTAGATTTTTATGAACCATTTGATTTGTTGAGAGGACATTAGATCGACAATTTATTTTAAACTTGGGCATTACCCATTATGTTTTGAAATTTTGAATCTCTGCAAGGGTTTTTAGCAGAAAATGAAGTCAGTGAACCAGAATCAAATCCAATTCAATTTGGAATCATAAAGGACAAAGTTGTAAACTTGAAAAGGCCGAAGCAAGTGGAAATTTATTAACTATGCAGATCGGGTACTTTGCAAATCGGATCCGATCTAACAGAGTATAAAGGAATAACTACAGTGAAGAATTGGTTAATAAATACAAAGTGGTCGATCTACCAGTGATGATCCTGTTAGCCACCAAATATGACTTTTAAGAGATACTTGTCTGGGTGAAGCTCATGTCCATGCCGTGGAGAAATGGATGAAACAGTCATGTCATTTATTATATAGTCCAAAACAACAGAGGATCTCAATGATGAATTTCATGTCTTTATTGTCTACCAGTTGGGATTTGACCTTAACTAAAGATCAAATTGGATCTATTTTCTCTGAATTTGGTGGCATGTCTCTTCTGTATTCATTGCATGTTGTTGCTAGTTGTTGAGATAAGTTTTGTGTTGCCTTAATTTTTTCCCTAAATGACCCCAAGCTTGTAGCAATCCTTGTTCATATAAAAGGATTCCCAAGGTCATTTAGGAGGGTCTTTTCAAGAGAAGTTTCTTCTTTTATTGAAAATATCAGTTGGAAACTTAAGTACAGTCTTGTTCTAAGATTTTATGGCTATTGTATGAGGATACCCTATTCCTTTTGAATGTATTGAAGCTTGGAATACTATTGAAGGTGTGATTTTAAGCCCTCTTTTTGGTATTGGATTAACTTTATGAGTTTCTCTAAATTCCTTGTGAAATGGATTTGTAAGGAACTTCTTGTTCATCAGTCTATAAGGTAGATTGTGAAATAGTTACAGACTACTTTCAAGGAAACTGTAAGTTCCAGGGATTATTTCTGAGGGTTTGGAAGAATTTATGAATTTGATGACCTAGTACTGATTTTTCAAAGGTTCTATGTAAGGCATAGATTACTTTTGGTTTTAGATTTCCTTTCACTGATATGTTATAGTTGATGTATGTCCATCTAGATTTTGTACCCTTGGATAATAGCACTAGTCAAAGATAGAAAACCTTTTAAAAATCAAAATCAAATATTTATTTTATATTTTTTGTATGGAGAATGTGCAAATCTATATTTTAAGACACTTATCCACTGCATGGTTTTCTTAAGTTCAACAAACCAATAAGGTACACCCGCCTAAGTCTGTGGAGCTCAAAGTAGAAGGAGGATTCCTATCCTCATCAATGTTGTTCTTTTCTTGGTAGATTTGGAACTGGGTATAGAGAGTCAAGGGCATCAATTGCCATATAGTGATCTGCAAGAAAAAGTGGCAATAGAAACTGGCGACTATGTTGGGGATTTGTTGCACTTCTATTGAATATTATCCAGTGAGTTTTGTGAAAGATCCTTTTGTCAAATCTAGTTTTCTCAAGTTTGTTATTAATTACATTTTCCCCAAAGGGTGGCGACTTTGAGAGGTTTCAAAACTAGTGATTTACATTTTATTTAAAATGACTGAAAGAAAAAGGAATACTAGGTCTTACCTAAAAATACACCCAGAGTTCATTTTAGAAAGTAGAGTCCCTAAGAGTGGTAGGAGAAATTGGTCAAGCCAAGTTGAGTCAAGTCCTATAGTGTCTTGGAAGCCAAAGAGGAATAATTTGACCCCAATACCTAAGAAATCTTCATCTTCTTCTACTAGCTCTAAGTCTAACAATCAACCTAAGTTGTTAGACCATATATTTGATACCCCTATTGGTAGGCCTAAAATAAAAAATGATATTCATGTCCAATATGAACTAGTTGGCATGAATAGAATGAGAGATCAGGGTGATTGTGAAGCATCCCCAAATTTAATGGATCAACCTTGTTACCCGATGGGTGATCAAGGATTTTAGGATTTGATAGACCTGGAGGGTGCTGCAAACTCTGATGCATCACAATATGATTTTGAAGTTCTCAGGGAAGAAGTATTGGCCCTGAGAAAAAAAGAAAGGGAACAAAGATTGAAAGTGCAGAACAAGCAAAAGGAAAGAGACAAAGAAGTTTGTGAATTGTTGCTTGAAAGGGATAGACTCTTAAGAGTCACTGCACGACATGAGGCAAATGATAAAGTTTTAAATGAAAGGGGCAAAGGCCTAAATAAGGATATTTTTGGTGATGTGAATACATTGAGAGAGAGGTCAAAAAGTGGATCTCAATTAAGAGTGATGAGTTTGAGTGTGAAGGCCTTATTTTGAGACAGTTACAAAGTTGGGAGATTGAAAGGCCTACTAAGGTTCAACAAAATCCTCTTCTAGAGAAAGGAAATAAAATATGACTAGCCTTCATATTGAAGAACCAGGACCCAAGGACAATGCCCCTAGTGGGATGTCACAATTGGATCTAGAATTGGAAAGAGCTAGGAAAGCTAAAGAGGACCTTGCTAAACTATTACAAAAGGCTAAATTACAAGCTGAAGCTACAGAGATGAAAAGGAAAATTGACTTTTTGAATCTCTCTAGTTGATCGTACTGCTCCTAGTGCAACAGAGTGTGTTGTTGGATTAGTATCAAAATCACAAGGAGCTGGCCCTAGTCAAGGCCCCGGCCAGATGAAAAATGTAATGACAAATGCTGCTAACCAAAAATTTTAGCCTTCAGCCCCAGTTCAAAATTGTGCCTCTTATCCTGCTGGTGCAACAATGAACAATATTACAAATCAGAGTGTAACGGTTGGAACTAGTGGACCTCAAGCTATTGCAAATTTTCAAAGGAGACCTATCCATTTGGATAGGTACCACCCTTTATTCTTTGATGGAATTCCTGGCCAACTAAATATCATTCTGAATGAGGTAAGAGGCAAGATCCTTAAATTTTGTGGAAATAATATTGTTTCTTATGAAGAGCACCTTAAAACCTTCACTGATAAGATGAATGACTTTGAGATTGAGCATGAAGATGTGGTAATGAAACTATTTGTGCAATCTATGAATGAAGATGTTAGGGATTAGTATAGAGGATTGCTTGAAAATAGTATCACATCTTGGGATGAATTTATCAGATGTTTTAAGGAGAAATATGGTGAACATGTCAACTCGAGCTTTATGCTTACTGATTTCAATAACATCAAGAAATTTCCAAATGAAAGTATGGAAGAGTTCAATAATAGGTTCCAAAAGGCCATGAACAAACTTTTTCAGGTCTTGAGATTAGATGAGGAAGTGCTTTTAACAACCTATTTCAATGTAGTTGATGGAAAATTGTCATACCTTTTAAGGGATAAAATTTTGAGAACCCTGGGGGAAGCCTTCAAAATGGTTGTAAATATTGAGAGTGATAGGAAGGCTTCAGGGAAGATGTTCAAAAGAGAGGATGGAAGATTGTGGAAAGACACAAAAGGCCAGTCAAGTCAGCCAAACAAGGAGGAAGATAAAGTTGAAAAATTGATGCAGGTGGTGAAAGACCTCACTACAAAGATTGAGAAAAATCAAAGAGGGTCTTATGACAATAGGCATCCATGTCAAAGAAATGATAGACTTCCAAATCTTTGAGATATGCCTTATAAAACAAATTGGAAGGATGGTAAACCTATTCCTAAGAACCAAGATAATCAGAAGAATAAGAAGACCCCTGATCCTTTGAAAAGAAATAATGCCCGCAATGTAGAGAACACTCCTTGGTGTGTTGCTTGAAATATGCCCCATTCCTCTTTCTAGTGCGTATTAGCCCAAGCATTAGCAGAGCAGATGGATAATTCTAGTGAACCAATGGATTTAGAATATGAAGACCCTATTATTAATATGTTCACTATTAAAAGGGCTAATAACATGTATTTTTCTGATGATGAAGAACCCAATGCATATGTGAACATAAGGAGAAAAGAATATCAGGGATATCAATGACAGATTTTTTTTGATTCAGAACATAATACTAATCATCTATCATATGATACAATAAATATGAATGATGATACAAGGCATCCTCATTTCAGGTTTCCTAGTGAAGAAGAAAAAAGATCACCTACTATGGCAGTAATTAATCAGACTAGAAGTGCTTATGACCTAAGGAATAAAAGGGTAGAGCCAAATCAGGGTAAAAAACATTTGTGTTTATTAAGGAGGATGCTTTCAAGATCATTGATGGTGCTCCAAGTAAGGGAAAGGACAAGAAAGAAAATAAAAAAGTAGACTCATCTTCTCCTCAACATGAGAAGAAGGAATAAAAATTTGACCAACAAGTTGTGTTGGATAAGGAAACAAAAGGTAAGAACATTATAGATGCTTTATCATATTTTCCTACTTTTAATATGAAGCATGTTCTTACCCAAATGAAAGTCTTGGTCCCTTTGATAGAAATTTTGAGAATTAGGGAGCATAGAGAGGCAACCTTGTCATTGCTGACAGACATTGCAGATTCCCCTTTTGACAGTAAAAAGGAAAATAAAGAAAAGAAGAATAAATTTGACCAAAGTGCCCCTGTTATATATGTGGGAAATGTGATTAGTAGAGAGACTTCACATATTGATCCTTTCTATGTGACTCTCCTTATAAACAACAAGCTTGTGAAGAATTTCATGATAGACTCTGGTGCAACAACAAGTGTAATGCCCTATGCAGTCATAAAGGCATTAGGAATGGAAGTTGATACTTCTTTTGGTTGTTGTTATGCTATGGATAATAGGGAGGTCCCTGTGATTGGTACCTTGAAGGGGGTGGAAGTCAAAATTGTTGCATTCCCTTAGGTCATTTATAAAATGGATGTTGTTATTATAGATACACAACCACATTATGGCATGTTATTGGCTAGACAATGGGCTGAAGTAGGAGGTCATGCACAATTGGATTTCTTCAATCTTAGCATTAGATTTCTTCAAATAATCATTCTGGTCGGTGACTAATGCCTCTAAAGCTTATAGGGAGGACCTGTTCCAACATGAGATCCCATTGAAATCAGATGCGAAGCCTTTTAGACAAAAGCAAAGGCCAATTAGTCCATTGTTAGCCCCTAAGATGCAACAAGAATTGATAAAGATGAGACATGTTGGTATAATCCAATTGATTAGGCATTCAACATGGGTTTCTAATTTGGTCCCAGTCAAGAATAAAAATGGTGACATAAGGTTTTGTGTTGATTTTAGAAACTTGAATGTAGCATATTTGAAAGATAACTATTCTCTGCCTAATATGGAGGCTATGTTGCATAAGGTTATTAGTTGTGATTTATTGACAATGATGGATGGATTCTCAGGATACAACTAGGTGTTAGTAAAAGAATCAGAGTAGTTTAAGATTTCATTTACCACTCCATGGGGGAATTATATTTATGTGAGAAGGCCATTTGGTCTCATGAATGCTGGAGCAACATTTTAGAGGGCTATGGATGTTGCATTTAAAGAATTTATTGATATATTCATGGTGTTTTATCAAGATGACATAATTTCATATTCCAAGAACGTAGGAGACCATTGTGGTCATTTGGAAAAGATTTATATTAAGGCCTTGGAATATGGTATTTCCCTAAATCCTAAAAAGTGTCAATTTACAGTAGTAGAGGGAAGGTTATTAGGCCATATTGTGTCGAAAGAAGGAGTCGAGGTTGACCCAAAAAGAGTGGAGGCTATCCAGAGGGTCACTGCTCCAAAGAATGTTAAAGGAGTGAAATATTTCTTAGGAAATATTAACTTTGTGAGAAGATTCGTTGCAAATTTTTCAGAGGTTGTCAAGCCAATAGTAAAGTCGCTAAGAAAAAATATAAAGTTTGAATGGAATGAAGAAGCCTAAGTAGCATTTGAAAGAATTAAAAGGGAAATCCAGGAGGCTCCTGTCTTGAGATCTCCAAATTATGACAGGCCTTTCTCATTGTTTTATTTTTCATCATTCCATACGATTGCATCCATCCTATTGCAAAAGTATGAAGAGGGATATGAACACCCAATTGCATTTTTTAGTAAATCCCTACAAGCAGCTGAGTTAAATTATGAAATAATGGCAAAGTAGGCGTATGCATTGGTTAAAGCAGTCAAGGCATTCAGACCTTATTTAGTATGTGCCAAGGTGATAGCATATGTGCCACATGTCGTGGTCAAAGATATTCTAACCCAGTCAGAGGTTACTAGTAAAAGACGTAAGTGGATTAATAGAGTTCAAGAATTCAATTTAGAGATCCATATTAACAAGTTGATAAGAGGATTAGACCTAGCTAAACTTATGATAGAGGAAAATATAGATGTGGTTCAGATCAATAATGTGAGTATAGGACAAATTGGTTACTAGCATTGAGAAGCAACCCTGGTACTCTAATGTTGTTTATTTTATTAAAAATTCCAAGTGCCCTGAGAACATGAATGATAATTTAAAAAGGACTCTCAAGTTACAGGCCCAGAGATACACACTAATACAAGGTGATTTGCATTGGAAAGATAGAAATGTAATGTTGATATTATGTTTAGATGAATGGAAAGCTAGTAAAGTCTTGAAGGAAATGTATGTTGGTGTCTGTGGAGGGCACTATTCTTCTAGGATAATTGCTCATAAGATTTTGAGGGCTGGTTATTATTGGCCTTGTTTGTTTAAAGACACTTTCAAGTTTGTGCAGAGGTGTGAGTCTTGTAAGAAATTCTCTTCCAAGTTGAAATATTCAGGTGCTCTATTATTGTATCTAGTAATGGTTGTGACACCTTTTGTTATGTGGGGGTTGGATTTCATTGGTGAGTTCACAAAGAAATCAAGTGGTGGTCATAGTTGGATTTTGGTGGCTACAAATTAATTCACAAAATGGATTGAGGTGATTCCTACCAGAAAGGTTGTAATTGATCTTTCCTAATGGATAATATACTTACTAGATTTGGTGTGCCAGTCAAGTTGATTATGGATAATGCCATGTTATTTAGGTCTCAAGAATGTAAGCAGTTTTGTCATGATCATGGGATTGTTGTGTCTTACTCTTCCCCTTATCATCCACAAAGAAATGGACAGGTAGAATCTAGCAATAAGAGTATCATGCAAATTTTTAAGACTCTAGAAGGTAAAAAAAGGGTTTGGCATTCAAAGTTAAAGTTAGCTCTATGGGCTGATAGAATTACTGAGAAGAGAGCTACTGGAAATACCCCTTTTGAATTGGTCTATAGACTGCAAGAAAGGATAACATTAAATAATCTTCTCCCTGTATATATGTTCATTTGTGAAGAGGAGCTACAGACAACTGATGCAATGCAAGATAGGATGGTACAACTTCTTGAGTTGGAAGAAATTGGGAGAGAAGAACAAAAGAAGAATTTGAAGGCTCGGCAAAAGATGAAGTATTTGTTTGACAAGAGAGCCTGTGATAGAAAATTCCAGCTAGGTGATTTAGTCCTTCAATGGAATGCTAGGGCTAAAGAAAAAAGAAAACACAAGAAATTCAAATCTTTGTGGTTACAACCTTATATACTTTATCAGATACATGGTAAGGATTCATATTTCTTGAAGAATTTCGATAATGAGATCCAAGAGTTGCCAATGCATGGACAATTCCTAAAAACTTTCTTCAATTAATTTTCTTTTCCATGCACAGTAAGTTTAGAGTGTGTTTGATTTAAGTTGTGTGTTGTAGGTTAGTTTCCTATTTTTGAGTGGTACGTGTCCTAGAGTGTTGATTTCTTGCATTGATCTTGTGTTCAAGCATCCTCAGTCATAGCCATTATTGATCCAATTTCCTTTCATGTCCAAAATCCTTAAAATTTTCCATATCATGTGTCAAGGGGAAGAAATAGGGTTTAAATCATGCTAAGGGTTTCAGAACAAATTGGTCTAAGTCTTTAAACCCACCCCTATTCTATTTATGTGTTACCTTTTTGTATCACTTAAGTGCTTTCTTTTAGCACATGTTCTAAGTTGTCAACATGTGTGCCATGTGTTCCTTAAGTCCCTTTTACCTAGTGGGCCTGAGTTTAATATTTCCTAAAGTTCCTAGGTTCCCAACAATGTTGTTTATTGCATCGCCATAACTCTTCCCGATCATCTCATCGGTGATCGGTGATCTTCATTTTGGGCTCACGTAATGTTCATTCCTCTATCGCCATATCTATCACTGATGATGGTCAATCGGCATAAGGTTTACTGATGGTTCTATCTATTAGCATAACTAAGAGGGGGATGAATCAGTTATCCAATGTCCCAAAACAAAATGTATAATCCAAAACAAATTCTTCAATTTCTGCTACTCGGTAAACATAAAATACTTTCACTGTTTGTGCTTTTACCGATTATCAGTCTAAAACTTATAGTAGTTACCGATCAAATCTAACATGTAATATGCAAAGTATGATAACAAACAAATATCACAATCAACACATAACACAAGAGATTTAATGTGGAAACCCTGTGAAGGGAAAAACCACCTGGGACCGGCAACCCAAAAATGTTCACTCTTCTGAAGTGAGGTCGGTGAAGACCCAACCCTATTAAAGGTTACAAACACACTATTAGGTGTGACCTTGTTAGAGGATTTTAGACTAGTAGTTATCATCCAACCAGAAGTCACTCTGGGGTTGACAGGATAACGATGTTCACTCTATGAATTAAACATAAAAAGACTTTCTTAGTCTACTCGGTTAAGAGATTTGACTGTGTACAATGGTTAAATATGTAACAGTAGATGATCTGCCTTGATACAACTTCAATTGCAGTTTACAGATCAATATTCAACTCATACAAATCTTTCTGATCAATATATCACTTCAGATTCAATAGTATATCAACTTACTATCTATCGATAATTACTCTTTGTAGCTCGGTAATTGTTCTGCAGTTTGGTTCTCACTAACCAGTATGATCAGAATGCATGAAAACTTGTTCACATGATAATTTTGCAGTATCTTCTTCCTCTGGCATAGTTTCAACAATGAAACCAACGTCTCTTATATAGACGAGTAAATCATTTTCTTTTTGTCCATCAAATTTTGCTGCTTAATCTCATTCATTGATTTTTCCACTTTAACCTTCTTCGGCTGATGTGTTAGTAACACATTTCAATCTGCTCCATTAGATCTTCCTTGAATTATGTTAGCCGTTAATCTTCATAACAAGCCTTATATGTTACCTCGAATTCATACACTTTCCAGTGCATCAATCTATCAACTAAGCTAATCATTTAATTCCTTTCTATTCTTCTCGGTTAACAAAGAAATGCGTCAGTGAACACAAGCTCAGTTAACACTACGCTCGGTATACACTACACTCTGGTGATGTATACCGGAATGCTTCATTTACCGACAACACTGCTTTGTGTCTTTCAGCTCTATTCTTCATCACAGATGAATGCAACATAATAAAGTCAATATCATAAAGTCATAGACTCATCAACAAGTTACTCAGTGTATTCCTTATCATCATCTGACATATACATCTTCCTCATGTTGATACTTCTGTTCTTCATCTCTTTCACCTTTCTTCAGATGTTTCGGTATAGTAACTTACAAGATAAGTACTGTCAAGCTAATTGACATCAATGACAACATAATATTGATTTAATCATCTTGCATATCTAATCAGCAACTCCTCAGTGATCTTTAATCACAGATTCTTCATTCAGGTTCTAAATCAGTTGTAGTTCATCAATCTCTCCCTTTGGCATTAATGGAAACTCAAGTAATATGAAGTGTACCATACACATACCAAACATGTATTCTACAACTCTGTGAACAAATGATGTGCAAGCTCTCCCCAGATTAATATGTTTAATCACTATGTTACTAAATAGCTTTATAAAATATAGCTTTTTCATTCTGTAGATGTGATCTTTTTAGCTCTCAGGTTCCTGCTTCTATTTCTTTCAGAGTATCTCTCCCTTAGATAGTTCTCATCGGTGCATGTTTAACTTTTCTTTCATATTATTTATCTCTCCCTTTGACAACAATGCCAAAGAAACAAATAAATAATCAGATTTGTAGTAGATAAATAACTCTTTGTTGTCCAATACAGTCTCTGTATCTCTGTATACTGATATCCCAATCTATTCGAGTTCTTCAAACTTAATCACAACCTTGAACATTATCCAAAGTGTGAACTATGCTGCATCAACATGTGTGATCTTCTGATAAGATTAAGCTGATGCAACATCCAGATCACATTAGTGACCAGTAGACAAGGGATGGACCCCAAGTCTAGTCCTCAAGCATTCAAATGTGTCCTTCGGTAGAGGCTTTGTAAAGATATCTGCAAGTTGTTCTTTAGATGTAACAAATTCTAACTTCACTTTCTTCTCTTGCACTTGTTCTCTTAAGTAGTGATACTTAATTGATATATGCTTTGTCTTAGAGTGTATCACTAGATTCTTTGAAATATTAATAGCACTGGTGTTGTCACAGTATATAATCACCGGGTCAGTGATTACCTCATTCATTCTTTCCAACACTTGCTTGATATATGCAATGTTTGAGCAATTAGTAGCAACAACAACATACTCTGCTTCAGCTGTAGACTGAGAAATACAAGTCTGCTTTTTACTTGTCCAGGTTACAAGTCTTTCACCAAAGAAGAATGCTCCTTTGGTGGTGATTTTTCTATCATCCACATTTCTCTCATCTTTCAAAATAAAACATTTACTTCCAAAAATCCTCAAATAACTTACAGTAGGTTTGTCTCCAAACCATAGCTCATAGGGTGTCTAGTTGGTGTCCTTATTTAGTTGAACTCAGTTAAGCACATATATAGTTGTACTGACAGCTTCCCTTCAGTATTTCTGAGAAATATTCTTTTGTAGCATTAGTGTTCTTGCACAGTCAATTATTGACCTATTCCTTCTTTCAGCAATCCCATTCTGCTAAGGTGTTCTCAATGCAGAGACCTGTCTTTTGATACCATGCTCATTATAGAAATTAGTAAATTCATTAGAGATAAATTCACATCCTCTATTAGATCTTAAGCATTTTAATTCTTTTTCAGTGTCTTTTTCTACCTTTTCCTTATATCACTTAAACATCTTAAATGCTTTAGATTTTTCTTTTAAGAACATAACTGTCATCAATCTAGTATAGTCATCAACAAAAAGAATAAAGTATCTATCACCATAATAACTCTGAGTTCTCATAGGACCACATAGGTCAATATGAACCAAATCAAGTATCTTCTTTGTTGAGTAGTCTTTTCTTTTAAAACTAGACTTAGTCATCTTACCTTTCTGACATTCATGACACATAGCATGATCAGGTTTTGACAAGTTAGGCAACCCTCTAACTCTTTTCTTCTTACTAATCTTGATCATGTTATCAAAGTTCACATGGCATAACCTTTTATGCCACAACCATGCATCTTCATCCTTCATTAATAAACAAGAAGACTGATCAATATCAAGATAAAATAGATTACCTCCAGATTGTGTACCGGTTCCAACAAGTCTTCCTCCATCATCATAGATTTTTACCTTTTTGCTCTCAAAAGAAAGTTGGTGGCCTGAATTATTTAGCTGAGCCACACTTAACAAATTATAGTTCATTCCATCTACCTAGTATGCATTTTCACATTTTATTCTATCATTAATCATCGGTGAACATTTACCTCTTACCATACAGGGTGCATCATTTCCCATCCTAACAGATCCTTCATCGTATTCATCAAGTAGATCAAATTTCTCTACATCACCAGTCATATGATGTGTACAACCACTGTCTTTGATCCATGTATCATTTCTTCTTACTTTAGAGATCAGTGTTGTTTCTTCATGTTTCTCTTCTTCCTCTTATTCATCTTTCATAGCAACAAATACTACTACATCATCATCAGTGTCAGATTCAAATTCAATATCTTCCGCTATGTAACATACCTTTTTCCCTTTGTCATAGCTATCTCGGTTGTCTCTATTGTTGTGTCAGTAGCCTCTATTGACTCTTCTCCCATAGCTTCCTTTGGATCGGTCTTTGGATCTATCATCATCTTTCTTATTCAGACATCTAGTAGCGATGTTGCCAACTTCTTTACAATTAAAGCATGCCAAAGGTAGCTTACCTCTATACCTTCCTTTACCTTTGGGTAACTTTCTGGCCATAAGAGCTTCAAGCTCATCAAGTTCATCATAGGTATTACTATCACTGTCATTATTCATATTATTCCTGCTACTAGACTTACCAATCGTCAAAGAAGACATGAAAGTGGATTCAACAAAAGGTACAACACTATTGTCAAAGTTATTCAATTCAAAGGTTGTAAGCTTACCAATCAGTGTGTCAAGAGTAAGGTTGGTTGTAGCTCTTGTTTCATGAATTGCAGAGATCCCGATTGCATAAACTGGCAGTAAAGTTCTGAGAATCTTGCTTATCATTGTTTCATCATCAATAATTCCATCTAATGCTCTAATAGCATGTACTACCTCTTATAGTCTATTTGAGTATTGCACAATGTTCTCACCTTCTTTCATCTTCATATCATCAAATCGACCTCTTAGGCTTTCTGCTCTGGCTCTTTTAACATTCAAATCTCCACGGTATATTAGAGTCAATTTATCCCACATGGCTTTGGCAGTAGTGCATCCCTTAATGTCTTCAAATTTGGTATCGGTACAGGCAGCAACAAGTTCCATCATAGTAATATTGTGTTCATGACTATCTTTCAGTTGATCGAGTGTTAGGGGACTTGGTGTTGGTTCAATGTAGCCATTCTCCATCAGTTCCAGTGCAGAATTCCCAATTCTAGATATGTGCAACTTCATCTGGCTTTGCCATACTGTGAAGTTTTCTTTATTTAGCTTTGGCACTTCCCTCTTATAAATCTTGAGATCTTTATGCTAGAGTCCTTGAAACTCTATTCTAAGAAACCATAGCTCTGATACCAATTTTAGAATAAATAAGAGGGGGGTGAATCAATTATCCAATGTCCCAAAACAAAATGTATAATCCAAAATAAATTCTTCAATTTCTACTACTTGGTAAACATAAAATACTTTCACTATTTGTGCTTTTACCGATTATCAATCTGAAACTTATAGTAGTTACCGATCAAATCTAACATGTAATATGAAAAGTATGATAACAAACAAATATCACAATCAACATATAACACAAGAGATTTAACGTTGAAACCCTGTGAAGGGAAAAACCACCTGGGACCGGCAATCCAAAAATGTTCACTCTTCTGAAGTGAGGTCGGTGAAGACCCAACCCTGTTAAAGGTTACAAACACATTGTTAGGTGTGACCTTGTTAGAGGATTTTAGACCAGCAGTTATCGTCCAACCAGCAGTCACTCTGGGGTTGATAGGATAACGATGTTCACTCTATGAATGAAACATAAAAAGACTTTCTTAGTCTACTCAGTTAAGAGATTTGACTGTGTACAATGGTTAAATATGTAACAATAGATGATTTGCCTTGATACAACTTCAATTGCAGTTTAAAGATCAATATTCAGCTCATACAAATCTTTCTGATCAATATATCACTTTAGATTCAATACTAGATCAACTTACTATCCATCGGTAATTACTCTTTGTAGCTCAGTAATTGTTCTGCAGTTTGGTTCTCACTAACCAGTATGATCAGAATGCATGAAAACTTGTTCATGCGATAATTTTTCAGTATCTTCTTCCTTCGGCATAGTTTTAACAATGAAACCAATGTCTCTTATATAGACGAGTAAATCATTTTCTTTTTTTCCATCATATTTTTCCACTTAATCTCATTCATTGATTTTTCCGCTTTAACCTTCTTCAGCTAATGTGTTAGTAACACGTTTCAATCTACTCCATTAGATCTTCCTTGAATTATGTTAGCCGTCGATCTTCATAATAAACCTTATCTATTACCTCAAATTCATACACTTTCCAGCTCATCAATCTATCGGCTAAGCTAATCATTTAATTCTTTTCTGTTATGCTCGGTTAACAAAGAAATGCGTCGATGAACACAAGCTTGGTTAACACTACGCTCGGTATACACTACACTCCATCGGTGTATACTGGAATGCTTCATTTACCGACAACACTGCTTTGTGTCTTTCAGCTCTATTCTTCATCATAGATGAATGCAACATAATAAAGTCAATATCATAAAGTCATAGACTCATCAACAAGTTACTCAGTGTATTCCTTTTCATCATCTGACATATACATCTTCCTCATGTCGATACTTTTGTTCTTCATCTCTTTCACCTTTCTTCAGATGTTTTGCTTATAGTAACTTACAAGATAAGTACTGTCAAGCTAGTTGACATCAATGGCAACATAATACTGATTTAATCATCTTGCATATCTAATCAGCAACTCCTCAGTGATCTTTAATCACAGATTCTTCATACAGGTTCTAAATCAGTAGTAGTTCATCACTATCGGGCATATGAAGGCTTCAGGAAGGGCAATTTTCAAACACTCCAATACCCGACTATTTTGTCAGGGTATCCTATAATGATAAATGCTATCGAGAAAAAGAAAAAGATCGGTAAGGAATAATTTCGTTCATCCCAATTGATGATGATGTTTTGGGATATGTCATGGCGATAGATCTATCAGAGGAAAAGGGTGATCGGTAAAAAACAATTTCATGCATCCTGATGCTTGATTGGTCATCAGATACCTCTTGCCAATAAAGTTATCAGAAGGAACAAACAGATCGGCAAGGAATGATTTTGTGCTTTGTGATTGCCGATGAAGTCATTGGCGGAGCTTGTGGTAATATTTCATAGCAATTGGTGGGACCTCGGTCGGGTGACAAGGGGGAAAGAGAATAGAGGTTTGATTGAGATTGATCTCACAGCGAGCGTAATGCTTGGATGAAAAATTGCTCGATGGTTTGTGTTCAAGGAATCACGACAGTTGTCCAATGGAAGTTTTTATAAAGGATGGGCCCAGTTGCCAGGTAGATCCAATGTGCTCATTTCTGATTGGTCAGTTTTCTCAGCATGAAAAGATGAGGTAGAAAATAATAAAGTTTTAAAGGTTGATCTTTTGGCTCGATTTTAATGAACTGTCTAATTTTCCAGGAGGACTTTAGCTCAACGATTGTATTTTAAACTTGAAAATAATGAAGCAAGAAAAAATTTATTAACTATGCAGATCAGATCTGATCTAACAGAGTATATAGGAATAACTGCAGTGAAGTATTGGTTAATAAATGTAGAGTGGTCGATCTACCAGTGATGATCTTGTTAGCCACCAAAGATTACTTTTAAGAGATACTTGTCTAGGTGAAGGTCATGTCCATGCCATGGAGAAATAGATGAAATAGTCATGACATTTATTATACATCTAGAAACAACAAAGGATCTCAATGATGAATTTCTTATCTTTATTGTGTACCAATTAGGGTTTGGCCTTAACTGAAGATCAAATTGGATCCATTTTCTTTGAATTTGGTGGCATGTCTCTTATGTATTCATTGCATGTTGTTTTTGGTTGTTGAGGTAACTATTGGGTTGCCTTAATTTTTCCCTAAATGACCCCAAGCTTGTAGCAATCCTTGTTCATATAAAAGGATTCCCGAGGTCATTGAGGAGGGTCTTTTCCGAAGAAGTTTGTTCTTTTGTTGAAAATACTGGCTAGAAACTTAAGTACAGTCTTGTTCTGAGATTTTGTGGCTATTGTATGAGGATACTCTATTCCTTTTGAATGTATTGAAGTTTGTCATATTATTGAAGGTTTGATTTTAATCCCTCTTTTTGGTATTGGATTAACTTTATGAGTTTCTCTTAATTCCTTGTGAACTAGATTTGTAAGGCACTTCTTGTTCATCAGTTTGTAAGCCAGATTGTGAAATAGTCAGAGGCTAGTTTCAAGGAAAGTGTACGTCCCAGGGATTATTTCTAAGGGTTTGGAAGAATTCATGAATTTTATTACTTGGTATTGATTTGTTGAAGGTTCTATGTAAGGCATAGATTACTTTTGGTTTCAAATTTCCTTTCACTAATATGTTATAGTTGATGTATGTTCATCTAGACTCTATGCCCTTAGATAATAGCACTGGTCAAAGACAAAAAACCTTTGAAAATAAATCAAATCTTTACTTTATATGTTTTGTATGGAGAATGTGAAAAAAATTTCTTTAAGACACTTATCCAGTACTGCATGGTTTTCTTAAGTTTAGCAAACCAATAAGTTACACCTGCCTAAGTCTGTGGAGCTCAAATTCAAAGGAGGATTCCTATCCTCGGCAATGTTGTTATTTTCTTGGCATATTTGGAATTGGGTACAGAGAGTCAAGGGCATCAATTTCCATTTAGTGATCTACAAGAAAAAGTGACAACGGGATCTTGGTATTTTAAATTTTTCCCTCTCCTAGAGAGCTGGTGACTCTATCTTGAAGGAACTTAATAAGAACTTTCAAATCTCCAAGATGTATCATATGAAAAAAAGTGAATGTATGTTGTAACTTATTTCAAGTAATCATCATTATTCTATTAACAAGAAAAGTTCCTTATTAAGTGAAGGAAAATGCTAAATTAAGGAAAGGATACAAAAGTATTGTGTACACCTCCTAGTGGTTAATATTTTTGTGAACATATGTAGGAAATCTTATTATTATGTTGTGTGATCCAAATTTTCATGCAAAAGGGTTTTGGTATAAATAATTGCTACTATATATTGAGCTTCATAAGAGTGTGGGATCCCTAATTGTGAGAGGAGTATAAAAAAGCATCAAAATGTTTCAATATGTATTTCCCAATGTGACCCAAAGTATACCTATGGTGTATAATCAGTCTCAATCCTGTACTCAAATTAGTTTTAGTGTATAAAGATATAGGGATATAAATTTTAGTCTTATTTATGTTTTCCCAAATATCATGCTACTTGAGGTTAGAGATAAAATACCATAGTTTAGTGGCTTAAAGTCTGAGTCAACTGATAAACATGTTCAATGTTTCAATGATCTATTTGAACATTATGAGGTTATATTTGAAGATGTGATTATGTAGTTGATTTCTCAATCCTTGAAGGGGGTTTCCAGGGATTGATTTTCTAACTTGTTTCTAGGTTCTATCAACTCATAGGATGTTCTCACATCTGATTTCATTGAGCAATATAGTGAGAAAAATTTTGATAATTTGATTCCGTGTAGTTTTATGGAAACTCACATTGATAGGGAGAGTTAGTTCTAGAATTTAACCATATATTTATGATGGCATTGAGGAAGATTCTTGAAAAAATTGTTGAATAGGATAAATTTTAAGAAGGGTGTGAATCATTTATTCCATAACACTTTTTGGTAAGCTTGTAAATAATAGAAATATCAACATCTAATCTATCGGTAAGCACAACAATTATACATAACATATGTAAACGTGAAAGCACAGGAACACCAACATAGATAACACCATGATTTATTTGGAAACTTAAAATGGAAAAAACTAATTCTCATGAAATGAAAACCTATTAGGGCGACACTGGTTAAGGTGATTTTTTAAAGTGGCTCACTATGAAATTTTCTCACTACTTTTTGGCTCACTACCGGTTGGCTCATTTCCAATTGGTGTAACTACCTAGAAATAATAATATGGATCACTACCAATATAGATAGGCTTATTACGAATAAAATTAGGCTTATATCCATAATATAAAAAATGAGGATTGAATCCACCACTAAACTCACTAGCACTGATACTCTACAATACATAAAAGATATTATAGTCTACTATTGATTGCATCAACTTCAACACATAGAATCTACATTGACATATTCACACTCACTTCATGTATTAATCACATATAAGCATCATGCATCTCATTGCAAATAATTGAAATCTTCGCTCGTATACGATATCCCATATCCCCTCAGATCGGTTAGTGATTTCAATAAATTGACCGAGCGTTTGTGAGGTGCTAAAATGATACAAGAGAATTTTACTGTGCATTCCCTCATGAATAAATGAAAATGATCAATTTGAGGTGCAAGATTTTAGGATAAAGCATCCTGATGAAAAGCCATATCACATGTTCCCTCACATAATTGAATGAAGAAATAAATGTATTGAGGGTTTGCGAGATAATAATTAATGAGAAGAATGTTACTACCTTGCATTCCCTTGTAATATTAGATGAAGAGTGAAGCTTTCTCATGGGAACTTGGGACACAAAGAAGTTAAAGTGTGTTGTTTTTCTACATTCCCCAAGGATTTGAAAAATGAATATCTATTATTTTGTGGAATCCTGAGATGCTAGAAAGGAATGACAAATGGTTAGCACACACTCTATAAGGAGTAGAAAAGTGTATAGTTATTGTACCACGGAAACTTGGTATTTTAAAAAGGAATGAAAAGTAGCCACCCTGCATTTCCTCAAAATTCAATATGAAAACTAAAGTTAAGTGCAAGATTTTGGGGTTTGGTTAACACATCAACTTGGAGTTGAAGGTAGTCAGATTAATTTGGACTGTCAATTCGAAGGCAATCAATGGCTGGAATTTGAAGTCGAGAGTATGGTTCCTAGTTGCACAATTAAGTCACACATATGAATTAATGATAACTGAACTCTACCACCTTGAATTAAATGAGAATTGTTTCAATATTCACATCATTTTACAATTGAAAGAGTGAAGGTGAGATCTACAAGATTAGAAGGAGATTGTTAGGCAAAATTGCATTTAAAAACTAGTAATTGTTTTCTAAAAAATACACTTTAAGTGGTTGAATTTTCTTTATGTATTGCTTTTCAAGAGGGGGGTATAATTGAGGGGGTTCTATAGTTTTATGAAAGCCCTAAAAGTATCTATTAGTAACATTTTTTTCTCTAAGAACATGTCTAAAAATGTGGAAGCCTCAAAACCAAAGACTAAGGGGGAACCCATGAAACCAAAAAGGGTTCGTAAAAAGAAACAATAGGAGTTAGAGAAAAGGAAACAAGAGGAAATATTGGGAAAAATTGAATAAGGAGAGAAAGAGGAGGAGAATTTGCAACCGAGTAAAAGCATAATCAGGTGTCACCTTTTAGGCTAACTTATTAGCACATCTGAATTTTAATATTTCTAACTAAAATTAATTTTGGTCAAACGTATGGTCTAGCTCGATTCATTCTAGCTAAATTAGATAAGTGCTTTAACTTTTCCAATTGGAAATGTCTATTAAATGCAAGTTTTATACCACTTTGGGTCCAATTACCATAAAAAATAAAATTATTTCAAAAAAGTGGCATTTCAATTACTCCTAATATTTTTAATGATATTTTTTTAAAAATAAAAAAATAACCTTTTGTAGACATCAGAGTCAAAAATATCCTCGTATAGATTTTATAGTGTTTTAATTAGACAGGGTTTATTGTAATTAAAAAATATCGCAAGTAGGTATTTTAACAATCAAGGAGATGTTGATTCGGAGAAACAAAAAAATAGTAAATCATATTAAATAAATTTTAAAAACTTATGGTGCACTAGAGGAGAGAGTCCTCTTCAAGAATATATATTACTCTTTTTTTATTGGGATAGATTTGTTATAAAAAATATGGTGTGAGATGAAATTTGTCTATTTCAGTGAGTTGAAATTTTAATTGTTATAAAAGAGAAAATATAGGTCACAAACCAATTTTTATTTCTTCATGCACTAGCTATATATGTCATCTATGACATAATTTGAAATTAGAGGGGAAAATTTTATTTAGATATAATTTTTTGGTGGAAACTAGACCCCTAATTTTCAACATTTTTCAGCAACTAAAAAATTGTCTTTAAAATTTTTTAAAACATATCGATTCTTATTAAAAAAAATTATTAAAAATATCAATAATAAACTTCATCCATTTTATCACATTTATTTAGTTTACATCATCTTCAAATTCCAAACATAAATGTCATTTTTATACTATTGAAGTTGAACAACTTTGATTTTGTTAGCCTTTTCCTTTGTAAAAGGGTTACATATTATTGTGCTTTTACCTAACCACTAGTTAGAAAGAAGAAGTCTCATGTTTTTGTGGCAGAGGCATCTGCATAACTAGTGCAACTAGGAGAGGGAAAAAAGGGTGATGAGGATGTAGAGATTTAAAAAGCCCCTAGAGTTCCAAAGAAACATATTATGTCTTTGAATCAAGATATTATGAATATTTATCAAAATATAGTGCAAAAAGTGAGAGTAAGTCTATTTTCAAGGACAACTGTGCAAATTGAAGAGATTCAAACATACCCAAATTTGGGTTGAAATAGTTTAACTATTCATTTAAGAATAGAGATAAGAAGGTCCTATTTCAAACCTATGGCACTTAGACCTTGCTAGGTTAATTGTCCCAAATATTTTCATTGAGGTTTATTTAATTAGATCCTTTGCAAACAAGTTTGATCTAGTAATCAAGGGAATTAGGAAGGAGGATGGAACTAATTTTTGTGATATTAGTAGGGATGTTATTATTAAATAATTTGATTTGAACATACATTTTATTATTCCTATGGATTTTGAGAAGATCTTGGTTGACTATGTGAGTCAGAGGAGGAGATTGAGGTTCAATGAGCTTCCTAGATACAAGAATAAGATTACATGTAATGTGAGAATCAAGATAACATCACTTTAAAAGGAACCTTTTGAGCTCTCCAAATTTGAAATATATATGGTATGGACTTATTGTGGTGAGTGTCAAGTACTAGGAAAGGATGTAGATCCTAACACCATGTTTGTTGACCTCATGTTCATGGCCACTCATATTCAGAATCCTGATGTAAATATAGAGTATGATTTTGCATAATATATTTTATTAGAATTACATGATTTTTTATTCTATATTAAGTAGAACAACACTTGCATCAGTTTAGGTTCTATTCAATTTTGTGCCATATGATATTTTTTTTCAAAATGAACATTTTTGGAGTGGTAATATGAAACTAGATAAATTTGACAACCAAAATAACAAGTTACTAGTTCAGTGTTGGTGTTATTTTTAAGACAAGAAACGTAGGTACTTATATTATGTTTCTTTTCATCAACACTTTGTTGATAGAGTTATGTCTTGATGTGGTGTGGATTTTACTAGATTGACCCTTTCCATCAAATACTTGTTGAGGCCTAACAACATTAGGTATGATGATGACAACAAGTGTAATTTATTTGATTGGTTTTTCTTTTTGAATTACACTATAATTATTAGATTATATGGATGTCTTGTGACGCTTCACTACTTGCCTTTCATTGTTTCTTCAAGGCTTGCATTTCTAGAGTTTATATAGAAAATGTTGTGGATGGAAAAGGTACGCATGGTTGGTGCTAGAAGGGGAACTCATCTACCACAAGCTACAATTTTTGAAGATTTTACTATTGGAAAGGATACACTTGAAAAGGTACATAGATATTTAAAATAATTATATCATTTGGAATGTGCCAAATATGGACATTTTGACCCTTAAGGATAAATGGATTAGGTTAAGAGTGAAAGGTTGAAATTGGATCATTATTTCCATGATATTTACCATGAAGAGGATGTGATAAGAATGTTTTTTGAGAATTCTAAGATTATTGAAAGAAAGAAAAAGTGGGCCATTTTAGAAAGGATTGAGAGAGAAAAGAAGGATGCAAATCCTAGTTTCCATGGTTTATTTCCAAATGTATATAATCAAGTCCAAAGAATGGAAATGATGACAAAGAACTTTGAAAAGTTATATGGACAGACCTCAATTGCAAAACAAATTGTGGAGTATGTACCCTCAAGAGTAGAAGAGATAAAGGATAAGATTCATGTAATAATACAAGATCTAGATGACCAGACATTTAAGGTAGTTCCTTCAAGCCCACCTAAAGAACCCCCACCCAAAAGGAAAAATATTCTTAAACTTAATTCTCTAGTAGTTATGAGGAGACTAAGACAACAATGGAAATTGAAGAGGCCATTGTTGTCCTGTGTGATCTTGGGTATGAAGAAGAAGTGGATCAACCACTCCCATCTCCTCCTATAAAAAACCCTATAGAGGAAATGCTAGATGAAATATAGGAATTGGATGTACCTAAGCCATTAATATTAGTTGATAATGAGAGGGTGATTTTTGAGAGGTAATTTCTTGTAGATTATAAGTTTATAAAATCCCAAGAACTTAAAATATTTTGGATGAAGAGGAAAATAATGGAAGCAGCTAGAGATAATGTACCTTTAGGTGATATAGACATAGACAATGTTGATATTACCCTCAATGATGCAATATGAATAGTAATCAAAAGTGATATGTTGTTAATTCCAACTGGGACCTTGAGGAGATATTTTTACTGGATCATATTAGAAAATAGGATGATCCTCATGTTAGGCCCAAAAGAAGGAAAGCACAATTGAGAGGGAGGTTGAATCATTGTGTGTACCTATTAATTTTAATTCCACTTTAATCACTTAGATCTAAAAGATAAACAGTAATGAAAGATCCACAACACAACACAGAACACCAAGATTTTTTCTCAAGGAAACTCACTTAAGGTAAAACCTTGGAAGGATTCAAATCCACAAGATGAATGTAAGTGGTTATAAGTACTACCTGGTTAAGATAAAATGGAGAACAAAGGATGCACTTACAACCAAAGGCTTACAATCAAATTAGTAGGCACATTGTCTAGAGCTCACTGCTCATAATACAATCTCATATTTGGACCTTAGTCAAGTTCACCGATCTATCTACAATTACAATAGGGTATACATGAAGTCCTTTACAAATGAAGTGACAAATAGAATCTCCTTTCCAAAACAATTCCAACAAAGTAAAAATTCTTCCTCCAATACAGAGTACAAACACTAGCATCTCTTTCACACTCTCACTCCCTTCCACAATGACAAAATGATCTCTCATTTATACCAATTACAATAATCAACCACTAGGTTGGATAAGACCTAATACAATAAAATATATAAACATTATTCTCAATCTCCAATGCAATCCATATCAGGTTAGACAAGACTTGGATAGGAACCAAATATTCATCCATGAACATGTATATGTGTCATCAAGACAACGTCAATAATTGTAACATGTTACTCCATCAAGTCGGCTAGGACCTAAATAAAGAAATGCCAACACGCTACCAAAATAGAAAACTTGATCACCTCAACCAATGCAAACCAACAGAATGATCAACACATGATCCAAGAACACCAAAAAGAAACATGAATACTATCCAGAACCTTCACATCATCTCCACTACAAAATCCAAACTCATATTTATCTCTGGTCAACGGGAACACTAAAATGCCAAACTTACTGATAAAAAAAGATAGCTTGTTGTACTCTGAATCATGAACAACACTAGTTGTGAACATGTAATGATAGGGAAACATGAAACCAACATCTTCGCAACCTCTAAACTAGAAAATCCAATTCATACATAGCCAAATATTCATCCATTGTTCACAGGAACACTATGACACCAACAACTAGCAACTCGATCATTCCTCACTCAAACTGTCATACCAACTTCTTTGAACCTCTATAGATGATCTACAGAAACTTTTAAACAATACCTTACAATTTCATCTTAAGAGCTCAAACATATCATCTAATTGACTTAAATCATCTCCATTAAACATCCTAAATGTATTATTTAAAACAACAATTAGTATGTTGACATCAATTACAAAACATTAATGTCAACACACCCAAATCCAAAACCCTAACATGCTCAACAATCTTCCAAAAATATCCCCCTTTGGCATTGATGGAAACATTTGTAGTGAAAAATTGATCAATGCATAAATACATCACGATATCCACCTAATCACTCTAAAAGTATAGTTGCAACATATCCACCCGATCACTCTGAATATCCAACTTCAACACAATATCTCTCAAACATAATTATCTCTATTTTTCACACAATCTCTCCCCTTTGACATAAATGGAAAAGGACCAAAGATATCAAAAAAAATTTACCAAACCAAGAAATAGCCATAAGACTGCTCCCCCTAAGGATTAGTCCCCAAAATCATCAATCTAGAAAATGATGTTCTGATATATTCTCTAGACTATTGTCATCAACAACATCTTTAGTTCTAATCAAGAGGGGCTATCACCCCAAGATTCTCACTGAGATATTCAAATTTATCCTTCAAAAAAGGCTTAGTAAAGATATCAATAATTTGTTCTTTAGTAGGTATAAATTATACCTTTACTTTCTTTTCATTGAATTTATCCTTCAATACATGATACTTAATAGAATATGTTTTGCCTTTGAATGTAATATCGGATTCTTTGAAATATTTATAGCACTAAAGTTATCACAGTGAATAACAATAGGTTCATTAATGTGTATCCTTGTATCCTTCAATATTTTCTTCATCCAAATAGCTTGATTGCAATTTATTGCAGCACCAACATACTTATCCTCAGTAGTAGATTGATAAATATAATCTTGCTTCTTACTTATCCTAGAAACTAATCTCTTACCCAAAAATAATGTACCACCACTAGTACTTTTTCTATCATCCAAATTACCTGCCCAATCAAGATTGGTGTAAAAACATAGAGTGAAATCATCATCTTTACCATACCATAATTTATAGGCAATTGTACCCTTCAAGTATTTAAAAATTATCTTTACATCAATCATGTGATATTCCTTCGGTTCAGCTTGAAATCTTGCAGCAATTCCAATAGCATTTGATATGTTCAGTCTACAATAAGTTAGATATTGCAATCCACCAATAATTGATCTATATAATGTCTAATTAGCACAAGGGGAATCATAATCCTTAGTCAAGTTTCAACCATTAACCATAGGAGTTCCTACTGGTTTTAAATATTTCATACGAAATTTCTTCAACAATTATCTAACATACTTGGACTGTGAAATAAAAATTCATTTTTCCAGTTGTGTATCTTGCAATCCAAGAAAGAATTTTATTTCACGTATCATAGACATGTCTCAAATTATTTTTTCATTTTATCAACAAAAAATCCACTCAACTCATCATCACCACCAAAAATGATATCATCAACAAACATGTTAGCAATCAAGACATTATCATCAATTATTCTGAAATATAAGTTACTATTTGCAATACCCTTGCCAAAATTAATCTTTGTTAAATACCTATCCAATCTAGCATACTAGGCTCTAGGAGATTTCTTTAATCCATCCAAAGCTTTCTTCAATTTATAAATTGTATATCCTTCCTCGGTTAGAGTAAAATCATCAAGCTGCTCAATATAAATATCTTCCTCGAGTTCACCATTTAGAAATACAGACTTAACATCTCTCTGATAGACTTTGAATTTTCTATAAGCTACATATGCAAGAATTAAGCTAATAAATTCAAGTCTCTCTACAAGGGAAAAGGTCTATGTAAATGCAATACCTTCCATTTGTGAATATCCTTTGCATACCAGTCTTGTTTTTTTCCTAAACCACTTTTCCATCTACATTCACCTTGTTTCTGAATACCCATGTAGTGTCGATCACAGTTTTATCAATAGGTCTGGGAACAAGAATCCAATTCTTGTTCTTCTCAATCTGATCAAGTTCCTCTCTCATTTCTTTCATCTAACTCTCATAATTGCATGCTTCTTTAACATCTTTAGGCTCAAATTCAGATAGTAGACATGTTTCATCTCTAGCAATTCTACCTCTAGTCTGAACACATCTAGTCTTATGACCAATAATGACATCTTCAGAATGATTAATCCTTACATACCATGGAATTTTAGGTGTAGGTTGTGAATAAAACCCTTTGGTTTTAATATCCACTTCATTTCCATCGGGTTCTTTCTGCTCTTCTGGTCCATCTTGATTCTGATTTTGCACTTCCATAATCTAATTTTCTTCTTCAATCATATCATACCTACAAGTTCTTTATGATCTTTCCATATTCTCATCAACTCTAACATTTTCACTTTCAACAATATTCCTTAGTCTATAGTTGTAACATTTAAATGCTTTTCTCTTTGTAGAATACCCAAGAAATATTCCTTCATCACTTCTAGGATCAAAATTTCCACTATCCTTGTTTCTCTTAATGTAGAATTTACTTCCAAAAATTCTAAAATATTGCACTGTAGGAATATGACCATACCATAGTTCATAAGGATTCTTACCAGTTCCTTTCTTGATTTGATCTCAGTTCAGAATATATATTGTGATGCACACCTCTTCTCTATAGTATTTCTACAGAAATTTTCCTTCAATCATCATAATCCTAGCTATGTTTAGGATAGTCCTATTTCTTCTCTTATCAACACCATTTTTTTATGGGGTTCACGGAGTATAAGTTTGTCTCTTTATCCCATGCTCTTCACATAATGCATAAAACTTATCAGATGTAAATTCTCCACCTCTATCTGATCTTAGGCACTTCAAATTTCTTCTGAATTATGTTTCCACCATTATCCTAAATATCTAAAAATTTTGAAAAGATTTTGATTTCTCTTTCAAAAATGTAATCCATGTCATCCTTGAATAGTCATCAACAAATAGTATAAAATATCTATCACCATAATAGCTTCTAATCTTAGTAGGACCACATAGATCTTTATGTGCCAAATCTAAAAATCCATTCAAAGTGTATCTCTTATTCTTGAAACTATATCTATTCAACTTGCCCAACTGACATTCTTTTCACATGTTGTTCAGCTTCATCAATTTAGGAAAATCTCTTACAACATGAGTAGTGCTAATCGATCTTCACCATGTTATTAAAATTCACATGACAAAATATTCTATGCCATAACCAACAATCATCAATCCTAGAAATCAAACATTTATTCTCAACAGTTTTCAAATGAAATAGATTGCCAACACTTTGTGTACATGATGCAATAAGATTTCCTATACTTCCAATGATCTTGCATATTCCATTCATGAATTCCAATTTGTAACCTTTATCCAATAGTTTCCAACACTCAATAAGTTATGAATTACACGTTCAACATACAAAACATCATCAATATTGTTTTTATCATCAATAGTAATATATCATTTTCCTTTAATCAAAAAAGGAGAATTATTACTGAATCTAACAACACCACCATAACATTCCTCAAGCTTCACAAACATATCCTTATCACCAATCATATGCTGTAAACATCCACTATCAATGACCCATTCATCTCTTTTCACAACTCATGAAACCAATGTTTTTTCTTCATTAGGATTATCTTCTTTAATAGAAATAAATACAATTTCATCATCACTAGCAACAAAATCATCATCAATCACACCTTCAGAAGCATACAAACTTTTATGACCCTTAGCATGATATTTCTTAGATTTTTCTCTACTATCCTTGTAGCTTTTGTTTGGACACCTAGATGTAATATGACCAATATTATTACAATTGAATCATTTCAAAGGTAACCTTCCTTCATACTTATCGAAGCCCTTAGGTAGTCTTCTTGCAATCAAGGCTTCAAGTTCATCAATCTTCCTTTCTTCTTCCATGATCTCTTCCAAATCTTTAGCATAGTGTTTGAATTTCATGTTTGTAGAGCTTTCTCCCTGGTCATACTTAGTCACATTGGCTTTGAATGTAGTCTCAATCCTTGGAAGTTCCTTACTAAGTGTACTCATCTCATAGGCACAAATTCTTCCTTCCAAAGCTTCTCTTGAAATAGGTATTATAGTTGTCAATTCCTTAATAGCAACAACTTTCTCACTGTAACATGTGGGAAAAGATCTCAAAATATTGTCTAAAAATTCATTATCTATCAAGGTACCACCAGCACATTTGATTTTACAAAAAAATATTTATTCTCTGCAAATAGACTGAGCCAGTTTCACCTTCACTCATCTTCATATCTTCATATTTTTCTTTTAATCCCTACAACTTATCTTTCTTAACATTTATGTCACCTTCATAAATAGTTTCTAATTTTGTCCATACCTCATCTGCAATCCTCAATCCATAGATGTGTGAATACTGAATCTGATAAGGCGTTGATCAAGGCTTCCCTAAACAACATATTCTTCTTTAATTTCTTATTTTCATTTGCAGTAGCATTTGTTAGGTCATTCGGAATAGAATAAGGCTTCTAAGTGATCTGTCAGTATTCATGTCTCATCCCCATGCATATTAGGTAGGTAGTCATCTGGTCCTTCCAAATCCGATAGTTGTTTCCATCAAACTTAGGACTCTCTTTTCTCATACTTTCCATGACGAATCTCCTTTAAGCAGTCAAGCTTCTTCAAAAGGATTTGGCTCTGATACCAATTGTTAGGCCCAAAAGAAGGAAAGCACAACTCAGGGGGGTGAATTAGTTG
This sequence comes from Chamaecyparis obtusa, assembly GCA_027943335.1. Taxonomy (NCBI): domain Eukaryota; kingdom Viridiplantae; phylum Streptophyta; class Pinopsida; order Cupressales; family Cupressaceae; genus Chamaecyparis; species Chamaecyparis obtusa. The sequence continues at coordinate 109,275 of BSBK01002259.1, forward strand.
TGTGTACCTATTACTTTTAATTACACTTTAATCTCTTAGACTTGAAAGATAAATAGTAATGAAAGATCCACAACACATAACACAAAACACCAATATTTTTTATCGAGGAAACCCGGTTAAGGGAAAACCCCAGTGGGAGTCAAACCCACAAGATGAATTTACTCGGTTAGAAGTACTTCCTGGTTAAGAGAAAATGGATAACAAAGGATGCACTTGCAACCAAAGGCTTACAACCAAATCAGAAGGCACACTTCTCAAAGCTCACTACTCACAATACAATCTCAGATATGGCCCTCAGTTGGGTTCATTTATCTATCTACAATTACAATAGGGTGGAAATATAGTCCTTTACAACTGAACTAACAAATTATATCTCCTATACCAAAACAATTCCAATGAAGTACAAACTCTACCTCAAATGAAGAATACAAACACTAGCATCTCTCTCATGCTCTCACTCCCTTCCACAATTACAAAATTATCTCTCATTTATATCAATTAAAAATAATAATCAACCACTATGTCAGCTAAGACCTAATACAATAAATGATATAAACATTATGCTCAATATTCAATGTGATCCAAATCAAGTTGGACAAGACTTAGATAGGATCCAAATATTCATCCACAAACACACATATGTGTCATCAAGACATAATCAAGAATCACAACATGTTACTCCATCAAGTTGGGTAGGACCTAAATGAAGAAATATCAACACACTACCAAAATAGAAAAACCAATCACCTCAACTAATGCAGACTAGCAACATTATCATTACATAATCCAAGAACACCAATAAGAAACATGAGTACCATCCAGAACCTTCGCATCATCTCCAATACAAAATCCAAACTCATCTTTATCTATGATCAACTACAACACTAAAATATCAAACTTTGTCATAACAAAAGATAGCTTGTTGTACTCTGAATCATGAAAAACACTAGCTATGAACATAATTATAGGGAAAAATTAAGCCAAAAGCTTCACAACCTCTGAAACATCAAATCAAAGTCATACTGAACCAAAAACCTATCCACTGTTGATGCAGTCATGGTCAAAGAATCCCCATAGGAGATGTCCAATCATGCATCCAATAATACCAACACAATGGAAATACACTTACACAACAAGATATGATCGAATTCAACTATTATATATCAATTACTAAGCTTACATGCAACATGCCAAGTTGTAAGGCCTTCTAAGTTATGACTAATTACATCAGCAAATACAACAAGATATACTATGATCCAACTCTCCCTATCTAGTTCAAATCAATAACAACAATAGAAATTGGTAGGAAATCTCAGACAGATCTTAATTTGTGCTCGCAAGTCACCAAGAAATCTTCTATTTTCCCAAACTCTACAAGCTACTAGCTCTGCTACGCATATCCATTCATAGATCAACTCTTCTATTACTTTTCATGTCTCTTTCGTGCATCCTCTCTCCCCTAAAATACTAACCATACCCTGCTTAAATACTATTCAACCACAAGTCATCTTTAAAACAAGAATTAATTACAAAACATCAGTCAGCTGTCACATAGCCTTTACAAAATACATTTTCTCCAAGTCTGATTCTAGCAATCATCTGATCCACATAGGAGAAAGCAATAATCTAGATTTAGGTCCTCACACATCCAACGATCAATCCACATCATGAGGAGCATGACCCAAATTAAATGCACCAATCAAGCAAGCCAATTCAACCAAACAAACTAGTCGGTCAGTAAGAAAACCAAGCACCAGCACCAATCAGTTGTTAGGATTAACAAGGCAGAAATAACAATTACATGCACATATAACCAATATCAAAAAACAATAAACCACACAGAAGAGAACATAATACACAAATATTTAACGTGGTTCACCCAATCCCTGGGCTACGTCCACCAACAGCGAGTCCAATATTTTATTATCCAGTGATTACAACCTGATTACAATCTGTAATCCCCTTACAGCTCAATTCTACCGCAAGTACTAAAATCATACATTACAAAAATCCCTAACCCTAAGCCATATTATACAATATTTTTCCACTTTAGGGTTATAATGAGTTACAATACGTCGGCCCAAAAATATCCGAAAATATGTCAACCTCAAAAAAATATGTCGGCCTCAAAAAAATTTACCCCGGCGAGGTCGGGAGGAAAAGTGTACAGTACTTTCCTGATCAGTCACCACAAGCTAACATCGGTGATAGAACATTACTGAGCACCAACCGAGCACTAAACTCATCCATCGAGAAACCAACACACCAAGTCCCATCAGTTAGGTAACATACCTTCCAACCGAAAACCACCACGAAAGTGACCACCAAGCTCCATCGGTGAAGCCAAACAAACTTCCAACCGAGAACTATCACCAAGAGACTGAGAATCTCAAGTCCCCAACTGAAACTCAAAACCAAACACAAACATATTTTTGGTTGATATAGGATTTCCAACTACCTTAGGATGCTCCTGCATCATACACCCCAGGTGCAAAAAAGATGTTCTCAGCAACTCAATGAACATCTTTTAGGATTCATCACATAAATCCCAAATTGATTCTTTGTATACATGTCTTCCAATTCCTCAATACTCTTCATTTGGTTCCACTTCTATTTTCTTTGCCTTTTCAACTCTTTCCTCAATATGCTACAGGTATTTCTTCCATGTTGATCACCAATCCTTCTAGAATCCTTCAAATCACTTCAACTACCAAGACTTAGGTTCCTCTTACCAATTTTTGTATTCTTCAAAGGAATCAGGGAAAACTTCCTGCCATACTACTCAACAGTGAATACATTCTTGACACAATCACGTACAACCTTACAATCATACTACCAAGGTCTACCAAGCAATATGTGACAAGAATTCATGTCCACAATATCACACAACACTTGATCAACATACCGCCCAATCTGAAAATCAACAACACACTTCTCCCTTACCTCTAAAGAATTTTCATCTTACAACCAACTGATATTATAAGGATAAGGATGTCTCATCCTCTTCAAACCAATTTTATGCACTATCTCCTTAGCAACAAGGTTATTATTACTACCACTATCCACAATCACATTACAAATTTTACCTCCTAACTTTGTACCGAGTTCTGAATAAATTCCTCCTCTAACAAGGTTCCACCTTAGCACCAAGCAATTTTCTTCGAACCGATAAGTGTTATGACTCCACCTCAGGTTCATTTGGTATGTTCTCATTCACCACACCATTTATGCTACTACCGAGATTATTATCTGATTGGGAACATTCAAATGATAGATGTCCTTCTTCTCCATAGTTATAATAAGTACTCCTGAATCCACCTCTACCTATTATTCTCCTCGCTTCAACATAATTTGGTCCATCCTCAGCTCTTCATTTGTCCTTTACTAGTTTTTCTTGCTTCTCCTTCCCTTGGGAGTTGCCATGATGTCTTCTCTTTAACTTATCTTCCACCTTCAGAGCATACTGATAAGAATCCTCTACTGAATCAATCTTCAACTTACCAATCTCATCCTAGATATTGAATCTCAAACCATTAGCATACCTTTCCACATTTTCCTTAGAAAGTTTTCTATGTCCAAACCGAATTTTCAACTTGTAAAACTCCTCAGTATAGTCTTCCACAGTCATCTTATTTTGCTTCATAATCTGCAACTTCTTAAACAACTCAAGTTCATATTCGGCAGGAATGAACTTAGCTTTCAAATTTTCCACCATCAACCTCCACCAATTGATCTTCATCTCACCTTCACCTTCTCTTTCCCTCTATAATTATTTCCACCATAATGCAACATGTCCTTTCAATTTTGTCTCTTCTGACCTCACTCTAAGAGGATCTCCAATGTCTTCTAGCTCAAAGTAGTCTTCCAACTCACTGATCCAATCAATCAGGTCCTCGGGTTTCAATGTACCTGAGAAATTAGAAACCTCCATTTGGTAAGATGTACTCAACCAAGCTCTCTATCTTTGCAACTGATCAATTATGTCTCCACAAGATCTCTCCATCGGTTGGCTTTGTCATCTTCACCAGATTGAGTAGCTTCAAAGTCTTCAACAGCTTCTTCATAGCCATCATTAGTTCCAAGGTTCCTCAGCATACTAGCTATAGCTCTCATAATCTTGGTGACCATCTCATTCTTCATCATTGTCATCTAAAATATGACATCTAATCTCAATTTCTCTGTTATCTTTTCTTCCACCACATCATAGATATATCCAATCGCCCTCAGGTCCAATCTCCTTGGAGGCATATCCAAATATTTTTGAAAACCCTCAGCAACAAACCCAAAACTGACCACCTTGTGACAACCTCTAAATTATCTACAAATCAGATAACAACCTACTACCTTGCACAAACAATCAGACAGGGTTTCATAATTCTATGACCAGAGATCTGCAATACGGATCTCTGAAGGAAACACAAATTTTGTACAGATCAACCCAATCAGCCTTCTTCTCAACCAAGTCAACTTCTCTCCAACAATATCAACCTTCACTTTGATACCACCTGGTGTAGCCATGGTCAAAGAATCCCCATAGGAGATGTCCAATCATGCAGCCAAAAATAACAACACAGTGGAAATACACTTACACAACAAGATATGATCAAATTCAACTGTTATTTATCAATTATAAAGCTTACATACAACATGTTGAGTTGTAAGGCCTTCTTGATTACATCTAATTACATCAGAAAATACAACAAGATCTACTATGATCCAACTCTCCCTAGCTAGTCCAGATCTATAACAACAACAATAACTAGTAGGAAATCTTAGATAGCTCTTAACTTGTGCTCACTTGTCACTAAGAAATCTTCTATTTTCCCAAACTCTACAAGCTACTAGTTCTACTACACATATTCATAGATCAACTCTTATATTAATTATCATGCCTCTGTCATGCATCGTCTCTCTGCTAAAACACTACCCATACCCTCCTTAAATACTATTCAGCCACAAGTCATCTTTACAACAAGAATTAATTACAAAACATAAGTTAGCTCTCACATAGCCTTTACAAAATACATTTTCTCCAAGTCGGCTTCTAACAGTCATCAGATCCATGTAGGAGGAAGCAATAATCTAGATTTAGGTCCTCACATATCCAAAAATCAATCCACATCACAAGGAGCATGACCCAAATTAAATGTACCAATCAGCCAAGCTGATTCAACCAAACAAACCAGTTGATCAACAAGAACAATGAGCACTAGCATTGGTCAGTGATAGAACATCACTGAGAAGCAACCAAGCACTGAACTCATCCACTGAGCTACCAACACACTGAGTCACCAAGTCCCATCGGTGAGGCAACATACCTTCAAACTGACCACCACTAAAGTGACCACCAACCACCAAGCTCCATCGGTGAAGCCAAACAAACTTCCAACCAAGAACTATCACCAAGAGACCAAGAATCTCAGGTCCCCAATCGAAACTACAACTAAAACTCAAAACCAAACAAAAACATATTTTTGGTTGATTCAAGATTTCCAACTACCCTAGGATGCTCCTGCATCAACTATTCACAGGAATATTGTGACACCAACAACTAGAAACTCGATCATTCCTAACTCAAACTATCATACCAACTTTTGTGAACCTTTGTAGATGGTCTATAGACACCTGTAAACAATACCTTACAATTGCATCTTAAGATCTAAAAAATATCATCTAATCAACTTAAATCATCTACACCAAACATCCTAAATACACTATCTAAAAAATAATCAGTATGTTAACATCAATGAAAAAACATTAATGTCAGCACACTCAAATCCAAAATTCTGACATTCTGAACAATCTTCCAACACCTCAATGGGTCTCAGAGTTTGACAATGATTTGTGATTCAAAGGAACGATATACCATCCAAAATTGCAGACATTAGCATAGTAGACAACTGCCCCAATAATAGAAAACCCAAAACTACTGCATGGAGTTGAAGAATTTTGGGGAAGTGTTGTGATAGGGACATTGAAAGATGTTAATAATATAGAAGCTTCCAAGGATAATTTGTATTTTTCTATGTTTAGTATTTTTTCCACAGAGACACTACAAAATAAATATGAAAAAGATGTTGTAGATTAGTAACTTGGACTGAAGATTACAATCAAAAGTATATGGAGTGTGAAAGAATAAAGCTTCAGTTTGGTGTGAAGAATCCACCCCTTGCTTCTTCATAGGCTTTAGTGACTACTAGTGTAAATTATTCATCAGAGGAGGTGACAAAATTAAAGGCTAAGGTAGATGAACTTAAAGATGCACTTAACATGGCCAAAGAGATGTGGAAGGGGAAGTTGTTGAAGTTATCAAGATAACCCTGAGGTATATGATGAATAAATTCATGATACAAATGGAGGAGTTGTACACTAGCTATCAATACTTGATTCAAGTTGCTAAGGTATATCAAGTGGTGTTGCCTATCCTAAATCCTTTGTATTTTATTTCATAGCCTAGGGTTTTATCTTTCATAACTATGGTCTTAGTAACTCAGGTTCTTCAAGATCATCCACCAAAAATAAAATCAACAAATAGAATAATAAAAGTAAGTATTGATGAGCTCCCCTATATTGAAGGGAAGGAATAAAGCATAAAGGGGGGATTGAGTTTTTTAATAGTTTTTACCATTGGTCTATTCCTTGCATTTTGGATGAACATGTGCAAATGAAACCATTGGAGGTTTTCAAGGTGGAGTTTATGTTGGCAATTTGGCTAAGTTGATTACATAGATGTTGTCATTATGGCAACATATGATCCACATGAAGATCGCACAGGTCAGAGAGCAAGTATGACAGAGCGCATTGCAAATTTGTCTAAGTGTGAGACAGTGTTTTACCAGTGAACCTGGACACAGTTTTTGTTTGCAACGTTGACTGGAGTAAGTTCAGTTCTTGCACACTTGAACATAGACTCTATGATGTCTATTGATCACCCATCTCAGAGCGCAAGTTAGTACGAAATGTACGGAAGAAGTTATGACAGTTTTACTGAAGACAGTGTGAAGCTGACAAGATAGAATATGAAGACATAACTAATAAAGACTTAAGGGATTATTTTGTTTATCAAAATAATGACTTAACAATATAAAGGGACAACATCCTAGATGTTAACTCTTGGATAAATCTATTGGTATAAATGTAAATGTAATTGTAATTGTAATGTGAGGATTATTGAAAAAGAAGGACAAGTGATATGATGCGAAATATATGAAGCATATGTAATAGCGATAGTGAAAGAGCAGTGAAGTGATATTGAAGCAAGGAGTATAAGGTTATGTACCTTAACCTATTTTGTAATCAGTGTATATTGTACATTACTTTTTTGGGCAGTGGGCTCATCTGGTAATCACATTTTGTACTACAACTCCTAACAGGGTTGAGGCTTCTAACAAGGCCTATAGTCCCTTAATCAGGACTGATACACTATATGCTTGTAATAGACTCCTAACAGGGTCAACATCCTTAATAGGATACTTTTGATTAGTGGATCTGTTAGTGCTCAAATCTGCAGATGATTACAATTTCATAAACTCTTGTAATCCCAATAGATGCATCTAACAAAATGCAAGCACTAACGTATTAAGGTTGTAAAACCTTCTTCACTTCGAGTATAAAAACTCAGGTAGGTTTACCTATAGCAATTCACTACTTGAATGAGCTTTGAATTGTGAACTAGCTCCTTCACTGTTGCATTTATTCCTTTCAAAATCAACTCAATAAGATGTTACAACTCTTAGTATGGCCCAAATTATCCTGATACATAATGTTATGATGGAAATTATGAAAGCAACAACATGGAACAGTGACTTAAGGACATTCATCCTTCTTCTTTTTAAGAGTTAAACTCAAGGAAGGTTAACCTCATTAAATGCTTCTATAAAGCATTACAATACACATCCATGAATTTATCATAGAATAATTCAAATAAAGATCATGCAAAGAAAGTAAAATGAATCAATTGTTTATATTTTCTGGTGGCAACAGGTGCAAATGGATCTAAAACCAGTGCCTTATCTACTTGGGCATCAGAGTTAAAACCTATCTCCACAGAAATATATCAAGACAAATATACTAAAACCCAAATGACATGCCTAACATCCCATTCCTTTAATTCCTACAACTGTTATCAGATTCATACATGGATGATTAATTCACAGAGACCTCCCTTAAGATTTTACTCTTTCCTTGAAAGAAACTTAAGTTTAACCCCTATATTCACCTTGTGAACATATGCATTGAAAAAGCCTTACAATTTAAATGCATAAGAAAACTAAAGTATCCATACACAAAGACAACAAGTAGTAGTAACAGAGTTCTAGTATCTTTGTATTAATAATCAAACTATGTTAATATAGTGTTCTCTTAACTTCAAAGAAAATAAGGTTCTATATTTCAGAACTTCTTTACCAAGATGTATCAACCACCTTTACAAAATAGTAGAAACTTGCTATATATACCCACAGCCATCTTGGAATCCTCAAAAGGATGCAACAAGCTTCGGATGGCTGGGAAAAGATCTTGCACTAAAAACAAAAATACAAACTAAAAGATACTTGATCAAAACAACATAATGTAATTCTCAACTTCTCAACAACTTTGTAGGTGGCACCTTCATCTAAAGATATTTTAGAGTAGTTGCTAAATTTGTTACATGAATGATGACCGCCATCCGGCTAACTTACATCATCCTCTATTTGAAACATGCTCTCCCTCAAATTCTAGATCAGGTGCCATGTGCACTCTATTCTTCTTCCTCTTCTATAGTCTGAGCAGCTGGCTTCTTCTTCTTCTTCTTTGTCAACTAGCCCCATGCTGCCACATCATCATCAAATGGCCAATTGTAGGCCTGCAACTCCTATAGTGATTTGATATGCTGATCCCACATGGAATCAGTTATATTCTTAGCCTCTGCTGCAAATTTTATGCAATCACTTTCAATCTTAAATAAACTATCAATTATATTGTTTCATCTTTCCAAATCTAAAGCATTGTCACTACCAAGGAAAACATCTTTTTTAATCACCAACTGATCCATTGACAGCTTCCATTCCTCCAAACTAACCACTTTTCCATTATCATCATAAATTGGAGACAAATATTTGCTATAATCTTTATCAAACATGGCCAGCTTGGCCTTTATTTGGTTAGACTTACCTTTGAAAAACTTTGATGTAGCACTTATTAAGCCAATCTTTTCAAAAACTTTGCTTACTATCTTAGGGATATCTGACCTGTATTCTTGCAAGTCATCAAGCTTATCAAATAATGAACTTCTTCCTGACCATGTACTAAAAAGTGGCTCCAAGGTAATTAAGAATTCATTCACCTTTTCATTGGCCTGATGCAATAGACTGACTGATTTATGGACTGACTCCATTCTTTCCTTTATTTTACCCTGTCTATATTGCACAATTCTTGCTATAATGTTCAGAGACGCATCCAATTTTATCTTTTCCAAATCCTCAACTGGTTTATCAATAACTACTACATCTACCTGAGGAGGGGCCTCAACTTGCAAAGGGAGGGGAGGAACTATCTTTGAGGCTTCTTCAAACCTAACCTTCAATTATGCCAACTCATCTTCCAATTGCTTGATCTTTATCATTTTTAGGTCTCTATCTTTGGCCACCATGCTTGAACTCTCAAACAATTTTGAATATCTCTCAGATAACTGAACTGTCTTTGTTTCATTCAAGTTAGCCCAATGAGTCACTTCCTTAGAAACCTCAAGATTAGTAGTGTTTTGTACAGTCCATATAATCTTATTTCCTTCCATACAATCCTCTATACTCAATAGGGATGGCTTTTTAGTCTTAGGGGCCATAGACCACATTGCAACAGCCTGGTTCTTAGGGTCATAGCCACTTCCTCTGATCATATCACCAATATGAACTTCATAAGATAGATTTCCCTATGGTTGCTTCCTTATCTGATCTATAATAAAAGCAGAAGTTAAATCCCATCCTAGAGTTAGAAGCATTCCACTTGCTCTAACCATTTCTCTGGCTTCATCCACAGTTATAGGATCAAGGCTAGGATCATAAGAGGCTAAAGCCCTCAAAGTCTCTTCACTTGGTTCCACCCCTTCAAGCATGGCCTTAGCTACTTCTTGTTGCTTATTCCAAATAAGAAAACTCTTGAATTCATCACTCTTGATGAATTGGTCATCACTCAAAAACTCTTCTTGATACACCTCTTTGATATCCTGTCCTAACCATAGGGATTGCTCATCACTTTCCTCATTAGTGGCCACCCTCTTGCTAGCTCTTATAGTTTTCCTCAATTGGTGATGGTAAGCCCTATCACCAGGCACAAGAGTAGATGCCTTGTCAATCACTCTCTTCTGCTTGCTTTTCTTAGAAGGCTCTCCCTCCTCAAGTCTTTGTTTCTTCAATGGTGGCTCTAGAAGATTCTCTGCCTCTGGCTGGTCTTGAACAGGCTCAACAACTGGTAAATCCCCAACTTGTGGTGTGCTATTTCCCTCTTTTGATTCATCAGAGAACTCCTCATAATCAGAGGATGATTAATCTTTCCCCTTCTTTGGCTTATTTTGAACAATCATTTTCTCCAATTGATTTGACAGAGTGTCATGCATCTCGATCATCTTGGCAATCCTTTTTAAATAAGGGAGGTCAGGGAAGAAACCTTCAAAAGGAATTTGGGCTACTTTCAATTGATTCTGCAAATCCTTCAGGTCAAAAAACCTATTCCATCTCTTGGTGACGTCATCCTTCTCCACAATATTTCTGATCACGTCCTCTTCATCGAGGCCTTCATGTTCCTTAATGACACCAATATTAGGGATTAGGGTCAACCTTGCAGTCCTAATAAAACCCTCAAGGTCCACATGTCTGCAAAAACCAGATACCATCTTGAATTGATTTAACCATGCAGTAATTTGTGGGAAAGCCCTCTTGCCAATCAAGAAATCACCAATTCTAAACTGCCTCGGTGTGAAAGTACCCTTCTTATGAGGGGCCAAAAGTTCTCTATCTGGCCACATCAACTACCAGATGAATTCCAAAGAGGCAACTCTTGGTGGCACAAATTTTGGTAACAAATGTGGGGGTTGGGGACAACCATAGACTCTTAAAATTGTAGAATTCTCCCCAAAGTAGAAGTCACCCCAATTATGGTTTCCATCCCATTTGTTTTCATACTACTTAGGTCTTAGGAGTTTAAGGATCCTCAGTGATATCCTTGTAACATTGATGCCTAGCATCTTTATAATTGGAAAAACAATGAAATTCTGAAAAACATAGAAGTCACCCTCATTTGAAGTAGAATTCCATTTCCTCACCCACAGTTGCACTGGATTATGCTGGCCTTCGAAAGTGAACCTTGGTTTCAACATATTCAAATCAAAGCTATTGATGTTGAAAAACAAAATTAAGTGCATCAACATAGAATAATGCATGAACTTAATGGGATTTTTACTTTCTTTGACAAATATCAACCCTTCATGCATTCTATCAATTATATATTGGATGTAATCATAATCTATATTCACTAGGGGATTTTGGATATCTAAAATCGTCATCAAAAGATCAGCTCACAAGAATTCTACATCCCCATCAATTCCCAAAACTCTACACAACCCATAGCAAGTCTGCCTCATGTAGTGATTGAAGGATTTAAACTGGTAAGGAGCATTCATGCTAGCAAGGAGGGGAGCTATATATTTTCCTTTCTTAGGGATATGTTTCACCATTTGGTCTTTTACTAACCCTAAGTTACTTTTATACTTCTCTCTTTCTTGGTTCAAATCAATCTTAGTAGAAGAAGATGTATAGAAACTAAAAGCTTTCATAAAAGAACCCCTGTCAAGAGTAACCAAGGGTGACTGGTCCTCCTTCCTAATTGTTTTGGAAATAGGGTCATAACACCTAGCTAGTGCAACAATTAAATCCACATCTAAGAACACATCAGGGACAACCAATTTCCCCAAACCCAAAGCCCAAGCATTACAAATAGGCACATGTTTACCTCTATTTCCATAAAAGAAATTGAAAATAGTATAACCTGAGCTATCTGGTATGATAGGATCTCTGCAATGACCTAGAACATCTTCAAAGACATCATCGGGAGCTCTCTTGTTCTGGCTAGAACTAGGCAATAACTTCATGAACTCATTTGAATAATTTGGCTTGCTTTTGTCTTCACCACCCTTGGCTTTGGCTTCACCACTCAAAGAAGTTATACTCGGCTCTGGTTGACTCATTTTTACTGCACAATTGCCCTCAACTTCTGCAAACTTGATTTGCTTAGCACTCAAAGATTGCTCTAGAAAACATAATTCTCTTCAATTGATGTCGAGCACACAAAATAATGAGTTAGCTTATTTATCGATGCAAATTAGATGCGTACAGCTACTAAAATCATTGCAAATCCATCCTTAATTGCATCTGCATTCAATTTCACATATCACCAATTTTCAAATCAGAGCTAGCCGATGCCAGGATGTTGACAAATATATTTAAAAATTCAAAAACAAGGCAAAAAGGCAATGATCACAACTCTGTACTTTAAGCCCTGTTTACATCATGAAATCCTCCTTTAAAACTGATTGGATGGATAATTTCTTTCTATCCAACTCGACAGTGTACTTTTTCCATGTAGCAATGGTCTCAAGCCTTTTCTTTATTATTTTCTCTAACTGGGCCCATTCAGGGAACCAACGACTGAAGGTTCTCGTGATTGCTGAATGAAAAGTCAACCCTAGCTCACATTCAGCGGACTAGTGACTGACTGCTTTGCTCATCCGCAAAATGTATCTCTTAACTAAAGCTTCGTTCAGCGAACCAACGAACATAACCTAAACACTAGACCACAGTCACTTATTCGGAGAATTAGCGACAAAGGCTATCTCTTATTCGTTGAATGTCCCGGTTAACTACTAGCTTTCTCTGAGAACTGGCGATTAAAGACTTCACTTATTCACTTAATGAAATATTTAACCGCATGCTTATTGTACGAACTAGCGAACAACTTGCTCTCTGAATTGCTGAATCACTCCTTAACCACCATTTACACACTGAGATTTTGGATCAACCGTTGATCTTGACACCAATCAATGGCTATCGCCAATTCGCTGAGATGATATAAGCCTTAGTCATTTGATTAAAAGACTTGGCGAACAAAGCATTTTCTGAATCTCCCAATACCTTAAACATTTGACCATTCCATTATGCGACTAAGCTACTAAAAGCCTTTTAACCCTCTTGATCATTTGATTCGCCCATTCACCAAATGCTTCTAGCCTTAATCAATCTTTTAAGAGAACTTGTGACTACTGGATTCGCTGAATTGCTAGATCATTTAGAACTTTATTAACTTATTCCGAGAATAAGCGAACAAGGAGAACATTACCTTTCCCAAAGTTATTAAGTCAAATTTTCGGAGCCGCCAGACTTAGAGGATAATAATACAACTGCTCAATCGCCCAATTGCCAAATCAAAATATGTAAGACCCAAATCATTCTGAGATTAAGTCACAACAGTTGATCTTGCAGATAATCAATGGCATTCGCCAATTCACTGAGTGATACAATCCTTAGCCACCCGATTCTGACAATAAGCGAACACCACCACACTAGGTCACTGAGAGTTTACATGAGACCGCAGATATTAAGTGAATAGGAGACTACATACTCACTGAATCGCTAATATTTCATGGCTTTTATGCAAGATCGACAGCTAGTCTTATGATCGCATAAGCTTGAAAGATCCCATGCGAACATAAGACAGTCATTAGATCTTTCCTCCGTCATTGATTCCTCATGCAGTCGGTCCCACTTCACTTTTAAACACTGAGAAATTGTCACTTATGTACACCTATCAATGGTCCCACTCCTTCCGAAATGATATGTTATAAAGTAAAATCAACGGCTAGTCTTATGATCGCATAGGCTTGAAAGATCCCATGCGATTACACAACATTCGTCGATCAACTGAGGATTCCAAGATTCAAAGAACACCAAAACATTTAGAAAGATAAGGCCTTAAGGACTTAGGAAATATTAATATCACCGAGCCTTTAGACTTAGGGAAAAATTAAAGATATGACCTTCACATGGTGAGGAAAATAAAGCACATGCCTTTTAGGAACTTAAGTGACCAGAAAAGTAACGCTCAAAAAGACATAAAAAAGAGAGACATAGGGTTTTTGAACTTGGTTAAAGCAATTTTGATGAATTTTAAGAACCCTTGACCAGACAAAAACACTTGCAGGGAGAATAAACCAAAATTTGAACAAAAACCCTAGAAAAGTAAGAATATACCCAACAGGATCTTTGTGGGTACCATCCCCACCGGGGTTTTCCCTTGGCCGGGGTTTCCTTGAGAACAAATAATTTGTTATGAGTTCTTTATTGTTATGCATGTTGTTTAGCTTCTTATGTTATGCATGTATTAAGATAATTTGTTATATCCATAATTGGGCAAAAGACAAAGTTTGTAGAATACTAATTCACCCCCCCCTCTCAGTATTCCCTATTTCTAACAATTGTTATCAGAGCTTAGTTACTCAGAAAAGAATCATTCAAGGAAAGCCTAGCAGCTTGACTAAGATCTCTATGGATATGGATCAACTACAAAAGAATCTTGAAGAAGCTCTTGAAGAGATTGACCTGCTTACTATTGAAAAAGATACTTTGAAAAGAAAGTATGATGATGCAAAGAACCTCATTGAGAAACTGAAAAACAAATTGGAAGATCTAAGATCTAAAAAGGAATTTGAAGTTTTTATTGAAGATTGTGATGACAATGTGGAAAAATAAAATGAGATCCTTAAGCATGAACTGAAGATAGAAAATTTGAATCTTAGTTTGAAGGATGGAAATGGCAAGAATGAAGCAAATCTAAAATCTGAAAATGAAATTCTAAAGACTGAAAATGAAAGTCTAAAGGCTGAAAATGAAGGACTAAAATCTAAACTTTCTAAAGTAACATCTGAGCTTGAAAAAGTCAATTTGCAGTATGACGAACTTGAGAAATACAATAACATTGTGAAAGGTGAACTAACTCAATCCAAACAACAACTTGAAAGGCTATATTCAACTAGTGAGAAGATTGATGAACAAATATCTTATCAAAAACCATTCTATGATAAGACTAGTCTTGGATTCAACACTTTCAAAGAAAATGATGAAGGCAAGGAACCAGATCTGAAGATATCTGAAAGCATGGATGAGAAGAAGCCTGATGAGATCAACAAATCTGAAGATACACCTAAAGAAGAAGAATCACCGAAGCAAGAGAAATCACCCAAATGTATGCAAAGAGAATTCAAAGGTAGATGTTTTTCTTGTAATACTATTGGTCATATGAAGAGAGATTGCATAGGTAAACAATTTAAACCTCTTAATGGTTATTGTTACAATTGTCATGGTTTTGGACATAGAGCTATTGATTGTAGGAAACCTAAATTTATTAAGAATAATGATGGTAGTAGAATGTTTAGGAATACTAACAATGCAGATAAGAAACCTACTGAAGATATGAACAGAAGAAGTGGAGTAGTATGTTATAGATGCAACAAGGTTGGACACATTGCTAGAAACTGCAGATCACAAATCAATCAACCTTGACCAAGATATGGAAACAATGGAATTGTTTATCAGATATGCAACAAGATTGGACATATAGCAAGGTTTTGCAGAATGAACAATAGAGTTTTTCATTCTAATCCTAACCCCAGGAATCATGCAAGAAGAAATGAAGATGCAAGTAATAGTCAGAAAGGATGTTGTAGTAATTTAGATGAAGTGAAGTTTATCAAAATCACAAATCAAGAAGACATATTCAACATTGAAGGTAATCAGGAAGGTGAAGTATTGAAAGGTAAGGATAAATCTTTACCTGACCTATCTCAAAGTACTTAATTTATGTAAATTACAGTAGAATAGGAACTTAGATTTAGTATAGAAGTAGATATATGATGAACTGAGTCTTGCACAGTTAATGCAAGGTAGTTTATGATGTTCTAATGCTATGGTTAAGAGTGCAAAGAAAAATATTATGTTTTGCGAGATCACAAGAAGTTTTAAGTTTTGTAGGTTAGCAGAGACAGCTTTTTGGAAAGAAGCAGCAAAAGAATTGAATGTGATGTCAAATCTAAGTGAGATTGAATTAATAAAAGGTTATGATCAGTATTAATTGATCATTAAAGTGAATTCAAGTGTCAAGGAGATCAGAAAGCAATGATTGAAAGCATTTTGCAAGGATTTGGAGAAGAATTTTGTGTCAAATCTATGCAAGCCCTAAAATCGCAAAATTAAGGTATTTTACTTGACAAATCTTTGAATCAGTAAAGGCATTTGAAGAAATCATGGATGTTTCCTTAATACACAATGTCAAAGATAAGAATAGACCTAAATTGAAAAGGGAACCAGTAGAACCCTTGGAAGAAGACCTTATGTTTGCATTATCATCCATACCAAACGGAGTATTACACTTAGAGAATGTCAGAAGTTATCTTGGATGCAAACTAGAGACAGTGAATGATAGTGATTTCACATATGAGTATCAGAAGATTTACAATCAGGATATGACACTGAAACAAGGTTTTAAATATTTGGAACATAATGAAATTGTTAAATATGGATTACAGTATGAATTTGATAATGAAGAATGCACTAAGATCATCTTGAGCAGAATTCATAATGGATAGTTTTGGCTAGAAGAGAGTGATAGATATTACAGCTGATTTGATTCATGAAGTCACTGGACTATCTAAAACTAGAGCTATTCCTTTTAATGAGAAAAACATGAGGAAAATAGTCATTGACATCACAAACTCATCCTATAATGGTAGAGGAATTGTGATTAGTAAGATCAAACAAGATGATGTGAGATACTTATGCAAGATCCTAACTACTAAGTTTTGTGCAAATTTAAGAGAGGATGACATGGCAGCTAGAATGGTACATGTAGCTTATCTTATGTGTGTTGACAGGGTACCAGTTGATATGTGTGAAATTCTTAGAATTCAATTGTTTGAGAACTTGGAGAAGATCAAGAAAACTAAGTATACATAGTTTAGGTTCTAATCCCTAATCACATATATGTTCTTTCATATTTTGAGGAGATTTCCTTACACCATAGGAAATGACTGGAATGATGGACAAGCTACAATGGAAAGGATTAACTTAGTATACAGAAGGCATGTTATTGATAGTGTTAATGAGAGTGCAGTACTTATTATTAAGACATTTCAGAATATTGTGTCTAACAGATCAAGGATCCCTAAGTCTCTTGTTGAAAAATATAAAGATGATATATGTTTTATGATGGATACTGACCTTACCTATATTGAAGCAATAAAGCCTAGAACAGAGTTCATAGACCCTCTTGGCTATGAAATATCTGAGGTAGAGACTAAAGAGTATGTTAGCAAACTACTAAAGTGTAAGTTGGACACTCAGTGTAACAGGTTTGGAACCTTTGAGGAGAACTTCAACTCCGCAAAGATTCTAATTGAAGATTAGTCTAAGAAGAGAGTTGAGAGCACTATTAAGAAAATCCTAAAAGATACAAGAATGACAGAGAGAGAGTTTTTGGTAGCAAAGAAGACAGCAGTAGCAATCAGAGAGAGTGGACAAAATGAAGTTTTGTCTATCCCTCCTTTATCATCAATTGCAGTGCCACATGAAGAACCACAAGTAAAGGTGAAAGTGGAAGTACTTGAGAAGGATAGAAACAAAGATGTCTACTAGATCCACTTCCTCTACACCTAGCAAAAGAGTTAAGGAAAGTGCTACTGGACCAGGAAAGAGACATAAAACTCTAGTGCAACCAATTCCAAGAAAGATTGCAGAAGTTAAAGATGATGTCACTACTAAGAAGAAAGCTTGGAAACCAAAAGTTGAAAAGTTTAATGAGAAGATTATTGAGAATGGTGACTTTGCAAGAATGAACAAATATTATGATCTTTATGATTATACTGATAGACTTAATCTAGAGAATGTAGTTGTGAAGCATATGATCTTGACTGGCAAGAAGTTTAATACTATTCAAGGACAGATACCTGATGATCTATATCACAAACTTTTAAATAAGAAGAAGAGAGCATCAGAAGAAGAGACAATTATCAGAGAAAAACTTGTGAGGAAGCTATGTGAAATAAGAGTTGAAACTCATTTCAATCAGATCATGAAATCCCTAAGCACCATTAGAGAACCAAAAGGAGAACAATTCAGATTATGGGAGGCAAGTATGAAGAAGTAAATTCTAAGACAAAATAGGCAATTATCAAGGTTATGGCAGAATATGTTGGAGAATCATCAGTTGTAGCAGAGCAAGTAGGTGAGAAAGTACAAGAGGAAATTCCCTCTTCTCCATCTATTAATATTGAAGATGAAACAATGAATGTAGAAGGTACAAAAATCACCTTGGATACTGATGAAAATGTATTCAAGAATTTGGAGAACATTGTTGACAATTCGGCCTTTGAAGAACAGGAAGCTACAAAAGAAGAAGACATGACAGAGACCACAGTTGTAGAACCACCAATTACAGAAGAACAAATTCTCATTCCCACCAAAGAAGATATCAGTCTTACACCTGAGATTGGAAAGAAGACTCAAATTGGATCCATGATTGAGCATTTGGGAAAAGAAGTAGATGATGATGATCAATTGGAACTGATTACATCTTTGAACAAAATAATTGGTAAGAATAAGAAAGTAAAGAGTCTTGAAGGGTGTCTGAAGGAACTAACTGAGAAGTTACAAAGTATTGTAACTACACAAATTTCAAAAGCAGACCCTATGGAGAAGGAAAATAAGGTAATGAGCACCTTTGATAATGAAATCACAAACCTAGCTGATATTGCAAAAGTGAAAGCACAAGCAGACTATGAGGCTAGAATGCTTTTAAACATCAGTCAGTATATCAAAAATGATATCAATACTCTTGATATCTGTATCAAGGATTTGAGGAAGCATTTGGAAATAGGTAAATCTTTGTACATACAGTGTACAAAATCAGAGACTGTGATAGCTGAGGAAGATCAGAAGATAAAGTTAAAGGAAGTAGAAATTCTGAATGAAACAAACCTTCTGTCTAGTCCCAATGTGAAGGTATGTGATGTTGAGAAGAAAGTTAGGAAACTTTATGATGAAATCAGAGTTGTACAAGATGAGAGAGAAAGGAAATTGAGAAGATACACTCTTTTGAGAGAGCATGCTTCTATGAAGTTGAGCATAATTGAAGAGCAGTTGGAAGAATGTCTTTCAGCTAACACATCTTTTCAGAAATTTAACTTTGAAAACCTCCAAGCATGTGAAATAGCTTCTTATGGACTGAGGGCACTACTTAATGTGGCAGATTCCATTAAGAAATCATGGAAGAAGGAGATAGAAGCCATGAAGATAGATTTTGTAGATTGTGTTGCAAGCCTACTGGCTTTGCAATAAATAAATTGAGGTATAACTTTTTGTGATACAATTTTGTGACCCTCCCTACCTTATTTTGTCATTATTGTCAAAGGGGGAGAGATATATAGAAGAAAATTGATAGTATATGATAAGGGTTTTACTCTTAGGGGGAGTACTCTATTAGAGGCACTAATTTTTTTGAGGAGTTATAAGGATAGTATGTATTTTATGCTATGGCCATAGTTTTGAATAGTTTTGAGATTTTGAGTTGTACACTTAGCCAATTTTCTCATATGTTGCCACCAATGACAAAGGGGGAGATTGTTGGCAATTTGGTTGAGTTGATTACATAGATGTTGCCATTATGGCAACATATGATCCACATGAAGATCGCACAGGTCATAGAGCAAGTATGACAGAGTGCATTGCAAATTTGTCTAAGTGTGAGACAGTGTTTTACCAGTGAACTTGGACACAATTTTTGTTTGCGACATTGACTGGAGTAAGTTCAGTTCTTGCGCACTTGAACATAGACTCTATGATGTCTATTGATCACCCATCTCAGAGTGCAAGTCAGTATGGAATGTACGGAAGAAGTTATGACAGTTTTACCGAAGACAGTGTGAACCCGATAGGACAAAATATGAAGACATAACTAACAAAGAGTTAAGGGATTATTTTGTTTATCAAAATAATGACTTAAAAATATAAAGGGATGACATCCTAGATGTTAACTCTTGGATAAAGCTATTGGTATAAATGTAAATGTAATTGTAATTGTAATGTGAGGATTATTGAAAAAGAAGGACAAGTGATATGATGTGAAATATATGAAGCATATGTAATAGCGATAGTGAAAGAGCAGTGAAGTGATATTGATGCAAGCAGTATAAGGTTATGTACCTTAACCTATTTTTTAATCAGTGTATATTGTATATTACTTGTTTGGGCAGTGGGCTCATATGGTAATCACATTTTGTACTACAACTCCTAACAGGGTTGAGGCTTCTAACAAGGCCTATAGTCCCTTAATCAGGACTGATACACTATATGCTTGTAATAGACTCCTAACAAGGTCAACATCCTTAACAAGATACTTTTGATTAGTGGATCTTTGTGGGTACCATCCCCACCAGGGTTTTCCCTTGGCCAGGGTTTCCTCGATAAAAAATAATGTGTTATGAGTTTTTTATTGTTATGCATGTTGTTTAGCTTCTTATGTTATGCATGTATTAAGATAATCTGTTATATCCATAATTGGGCAAAAGAAAAAGTTTGTAGAATACTGATTCACCCCCCCCTCTCAGTATTCCCTATTTCTAACAATTTAATGGGTAGATAGATGTGATACCACAAAAGGTGGATAGTGGACACCATTTTCAGATACATATTTATCATAGTGTTTCAATCCAAAATTGTATGTTGTTGATGTGGGGTACAATAAGTTCATCAATGATTCAATGAGCACTTTGGATGTTAAATGTAATGAGACACTATCCCGTGTGCAATAGGTAGAAGGTTTTGAATGGCCTTAAAATGATCAATTTTTTGAATGGATGGAGAATTATTACAGTGAAAATGATTAGTACTATTTGATTTTTGGTGAGACAACAATTTTAAAATTTTGAAAATTTTCCATTTGGTTTCACTTGTGATGATAAGGCCATCAAAAAGAATCAATTTTCTAAAATGTCATCTTTCATTAGACACCTGTTTCATCCCAATTATGCCACAGGTGTTCTATGCAATTAGGAGTGAAACAATGATGTATTTTGAAGATAATAGGATGTGATCAATGCCTTTGTCAGATATCCCAATTGCTTCTCTTTATTTTTCTATTTAAGTTATTCATGCAGTTTGAGGATGACACATCACCAAGGATTCTAGCTCTATATTTATTTGTTGTTGTGATCTGATTTGTTTTCTTTGTAAGAAGTCCAAAACTTGTTTGACTCTCTAAACCTTAAAAACTTTCTCTAATTAAACTCGGTGCCAACTCGGTTAGACACAGTTCAACATTAACTAACAACAGAAAACTAACTTTACCAATTAGTAATAACAATCACAATAATCATTCAACACATATAGCACCATTATTTAATGTGGAAACCCAATTTAGGAAAAACCATTGTGGGATTTGTCAGCCACTAAGGAAATACTCTTCTGAAGTATGCTCGGTTAAAATCCAATCTAGTTAAATATTATAATGCACATTGTTAGGTGTGACCCAGTTAAGGAATTTACCTCAGATCTGTTAGGATCTTAACTCTATTAGGAGTTAAAGGGCTTCAAACACTCTTTTAGAATGTTACCTTTTGCAAGGATTTCACAATAAGACTACTAAGTCCACTCGGTTAAGAGATTTTGTTGTTACAAATGTTAATAAGAAATAGTGAATAAAATGACCTATAAATCTTGCAACTATACTGGCATCAACACTTCATCAAACTCAGCTTCCTGACTCAAAATTCAATCTTTTCCTCCTTCACTACATCAGTCAGTGACTCAATAACACTTCAATGTGCCAACTCTTTTTCCATACAACTTCATCCTTTGTATAGACATTATTTTTCCACTTAATCTCCTTTATCACATTTTCCTTTGATTAATCTCAGTCATATAATCATCCTTATACACAAATCAATGAATCTAGAGCTTGGTAAAATGTTTTATCATCACCTCGGAACTTGAAATTTCTTGGAACTTGTTCCTTCTCTTTTTGCCGCTTAGATCTTTCCGTAGATCGTTATCTTGAATTTTCTTGATCGTAGATCTCCTCAACTAACTCTTCCTCATTATCAGAATCTTCTAGCTCATCATTAAATGTCGATCTAATCCTTGTATTCAATTTTTGTTCCTTGCTCGATGACTAACTTCATTTCTTCAACTGAATTTCAGTTTAACTTTCTCGGTAACTAAAACCTTCTACTCAGTGTCTTCACTTCCTTTCACTTTACCAAAACTTACTTTTCTTTTACCGAATGACTTATTCCTACTCTAGTTCATGCTTGGTAACCACAACTATTTTTCTTACCGACTTGACTATTCTTCTTTACCAACTTGATATAATTAAATCTTTGGTAGAAAAAAATTATATCATCATAAACTTACCATTGTCTGATCTGTATAAGTTGTCCATTTAATTTCTTCACTTTCTCAACATTCCATGTATTCTTCTTCTTTAACTTTCTAAACTTATATTAGCCTCCGAATGATATGGCAACTCAATATAAATCAAAAATCAATTTCTTGACATCAATGACAAGATAATAAATGATCTAATATTTATACTATCTTATATACCTTAGATCTTAGTCGGTCTTCAACATCATCACCATTAGTTATAGTAATAGAGATAACAGGGGGTTTTTGCCTATAAAAAGAGCGGGGAATGCAATTTTTTACATTGAATAGTAGCAGTTTATTGTGATTTTAGGGTATATGCACAAAGATGGGGGACCAAAAAGATGCCACATTTCTTTTTGGTCTTATTGATGCATGTTTTATGAATCACCAAATAATAGAACAAAATACCAAGATATCTTATCCTCTCTTGAACAAAGTATTGTGTATGCTAAGATTGCAAAAGATCATACAATGATTCCAAGGTTCCTCGACTCGTGGATATGCTTGGTGTTGATGTGATTTGTTGATGATCACAACGGGCCTTACATTTTCAATCCTTTGTGTCATGATGAATATGGTTACTATCAAAAGATTTTCAATTAAGTGTTATTTTTTGGATTTTCACCGAATATGCAGAAATGAAAAGGGTTTAGGGTTCAAAGATCCTAATCTAATCCTAAGGGTAATGATAGCTAAGGAAAGTACAAGATGGACGAGTTTCTCAATTACCAAGTCACACTTTTCCAAGTCAAGCTACAACTACACATAGACTCGTGCAATCTTCAAAGGTTTGTATGAATGATCAAATTTAGGCACATGGATAAGGGTTCAAGCTAACTTTGCACAACATTTTAGAATCACTAAAGCGTTAAAAGTATGAACCAAAGAAACTCATCAAAACATCATCATATTCTCCAAAACATTCATTACACTTTATCTATCAAACTTAATCTAATTGAGAGAATATTGAGACCAAGCAACCATAAAGACACATCAAATGATCACCACACTTCAATGAAAATTTTATTGTCTCAATAGCCCATAAGCAACAATCTCAAAATTCACTCCCTTACAAATGAGAAGAAGAGGACTTTATATAGGTCTTCAAAACAATGAAAGGCTCGAATGAAAACAATAATCGATGGCCCAAATTTTGCCACCTTAGCCCAAATTAGGGTTAGGGCACAAAAAAGGAATCTACATTAATGCAAAAAAGAATCCACTACCATAGTGGGTAATAAATGCCCACTATGCATGCACACTCAGAAGGAAGGTGGGGTGCAATAAATGACCACTACATGCTCCCACAATGCATTAAATGCACTTGTTGTCCTATCTGTCACCTCTTTGCTTGAATGCCTGGAATCTATCTAGCACTATTTCCAATTCTTCCATGCTAAGGTTGGGTGTCGATTCTTGCTTGAATTCCAAGGCGACCATTTCTTGCTCGGACTTCTTCAAACTATCATCCCAATTTGGTACCAAGTCCTAAGTGGAATGCATATCATTTGAGAATATGGAAAGGTTCTCATAATCATCCTTCATGAAAAAGATCAACTGAAAGGACTCCTCCAACTTTCTCTTCAGGTTGGCAAGAGTTATCTCTTCTTCAGTGAGCCTTTGTGATAAAAGCGAGGAAACATTGTTGGAAACTTCATGTCGGATACTATCAGCCACTTCCTTCAGTCGAGTCGATTCCTTAATGAAATACTCAAACATTTCCTTGGCCAACACCACTGCTCCATACCATCTAGAAAATTCATAGGCTTCACCCTCTCTAACAACCCCTCCATCAATCATTTTCTCACTAGGTGTCTCCATCAGCTCGTGCAACTTTGTGATTGCCTCATCTCTGTAGATGTGTTCATCCTCCCAAGATCCCTCCTTACACTGAATTTGAGAAAGAATGGCAAGTTCTCTATTATGTATCTTCACCAAATCCTCACCATGTTTGTAGGCCTCATTCCAGATGTCATCCATCCAAACCTCTGCTCCTTGTGCAATCTTCCTGATTTTGCCTATTCCTTCAAAAAACTCTATAGGGACAACTGGAGGAACAAATGATGGATCTTTCTCACTGACTGGATGCAACAGGTTGCTTATGTAATCACATAGGGCTTTAATTTTACCTTTCTTCTTATGATACTTCTCCTCAAGCTTCTTCATTTTGTCCTTCACGGCCTGTGTGGAGTCATCGAAATTCTCCATGACTTGTGCCCTAGATGCATGACCTAAGTCAACTTTACTTACATTATATTCTTCAGGAGCAATCTGATACTTTGCTTTATCTACCGTTGGTGTTGCAACCTATAGGATCCTAGCTCCAGATTCTCCTTGAATAATCTTTGTGAACCTCTTTGCCTTTCCCTTTTCATCTGATTGGTTGGCTTGATCTAGGATTTTCTTCAATTCAGCCGTTGGGTCAATCTCCTTTTCTTGCCTCCTTTGAATCCTCTGTCTTAGCCATTCTGGAACATCTGTGTCCTGATCTTTCTACACTGCCAACTGTTCTTGTCCTTAGACTGTCCTAATATCAATTTCTTCCTCAGCCCTTGGACTTTCTATCATTTCCATAGGCACTACAACTTCCATTGTAGGACATCCTTCTTCTGCTGCAGGGACCTCTATCACTATTTCTGGAACTTCCTCTTCCATCATTTCTCTTTCTAACAGTGTACCAAGACTCTCCTCAGTGGTGATATCCTGCTCTCTGCCCCTTCTTTGTGGAAACCCTTCATTAGCATTGATACTCAACCTGTCCTGAACTGACCTGTTTACGCGGTCCCGCTCCATCATTCTCTTGGTGATATTTGTTTCCTCCCTGGTGAAAGTTCCTATCTCTTGCACACTAGGACACCGACTAGGTGAGGATGGCACATCTATAGACCTCTTCCTTTTTGTTGCGGCTCTTGGTCTTTCATCCCTTAGTGTTTGATGACCCATCAACTAGTATGTACATTGTTCCTTTGGTATAGCCACCTGGCTCAATTGCCTCCCAATCCAGTACCTTGTGAAATCCAAGACTGGTCTGGACAAAGTGTCAAGGTCTAAAACTTCTTTTCTTGACCAATCATAGGCACTAATTTCTCTCTTTTCAGGGCAGTATCCTTTCTGGACCACATTTAATCCTTCCTCCATCTGGTCAAGAATATGAAAAGTCTTGCATGCTCTGATCAGATTCAATGGAAATTTGGAATGCATCCTTTTCTTCACTTCGTGCTCATCTGCAGCATTTGCCCAAAAATCCTCAAGGTGTGCCATATGCTGACATTTGATCCAAGCCACTAATCATATCTTGTTGTAAGGATCAAACTTTAACCTTTCTATAGATAGAGGAAGATGAAAGAATGACAATTCCTCATGAGATTTCTCAGCTGCCTTTAGACATGGACACAATTCAGCTTCATCCTTGCCTATGGAAATTGGAAAATCAAGTCCCAATTTCTTCTTTCCTTTCTGAATCTTGTCGTAGATGGTCAGTTGTCGGGTGATCTCTAGCAGGACCATTTTATCTATTGGATACCTAGGAAGCTTGTATGGTTTCCCTGAGAATCCTTGAAGTCTGATGTAGGAAAAAGTAGGAAACTGAATGAACCATGCCCCATATTCCTCCACCAATTTTATGGCTTCCTCTGACAGTCTCACATGCAGCTTCTTTTGTAAAGTTCACACAATACGCATTGCAAATGCATCATTGACTCAGACATAATCATCAATTGCATGCAAATGCAATTGAGGATAGCAATTGTATACTGTCAACCGTTGAGTTCCACTCCCGATTGCTCCCTTGCATCTCAGTCCTTCATATCTTGTTGCTCGTGCCAACATGTAGATGAGGTATGAACTCATGTAAAATTTCTTTATTTTCTCCAAGCTTTCTAGTTGCTTTCTCAGGTTATCACTGATGAACCCTGCCCAGTCCACATGATTATGCTCTTCCACTACCTACTCGATAAAGTACCACATCCAACTCTCGAAGAGATAAGACTGAGGTAGGCCAAAAATCCTACTCAACATCATTATCATGTCACTATACTCATGGTGGAAATCTAGCCATACTAGCTCTTTGGGTAGCTTGGAAAAATGAGATTTATTCTTTCTCAACCACTTGTTATTGATGATCTCTTCACAATACTGGACTTCGGCAGTGAAGACTCTTTCTATTTGGTCCCTAGTTTTTATCACCAATATCCAAGAGGAAGGAATTTCGAAGGTCTCTGAAACAGCTGGTGGAGAAAGGTCAGCAAGAAAGTTTCCATCAGCATCCCTAATTGTTATGTATCTCGCCTGGTAGTGCCTTGCAGACTCCATGATCAATTCGGGATGCTGGAAGGTAGGAGGGAATCTAGCTGCAGCCACCATGCCACTGTTCACAATCCAGCTGGCTAGGTGTGTTGGATGATGCTCTTTATAACCAAACATCCTTCTATGGAATTCATTCAGGTCTAGTCCTCCAAGGTTGGTATCTCTAACTTCTGACAATTTTGACATGATCCTGGACTCTGGATAAAATCTACTTTGCTCATTCTTTATCAACTGCCTCTTGGTCATGTTTGTTCCTCTAGGTTCTGTCATCTCGCTCTCCTGCAAAATAGAAAATAAACATACATAAGAGCATGCAGGAAAACATAAACTAAAATAATTTCTCCAGAAAAGAAGATTTCAAAAATTTAGAAGTTTCTGGATTTTTCCTTGGAATAGGAAATTTCTTTCTCCCGAGAATTTGCACAATCCTTCCCACTTACTGTAAATAAAACCCCTTTTCACGAAAATAACCTCCACACTTCCCAAGAAAATTCATGATTATTTCTCTCTCTGCTTAGCTTGCTCTTCAAAATCTTCTTGTGAGAAATGATTTGTGAGAGGGTCCCTTTTATAAACCTCTCAAAACCTCGAAAAGCTGCTTTAAAGACTGCAAGCTAAAATTAGGTAGCTGCCCTGTTTTTGAAAAGATTATTTTCCACTTGTCTATGTTTTTCCTCGCTTTTTTAGAATCTGCTCATTTGAGCACTTTGTCTTCATGGGGAAGTTTTCCCATTCCTCAAAATTTTCCAATTTTTTTTATTTTTTTATTTTTAATTTTTGAGGTTAATTAATTAAATATCAATATTTAATTAATTTTGAATTTTGAAACATAAAATCAAAAAACACTTAAAGCAACTTCCATTTTCAAGGATTTTCAATTATTTTATTGCTTTTATCAATTTTTTTGTGTTTTAATTAAATATTAATAAAAAAATCAATTAAAATTAAAATTAGAATTTTGAGTCCCAAAATCAATTTTTACTTTTTAGCTTTTTTCTCCAAATTTCAAAAAATTCATGCTTTGAGATTTTCAAGATATTTTTTAGATTTTTCTAAATTTTGAAAAATTTCCCCTTTTTGGACTTTGCAAATTCCACGTTTTCCAAAATTTTCAATTTCCAAAAGCTTAAGAATTTTCAAGATTTGAAATTTTCAAAATCTTCCAAGATTTTCCATGCTCTGGGATTTTGCCTCAATGATCGATTTGTGACTCCCTAGGAGATGCATTTCATTCTTCTCATCCTCTGTGATCGGGTGATTATCGCATCGTGAGCACAGTTTGCATGAGTTGGGGATTTTTATTTTTTTTACATTCCCTTGCTACTTCATGGAGTCAGGGATGTTTCATCTTAGAGGATTCCTTCACCGGGCTCATTTTGCGCTTGGAGCACACTTTGGCATGCATGGAGGATTTTTGTTCTTTGGATTTTCCACAACCACTCCCCTCTTGCGCCTTGAGTGCAGGTTGGAAAGGGTTAAGGATTTTTATTTTAGGACTTTCCCTGACCGCCTCTGCCTTGTGCTCCGAGCGCATATTGGCATGTGTCTTGGACTTTCCCCCTTGGATATTTCTGTGATTGCCTTTGGAATGTGCTCTCAGCGCACATTGCATGGGGTTGGGTATTTTTTCTTTTTTCATTCACTATGTTGCGTATTAAAGACAAAAAATGTTGAAGACAAAAACATGATTCAATTGTAGAGTGGCTTAGGAGTCTACTAAGACAGAACAAGGGCCATATAGGAGAAGGGAAATAGGGGTCCCATTGCAAATGGGTGGTGTGTGATAAACGTCACAACATCTGGCGACTCCGTGAGTGA
This sequence comes from Chamaecyparis obtusa, assembly GCA_027943335.1. NCBI lineage: Eukaryota > Viridiplantae > Streptophyta > Pinopsida > Cupressales > Cupressaceae > Chamaecyparis > Chamaecyparis obtusa. The sequence continues at coordinate 137,900 of BSBK01002259.1, forward strand.
AATGTTGAAGACATTTCAAGGATAAAAATTTACTTCGAACCCAAATTCTTTAGTCAACAAACTTATGCTATCACAAAGAGGGAAAATGTGACTCAAAAGGGGAGGAGAATCATATATTGGATCAAGACACCTTCATCCTTTAACCACTTATGTGTGTGCAAATGTGTTAATGCCCGCTCAACAAGACCACCCAGAAACCCTAAGATCGGCCTTGGCAAGCTATATATTCCTCTTAACTTCAAAAGCATCTTGGACATTGCCCCTCTACCAGTCAGGCATCCATTGCCCCGACGGAGTTGTCACTGTAAAACCAACGGAGATTGCTCCACTTCTGGTGAATTATACTTTTGAACACCTATGGAGATTTTTGTGTACCCCCAAAAGCCAATTATTTCATATTTTCTTGTATTTTTTCTTTTTCCTTTTCAATTGATATTGCATGTCTTTCTTTTCTTTTGGCTCGTGAGCAATGAAGCTCACTATGGGTTTAGGAATTACAGTGGCGCTGAAGCAAGATTTTAAAATTTTGACAAGCCATGACCTCTCCTAAAGAAACTAAGATGGACTCGGAGAAATAGTTAGGTGTGAATAATATAGCAATCTCAAAGTTCGAGTGTCAAGACACAGTGCATGATTAACCTCTCGAGTCAAGTCTGTGTTCCAACCTAATGATGAACATAAGAAAGACAACCTTAGTTTCAAAGGATCTTCATGAACAGTTATCCAGGAAATGAGATAAACAAGACTTGGTGGAATCTTCAAATGAAGTTTGAAATCACACAACGCCCTTCCACACAAATGGGAACACCCAAACCTCCAAGCCACCTAGCGAAAACCAAAACCAACCAAAACCACTCGAACAAACAAAGCTCAAGGGAAAAGAAACCCTAAACTAACAACCTAAACTACAGGAAAACTAAAACAACCTAAACTACAGAAAGCCAAAATCCCACCAACGAGAAAGAAACGACAGGAAAGGAAATAGGGGAAGAAAACCAAAATCCCCTCTAAACCAAAAGAAAACCAACGAAAGAGGGAAACTAAAATGAAAGAACAGAAGGGAAAACCTAGACTGACTATATACATGGTAGGCTTCTAGAAGGAAACCTAAGGGCAGAAATAATGCTTGAGGAATTGCCCATTGATAGGCAATGGGACTTTCTTTCCTGTCAGAGTTCTTAGCTTGAATGCATTATCTCCCAGTATCTCATAAATTTGAAAAGGCCCCATCCATAAATTGTCAAACTTGTCATGATCGCCTCTCTTTTCATGGGCCTTATCCCAACAGAGTACCAAATCTGAAATTCAAAAATCCTTAACTCTAGCCATTCTGTCGAACCATCTTTTTACCACAGCTTGATGTTTTGCAAACTTTTCCAGTGCCTGATCTCTTTTCTCTTCCAGGAGAAGCAATTGTGTCAATCGTGTACGTGCTATGTCTTCACTTTCCATGTATTCCTACATAAAATGCAATGTCGGGATCCTCAAATGAATGGAAAAAATTGGATCTTGTCCATAAACCAAATGATAGGGAGATGTCCCTATAGAGCTCTTGATTCTTATTCTATCTTCCCAAAGTGCAAATCTCAGCTGCGTATGCCAGTCCCTAGGATTTTTCTCCAATAACTTCTTGATAGCACTTAGCAGATTCTTGTTTGTTGACTCAGCTAACTCATTCCCTTGTTGATAGTACTTTGATGAAAACTTCAGGGTGATCCCATAATCAAATGCCCAGTTTGAAAAATTCAAATATTTAAATGTAGTACCATTGTCACATACAAGAGCATGTGGACATCTGAAGCTTGTGACAATATTTTCCACAAGGAACTTGATAACAACCTCAGTCGTGCAATTTTTTAGTGCTTGAGCTTCTGACCAGCGAGTGCAATAATCAATGGCTGCCAAGATGTGCTTATGTTGTCCTAAAGAGGGTGGATTAATTGGACCAATAAAGTCTAACCCCCACTTTGCAAAGGGTCTTACTTTGATAACAGGTTGCAAAGGCATTGCAGGATTTCTCTCGCGCATTGCAGCTACTTGACAAGTGTGATAGGTCTTTACATGTTCGTAGGCATCTTTAAACAATGTGGGCCAGTAATATCCTGCCCTTGAAATTTGGTGGGCCATAGAGAGACTACTTCTATGACTGGTCCCATACTTGCTATGAAAATGTTCTAGGATCTGCTTTGCTTCTTCTTTTTCGACACATCTCAAATAGATTCCATTATGATTCTTTCTATATAGAACTACTCCTTGAAGCATAAATTGTTGACTTTTCATTCTCAAGGCACGCTTTTGGATATAATTTAGGTGCGTAGGAGACTTGTGATTCAAGAGGTAGTAAACAATGTCATCATACCATTCATCTGGGGATACTTCTTCCATCAAATATACTTATTGAACCAATCTAGGACCAGTTGACGCGATTGTTTGTGTCAGAGCCTATCCTCGAACTAGCTTCATAGGTTGTATCTCCATGTCATATTCTTGGATGATAGACATCCATTTTCCTCTTCTTTCTCCCAATTCATTCTACATCAATAGTGTCTTCACGGATGCATCTAGAACAATTGCAAAAACCTTACTTCTCAAAATATAATGTCAAAATTTCTTGATTGCCTTCACCAAAGCACAGGCTTGCTTCTCTATGTTTGGATATTTCAATTCTACATCCTTCAGTGGTGAGCTCATAAAGGCAATAGGATGCTCATCTTTCTCCTCCATCTTCTAAGTAAGGATAGCTGCACAGGTATGCTCTGATGCAAATGAATAGATGTAGAATGGTCTAGTGTAATCTGGACTGATCAAAATAGGAGCATCCATAATTGCTTGCTTTATCTCCTCGAAAGCCCTTTTTTCTACAGGTGTCCAATATATCTTTGCACCCTTCTTCAACATGTCGTTTAGTGGCTTAACTATTTCTGCAAATCCTGAGATGAACTTCCTTACAAAGTTGATTTTTCCAAAGAATGACTTTAACTCTTTCTGACTAGCTAGCAGCCCCAACCTTGAAATTGCTTTGATGTGCTCAGGATCGATTAAGATTCCACGCTATGAAATCACATGTCCCAATAATTTTCCCTCTGTGACTGCAAACATGCACTTCTTTGGGTTCAATGAAATTCCATATCTTCTGCATCTCATAAATATTCTCTTTAAATCAGTCATATGATCTTCTCTGTGTCTAGAAAACACAGTGAGATCATCCATGTATATAATAATGCATTTGCCAACCAAATCCTTGAAAGCATAGTCCATATCTCTATGAAAAATGGCTCCAGCATTAATCAAACCAAAGGGCATTCTCCTGTATGCAAATGTGCCCCACTTAGTGGTGAATGTAGTTTTCAATCTATCTTCTTCTTCTACCATCACTTGGTTATACCCAGAATAACCATCTAAAAATGACATCATTTGGGATCCATTCACGACTTGTATAACCTCATCTAGTGATGGTAATGGATAGTTGTCCCTTTCTGAAGCTCTATTAAGATTACAAAAATCCACACATAACCTTATTTCTCCACTCTTTTTTCTAATAGGAACCAAGTTGGCGACCCACGTCGAGTGTCTGACTAGAAAAATTATTCTGGCAGAAAGTAATTTCTTCACTTCTTGATGGATTAGTGGCTCTACCAAGGGATTTATCGGTCTCTATCTTTGCCAAAATGGTTTACTATTTGGCTTCAATGGAATTGTGTGTGTGATGAGGGAGGTATCATAAGTCTTCAAATCTTTGTATCCCTAAGCAATCACATCTGGGAATTCCCTCATAAGCTTTAGAATATCTTCCTTTTCCCGAGGAGTACAAACTTTACCAATAAAAACATTCTTGATATTTTCTTCAGTTCCTAAGTTCACTTTTTCACATTCTCCCCCTTCAGTTGTTTGATACTTGAGGGCACTCAATCTATCTAAATCAAAAATTCTTTCTAGCTCAATCATCCCCTTAGGAATAGTATTTATCCTCAAATTCATAATCTCATCTATTTCGAACTGAGCTTGTTGTGGTTCTCCCTCATCGATGACTTGTGCTTCAAAAACCCTTGAACTTGTCAGGAAATCAAGGATATGCTTATCATCTTCAAATACTTGGAAGTTTATTATGTTGTCCGAAACAGATGGCACCAAAGTCAATTCAACTGTGAGCTTCTTCACACAATCCATGGCTAATGGTTCCAAGGAACTTGCAGACTGAGCCAATGAATTTGCTACCAGATTGCACATTCAATTTATTCTTTTAATGTTGAAGGCATCAAAGCTTTCAATCAAATCCCAAACTCTGTTGTGATACTAACCCAATCTTTTATCATGACATGCATACTATTTTCAAACTTGTCCCACTACTATGTTTGAATCTCCACGCACGTACAAGATCTTGGAACCTTTTTGGATGGCGAAGAGCAAACCAATAACCAATGATTCATACTCAGCCACATTATTTGTGAAAGGAAACTGCAATCTATGTGCTACAAGATAGGCTTCCCCTATTTGCCTAACAAGTTCAACACCGGCTCCACTTCCTTTCTTTGATTTCGACCCATCAAATGATAAAGTCCAGACTTGCTCATTGACTTGAGTACTAGAAGGTTCACCTTCTAATTTCTTGACTTGTTTCTCATGTTCTTCTTCAAAAAATTTCTTCTCATCTTTTTTAACTTCTTTATATTGTGGTTTTGAGGTGGCTACTTGACTTGGATATTCCACATTGACAACTTCAAAGTTTCGTGCCACTGATACTTGTGGGACCATCTTTGAAACTTGAGCAACTGTAGCTTTGCACATTGTGCATGATATTTCAAAATGAAAAGCATTATGTATTCTACACCAATTAGGAAGTAATAGATTCTAAATATGAGCATCTTTTCACAACTCAACTTCTTTCTTAACACTTTTCAAGACAAAATTCTTGAAATTTTCAAACATTCCTTTTGTCATTGATGATTCCAAATTATCATCAGTTGGTGCCTCTACAAACTTGGGCATCATGTCCGGGCATCCTCCTTGGTTGTAACCTTGTAACATCAAAATTTCCCCAGTTCTAGGTGCATAAGAGCCCAGACTTGTTTCCATGAACAGGATCTCATTATCTTCTCCATATTCAGCTATCAATAATCGGAGCCTTGGTGTGCTCTTAATCCTTATTTGATTTGGGATTCCTCTCCATGGAAGCCACATGTGTGAGAAGTCAGTTGCTATGTATCCATTCAATTTCCTTGCCCAATCTCTGCTTAGAAGCATTCCATATCCTTCTGGAATGTCCACAACTGATATGTCAATATAGCTCTAAACTCGTGGATCTGAAGCCAATTGCATATGAATATTATTTAGTTCTCCTATAACTGGAACTTTTGTTTTATCTAACTAAGTCACCTTATTATTGGTTTGCAATGGGACTACTCCCAATTTTCTACATATATCAAGGGGCATTACGTTACTTGATGCTCCAGAGTCAATTAGACAGTTGTGCAACATTTTTCCAAAAATTCGGACTGACACAAGGAAAGGGGCATACTCTTCTTTTCCCTAGTAGAAAACCACAAGTTTTTGTGCTCTAGGGCTGAATTCCTCATTGTTCACATTCTGCCAGATGTTGCTCCCATTCTGAATAGTACTTGTTTGTTCTACGAGAGTGGTAGGATCTTTGGGTGTTTTTTCTCCTTGAAATGAAGGATCACTTTGCGAGATTCCTTCCTCAAAATAGTTTTGCACCATCCCAATGAAGCTTGAACTTTGTGAGACATTAGGTGCACTTTCTTGTACATCAACAACATTCATGTTTTGTGCAAAACTAGATTGATGATTGTTAGGGGGACCTCTGGGTGGGTATGAGGCATTCTGCGAGATGATCTTCAAAGGTACATCATTTAGACTTCCCAACAATGCATCCCTTATCTCAGGAATTTTCATTAGTTCATACAGTGGTAGACTCATTTTTATCTTCTTGAATTCCTCCAGTATGCAAGAGCTCAACCTCTTGAATTCCTCCCTAGGAGGATTTTCTTTCTGCCCTTGTTCTTGATTTTTCTTTTGTCCTCCATTTTGTATAGTAGAATGTGTCACAGAGTGCCCTTTTTGATTTTGCAGAGCATTGGTCACAACAGACTAACCTCTTTCTTCTTGTGTACTACTCAGCTGTCGATACTCGGATGAATCCCTGAGAGGACTTGGAGTATTACTGGCATTGGGATGTGGAGGAGTTGTAAAGTTATTTGGAGGAGTTGACGTTGTCAATGGCTCATTATTTCTATAATTTCTCTGATAAGTCCTCAATGGAGCATTTCCAGTTGTCTATTGAAAATCTTGAACTTCACTTACTCCTTCTACTAGGACACCATTATAAAGTGGAGGGAAAATAAATCCATCCTTATGTAGTGGCTCATTTGGGGAAACAGGTGGAGGTTGATTCTCCGGTGGAACTTGATATCATGGCGCCTCCACATGACCGTTTGTTGATGCAGGCGGGAATTTTTTATTAGTTTGTATAGGCATGTAATCTTGAGAATCAGGAGGTGGAAACTTGAAATCATCAAAGACCAATGCTTGGTCGTATCTACGAGCAGGCACTATCTCATAGCCTGTAGGTGGAGGATTTTCAGGTGCAGTAGTGTTTCTTACTTCTCCTTTGAATATATCAGCTGCTCTTTGAAACTCTTGGCACTGTAACTTAGAATGTTGATTAGTTTCATGCAGTCTACACCATCCGGACAATGCTGCTTCTACTAGGAAAACTTTGTCAGCAGATCAGCTTTCAGAAGCTAGTGGATTGTCCAATGGTGAAGGAACTCCACCATTGTTTGGATTTGTATTCCATGACCTTTTATGGTACCCTTGATTATTATTTCGATACCTAGAACTATTTTCTTGATAACCTTGATTGTTGTTCCAGTATCCTTGATTGTTATCTTGATGATTCTCATTGTGAGCTGGAGGATTTCCTTGATACCCTCAGTTATTTCCTTGATGTGACTGATAATTTCTTTGTGAGTTTTGTAATTGATTATTCTGATTTCTAAGGTAACCTCAGTAGACAACTTCTTAACTTGTTCTATTAATTCTTTCATTTCATCTCATTCTTCCTGAGTCCTTGTGGAAGTGGTCGTATTCTAAAGATAGACCGGTTGTGCAGGTGTTATGTGAGAAATTGGAGCTCCTGGATGCAACACCAACTGATTAGAAGGAGCAAGAACAGGATTAAAAGGAGCATAGCTCAACATCCCCTGATTCAATGTATTAGCATTTCCAAAGTAACCAGGTGCTCCACCAGCAGTTGCTAGTGATTATAAACTAATCTTCTCGGCCTCAGCATATGCTTGGATTAAATTGGTAGGGGCCGGGGATCTTTTGGATGAACATGGAAGTGAAACAATCCAAGGCTGCATAGTAGATAGGCCTTATGGCATCATCATTTATGCAGAAAGGATCATGCAGATGAGAGTAGGCCTTCCTAAAATATGTTGTTGAAAGCCCCAATAGGTTCATGCTCTTGTCTTCTTATCTTGCTAAATTGCCTATACAATTCAGCAGGGGTGATAGGCAATCTGAACTTCCCCAAGAATGCATCCTTCAGCTCTTGCCATGTTTGAATTGAATTCGTGGGTAAATTAATATACCAATAAAATGCTTCTTCCCCCAGTGAATATGGGAACAATTGGCATGCTACATCTTCATCTTGAATATTTATGTTCTGTAGAGCATCTTCAAAAATCTTCACATGTTCATCAACAGTGCGGTTGATATCGTTCACGAAGAACTTAGAGCAGAAATGCTCAGGATTCTTTGGCATATGATTGTAAGAAGAAAATGTTGCAAGAGGTGATGCATTCTGAGGGCGCCATTTTTGTGCCATCGCTGGAACTTTTTGTTGGGTAGCTAGAGGTACAATGGCTTGTATAGGTATCTGAACTATCAACTATTGAATTTGTGTACCTCCTTGTTGAAATCCTTGAGTGGTCCCTTGTGTTTGACGTTGTTGAGGTGGAGTTTGAAATTGTCTCATAAGATCAGCTATACTTGGTGAGTTCTAACTTGTAGATGCTTCTTTCTTGCCTCACCTAGGCTTTGGATCAAAATTTAGTTCTTCTAGTTCTTTTGCTCCCGGAGTGGATCTCAAGATTCTTCGGTGCACCTCAAGCGAGAATGAATTAATGCGCTCCAGTATGTGAAATCTACTTTAATTCCATCTTCCAGGTGCTGGAGGCTATTGATTCCTTTGAACGACCAATGCTCTTTGAATAGCTACTTCAATTTCTTTGAGCCTTTTCTTCTTCTTCTAACACAAAGCTCACTCACATATACTCAGCTGCACTTCTCTTAACTCTCCAGGTGAGTGAGTTCAATCATGCGATGATGTCTTCTTGGTCATCTCCAAATCCAAGATTAGGCTATAAAACTGGTACAATCTCTCTATGCGGAAGCACCATATCAATTCATGACATGCAAAATTACGTCTTGTAGTACAAGCCCTCCTTCTAGCGTCAGTTTCCATTGATGCATGTTTTATGACTCACCAAAAAGTAGAACAAAATACTGAGATATCTTATCCTCTCTTGAACACAGTATTGCGTATGCTAAGATTGCAAAAGATCATACAATGATTCCAAGGTTCCTCGACTCATGGATATGCTCGGTGTTGATGTGATTTGCTCATGATCACAAGGGGCCTTACGTTTTCAATCCTTTATGTCATGATGAATATGGTTACTATCAAAAGATTTTCAATTAAGTGTTATTTTTTGGATTTTCACCGAATATGCAGAAATGAAAAGGGTTTAGGGTTCAAAGATCCTAATCTAATCCTAAGGGTAATGATAGCTAAGGAAAGTATGAGATGGACGAGTTTCTCAATTACCAAGTCACGCTTTGCCAAGTCAAGCTACAACTACATGTAGACTGGTGCAATCTTCAAAGGTTTGTATGAATGATCAAATTTAGGCACATGGATAAGGGTTTAGGCTAACTTTGCACAACATTTTAGAATCACTAAAGCATCAAAAGTATGAACCAAAGAAACTCATCAAAACATCATCATATTCTCCAAAACATTCATTACACTTTATCTATCAAACTTAATCTAATTGAAAGAATAATGAGACCAAGCAAGCATTAAGACACATCAAATGATCGCCAAACTTCAATGAAAATTTTATTGTCTCAATAGCCCATAAGCAACAATCTCAAAATTCGCTCCCTTACAAATGAGAAGAAGAGACCTTTATATAGGTCTTCAAAACAATGAAAGGCCTGAATGAAAACAATAACCCATGGCCCAGATTAGGCCACCTCAACCCTAATTAGGGTTAGGGCACAAAAAAGCAATCTACATTAATGCAAAAAAGAATCCACTACCATAGTGGGTAATAAATGCCCACTATGCATGCACACTCAGAAGGAAGGTGGGGAGCAATAAATGACCACTACATGCTCCCACAATGCATTAAATGCGTCTGTTGTCCTATCTTTGACCTCTTTGCTTGAATGACTGGAATCTATCTAGCACTATTTCCAATTCTTCCATGCTAACGATGGGTGCCGATTCTTGCTTGAATTCCAAGGTGACCATTGCTCGCTCGGACTTCTTCAAACTATCATCCCAATTTGGTACTAGGTCTTGAGCGGAATGCATATCATTTGAGAATATGGAAAGGTTCTCATAATCATCCTTCATGAAAAAGATCAACTGAAAGGACTCCTCCAACTTTCTCTTTAGGTTGCCGAGAGTTATCTCTTCTTCAGTGAGCCTTTGTGATAAAAGCGAGGAAACATTGTTGGAAACTTCCTGCTGGATACTATCAGCGACTTCCTTCAGTCGAGTGAATTCCTTAATGAAATACTCAAACATTTCCTTGGCCAACACCACTGCTCCATACCATCTAGGAAATTCATAGGCTTCACCCTCTCTAACAACCCCACCATCAATCAGTTTCTCACTAGGTGTCTGCATCAGCTCGTGCAACTCTGTGATTGCCTCATCTCTGTAGATGTGTTCATCCTCCCAAGATCCCTCCATACACTGAATTCGAGAGAGAATGGCAAGTGCTCTGTTATGTATCTTCACCAAATCCTCAGCATGTTTGTAGGCCTCATTTCGAATGCCATCCATCCAAACCTCTGCTCCTTGTGCAATCCACCTGATTCTGTCTATTCCTTCAACAAACTCTATAGGGACAACTAGAGGAATGAATGATGGATCTTTCTCACTAACTGGATGCGACAAGCTGCTTATGTAATCACATAGGGCTTTAATTTCACCTTTTTGCTTCTGATACTTCTCCTCAAGCTTCTTTATTTTTTCCTTCATGGCTTGTGTGGAGTTATCAAAATTCTCCATGACTTGTGCCCTAGATGCATGACCTAAGTCAACTTCAGTTACATTATATTCTTCAGGAGCAATCTGATCTTTTGCTTTATCTACCATTGGTGTTGCAACTTGTAGGATCTTGGCTCTAGATTATCCTCGGATAATCTTTGTGAGCCTCTTTACCTTTCCTTTTTCATCTGATCGGTTGGCTTGATCTAGGATTTCCTTCAATTCAGTCGCTGGGTCAATCTCCTTTTCCTGGTTCCTTTGAATCCTCTGTCTCAACCATTTTGGAATATCTGTGTCCTGATCTTTCTACACTGCCAACTGTTCTTGTCCTTGAAATATCCTAACATCAATTTCTTCCTCAGCCCTTGGACTTTCTATCATTTCCATAGGTGCTACAACTTCCATTGTAGGAGATCCTTCTTCTACTACAGGGACCTCTGTCACTATTTCTGGAACCTCCTCTTCCATCATTTCTCTTTCTAATAGTGTACCGAGACTCTCCTCAGTGGTGATATCCTGCTCTCTACCCCTTCTTTTTGGAAACCCTTCGTTAGCATTGATACTCAACCTATCCTAAACTAACCTGTTTACGCGGTCTCGCTCCATCATTCTCTAGGTGATATTTGTTTCCTCCCTGGTGAAAGTTCCTATCTCTTGCACACTAGGAGTCTGTCTAGGTGAGGATGGCACATCTATAGACCTCTGCCTTTTCTGTTGTGGCTCTCGGTCTTTCATCCCTTATTTTTTGATGACCCATCAGCTGGTATGTCCATTGTACCTTTGGTACAGCCATCTGGCTCAATTACCTCCCAATCCAGTACCTTGTGAAATCCAAGACAACTCTGGACAAAGTGTCAAGGTCTAGAACTTCTTTTCTTGACCAATCATAGGCACTAATTTATCTATTTTCGGGGCAGTATCCTTTATGGACGAAATTTAATCCTTCCTCCATCTGGTCAGGAATATGAAAATTCTTGCACGCTCTAATCAGATTTAGTGGCAATTTGGAATGCATCCTTTTCTTCACTTCGTGCTCATCTGTAGCATTTGCCCAAAAATCCTCAAGGTGTGCCATATGCTGATATTTGATCCCAGCCACTGATTGTATCTTGTTGTAAGGATAAAACTTTAATCTTTATGTATATAGAGGAAGATGAAAGAATGACAATTCCTCATGATATTTCTCAGCTGCCTTCAGACATGGACACAATTCAGCTTCATCCTTGCCTATGGAAATTGGAAAATCAAGTCCCAATTTCTTCTTTCTTTTCTGAATCTTGTCGTAGACGGTCAGTTGTCGGGTGATCTCTAGCAGGACCATTTTATCTATTGGATACCTAGGAAGCTTGTATGGTTTCCCTGAGAATCCTTGAAGTCTGATGTAGGAAAAAGTAGGAAACTGAATGAACCATGCCCCGTATTCCTCCACCAATTTTATGGCTCCCTCTGACAGTCTCACATGCAGCTTCTTTTGTAAAGTTAGCATAATACACATTGCAAATGCGTCATTGACTTAGACATAATCATCAATTGCGTACATATGCAACTAAGAAAGCAATCGTATACTTTCAACCGTTGAGTTTCGCTCCTGATTGCTCCCTTGCATCTCAGTCCTTCATATCTTGTTGCCCTTGCCAACATGTAGATGAGGTATGAACTCATGTAAAATTTCTTTATTTGCTCTAAGCTTTCTAATTGCTCTCTCAGGTTGTCATTGATCTACCCTGCCCAGTCCACATGATTATGCTCTTCCACTACCTGCTCGATAAAGTACCACATCCAACTCTCGAAGAGATAAGACTGAGGTAGGCCAAAAATCCTACTCAACATCATTATCATGTCACTATACTCATGGTGGAAATCTAGCCATACTAGCTCTTTGGGTAGCTTGGAAAAATGAGATCTATTCAACCACTTGTTATTGATGATCTCTTCATAATACTGGACTCTGGCAGTGAAGACTCTTTCTACTTGGTCCCTAGTTTTTATCACCAATATCCAAGAGGAAGGAATTTCGAAGGTCTCTGAAATAGCTGGTGGAGAAAGGTCAGCAAGAAAGTTTCCATCAGCATCCCTGATTGTTCTGTCTCTCGCCTGGTAGTGCCTTGCACACTCCATGATCAATTCAAGATGCTGGAAGGCAGGAGGGAATCCGACTGCAGCCACCATGCCACTGTTCACAATCTGGCTAGCTAGGTGTGTCGGATGATGCTCTTTATAACCAAACATCCTTCTATGGAATTCATTCAGGTCTAGTCCTCCAAGGTTGGTATCTCTAACTTCTGACAATTTTGACATGATCCTGGACTCTGGATAAAATCTACTTTGCTCATTCTTTATCAGCTGCCTCCTGGTCATGTTTGTTCCTCTAGGTTCTACCATCTCCCTGTCCTGTAAAATAGAAAATAAACATACATAAGAGCATGTAGGAAAACATAAACTAAAACAATTTCTCTAGAAAAGAAGATTTCAAAAATTTAGAAGTTTCTAGATTTTTCCTTGGAATAGGAAATTTCTTTCTCTCAAGAATTTGCACAATCCTTCCCACTTACTGGAAATAAAACCCCTTTTCACGAAAATAACCTCCACACTTCCCAAGAAAATTCATGATTATTTCTCTCTTTGCTTAGCTTGCTCTTCAAAATCTTCTTGTGAGAAATGAATTGTGAGAGGGTCCCTTTTATAAACCTCTCAAAAACTCGAAAAGCTGCTTTAAAGACTACAGGCTAAAATTAGGTAGCTGCCCTCTTTTTGAAAAGATTCTTTGCCACTTGTCTGTGTTTTTCCTTGCTTTTTTAGAATCTGCTAATTTGAGCACTTTGTCTTCATGGGGAAGTTTTCCCATTCCTCAAAATTTTCCAATTTTTTTTATTTTTTTATTTTTAATTTTTGAGGCTAATTAATTAAATATCAAATAAAATCAATATTTAATTAATTTCAAATTTTGAAACATAAAATCAAAAAACACTTAAAGCAATTTCAATTTTCAAGGATTTTCAATTATTTTATTGCTTTTATCAATTTTTTTATATTTTAATTAAATATTAATAAAATAAATAAATATTCAATTAAAATTAGAATTTTGAGTCCCAAAATCGATTTTTCCTTTTTAGCTTTTTTCTCCAAATTTCAAAAATTTCATGCTTTGAGATTTTCAAGATATTTTTTAGATTTTTCTGAATTTTGAAAAATTTCCCCTTTTTTGACTTTGCAAATTCCACGTTTTCCAAAATTTTCAATTTCCAAAAGCTTAAGAATTTTCAAGATTTGAAATTTTCAAAATCTTCCAAGATTTTCCATGCTCCAGGATTTTGCCTCGATGATCGATTTGTGACTCCCGAGGAGATGCATTTCATTCTTCTCATCCTCCGTGATCGGGTGATTATCGCGTCGTGAGCACAGTTTGCATGAGTTGGGGAGTTTTATTTTTTTTACATTCCCTTGCTACTTCATGGAGTTGGGGATGTTTCATCTTAGAGGATTCCTTCACCGGGCTCATTTTGTGCTTGGAGCGCACTTTGGCATGTATGGAGGATTTTCGTTCTTTGGATTTTCCACGACCACTCCCCTCTTGCGCCTTGAGCATATGTTGGCAAGGGTTAAGGATTTTTATTTTAGGACTTTCCCTAACTGCCTCTGCCTTGCACTTTGGGCGCATATTGGCATGTGTCTTGGACTTTCCCCCTTGGATATTTCTGTGATTGCCTTCGGAATGCGCTCTGGGCGCACATTGCATGGGGTTGGGGATTTTTTCTTTTTTCATTCACTATGTTGTGTATTAAAGACAAAAACTATAGAAGACAAAAACATGATTCAATCGAAGAGTGGCTTAGGAGTCTACTGAGACAGAATAGGGGCCAAACAGGAGAAGGGAAATAGGGGTCCCATTACAGATGGGCGGTGTGTGATAAATGTCACAATAGGTCCCCCATCATGCATAGTGCATATGCACTAAAGGGCATGCACCCTATAGTGCGCACGCTCTATGGCTTGGGTTTCCCAAGCCTTAGGCTTGGGCAATCCAAAACAAAGCGTGTGCACCAAATAGGGCGCACGCGCTTTGTAGTATTTTTCAAAGTGCGTGCACCCTATTTGGCACACACGCTTTGAAAAAACCCTATTTAGATAAAGTTGCGGCATGGAAAGCTCATTTTTCTTTCATGAAACCCATGTTTTCAGCTAAGAAGGGCTTCCCAAGCGTGTGCGCACTCTTGTTTTGGCTTGTAAATCCATTGTTTTCATTCATTCATCCATCAAATGGCTCTGTGGCATCGTCAAGTTCTATCCGAGAGAAGAGGTAAGTGTTTTTATAGCCCATGCCTCGTATTGTTTTAAAATTTTAGTTTTGTTGCTATTTATTTTGTTAAAATTTGTTTTTATTTAAATTTGTTGTGTAATGAAGATTTTAAAATCTAGTTTTTTTAATTGCCAGGAAGAAATAATCTCCCTCAACCAAACTATCCACCAAACCCTCTATCTCCTCATGAAGAACTGAATGAAGAAACAAATGAAGAAAATGAACCTCAATTGCCTCCACCAATCGAGAAACCTCCTCCTAGAACACAACAAAATTTGATGAACCAAATTGAAAGAGGGCAAAAAGAATTAGAATCTTTAATTAATAGGTTAAAAGATTCTAGTGGTACAAATCTCGGAAGGGAAAGACTTGCAAAATCATTGGAAGCAATCTTGACCCACGTAAGCTCAATTAGTGGGTAAATTAATTTATGGCGGGATAAAAAAGAAGAACAAAAATAATATTATGCAAATAAATTATCTTATGCGGACATAAAAAAGAAAAAAATCACAAAAGATGACATTTGCGAGCTATTTAAAAAACCAGGGGACACAGATACTCTTAGAACTACAACAAGGAGGTTCCCAATTCATTGGTGCTTAAATGAAGACATTAAAAAAAAAAATTGGGAGAGATGGTAGATGGTCTTTGATTCGCCTCCTTGTAACAATCATGAGGTTCCTATATATTTCTTGAGGAAACTCTATTGCGAGTTTGTACTCAAGGAGGTGCCAAATTATTTTCACATTCTGGATTCTCAGGGTAGAGGAGGAGGGTCATCATTTGATTGAGCGGGGGCACATCGTGACCCTAACGCACCTAGGGCTCCTATTGGCAAGCCACAGGTGGATCATGTTACTATTCCTTTCTTTGTGAAGGAACATGTAGAGGCAGACACACTAGGCATGATTAGTACTCTAACACAGACTCTCATTCAGTGTGCCACTCCTTTATTTGAGAGTGACCATGGTCAATCCTCAAAGGGGCATATTTGTCGGTCATGTGGATTCTTCTGCACATTTGATACTGGCGATAAAGAGGAAGAGGATCTTGGAATGATGACTGATAGCTTTCTAAATATGACATTTGGCATTGACACATAGGTAAATATTTCCAAGTTCATTAAATTGCTTTGATCATATTTCATTTATAAAATAATAACTATTTAATTTAGTATCTATTGATTATGATGAAAATTCAGGGCAAGAGTGTCAGTGGCGGTGGCAGTGGAAGTGGCAATGATCCTGATGTCCCCTTCTACACATCGTCGTCAATTCCACAAGTATGTATCGAATAAAACATTTTAATTAACATATTTGATTATTATGTAATTATATGAATAATTGTATCACAACTTATTGTGCATGTGCATTAGACGTTCAATGGTGGACCATCGATGTTCACAACAAACAGTGAAGGGCATCGTGCCACTTTCCTTGAGGTATCTTTATTTGCATGTTAATTTGATTTACTTGATTATATTTAATTAATAAATGAATGAATGACTAAATTACTAGACAAATTATGATCAAAATCCAGAGGCACGATGATCACATTCTTTCACCTAGGTTTGTGAGGTCACCATTGAGTCCATAGGTATATATGTAATAATGCATTATAATTAACATGTCAGTAGTATGTTCTTATATGAATGGTTATCTTATAATTTTCCATGTACATGTGCACTAGTTGAATGTTGGAGCTTCGACTTCGACACCGCACACTAGAGGATGCGATGGAACCTTCACGGAGGTATCATTTACTCATTAGTAGGGTTGTAAAAAATATATGTAATCTTGATAACTGCATAATACTTTTTTTGTTTCATTTTCAGCTTTTGACATCAAAGACTCCTCCTTCTGTTTGTGATACTTTGGATCGTGGAGTAGCTACAGTAGTAGCTAGTTCTGAAGCACTAACTGAGGTATGAAAGAGGTCACTTAACTTTAATTGTTATTTTAATAGTTTGTATTAAATTTTATAATGATATTCATGTATGTATTTTAATTATTATTTTGATCATTGTTGTAGGTACTTATTACTCTAGATCACCAACATGCGCCTTCAGTGGATGAACATAGTGACTATTTGCTAGCGGTAAGCGAATATTCAATTTTATGTCATTGTATAATTTAATTTTGATGTATATTAGTTATTGATGCTTAAATTTTTTTTTATCAGCTTGAGCTACAGAAGATTCTAGATAGGAGGACGAGTGAGCACACTCAGAAGACTACACCATCCACTACATCTCCATCAACACGATGATCGAAGATAGCTTGAGATTTGTTTTCTTCCCCTAGCGGGAAAGGACTAGATTAGGGATATGGATTGTGTGCCTATATGGCATTAGTGGACATATTTTTGACATATTTTTTGTATAAGTGATACGTTGTACATCCATTTGGCTTTGAGGAAGTCAGTTTAACTGTATTGAATATATTCAATGTATGACATTATTGGACATATATATTTGGCTTCATGCCCTACGAATATATATTTTTTATGTTTTAGGTATGCAATTCATGTGTTTGGTGTATTGATGTATACTAATTTATGTTTATGTGGATGTCTTATGCTTTGTAAATTTCCCATGCCTTATAGTTATGCTTGTATGTTTATCGATGTATGTTTAACTTGCTGACTGTGCTACAAATGTCAGTCACTGTCCTCAATAACAGTTTATTCCTTGACTGTAATAATAACAAAAGTAATGAAATGAATGCAGAAATGTATAAATATAATATAAGGCAATATTTCTACGTCACAACCTATCCAAGATCACATGGAATCAAACATTTATATTCATTGGTGTGTTCCCTATTCCATGGGACAGTCACAATATAAAGACATGACCTCGAATAAGTGAGGCAGCATATGGCAAGGTTGTCGTCTTTTGACCCCAATACCAGGCCTATTTTGATCTATGGGTACCCTAATGTTGGCAAGAATTCTTTTATTAATAAGATCACTACAGCGAATGTGGATGTGCAACCTTATGCTTTTACAAACTAACTTCTAAATATTCCCTAACTGACTGATTGTTAATGACAAACACTAGAATACATATTTGCACTCATCTTGCTGCTTGTCTCGGAGTCTTCAGCGGCGTTCGAACAACTGTGTGTGTCAAAAAGGTTGTCAATAGCATTTATCCACCATTCAAAGTTGTTGTAACAAACGGTTCGATGCTACGACCAACGGTTTGAAAGATACGCAATGTTGGTCATTTGAAGTGAGGAACATTGTGAATTCTGACATCGACCGAGAATATGTTGCCAAATATAAATGAATTTGAATCTCTGAAAATTGAGACAGGCTATTGTAGGTCTCAGTAACACGGTCCCGTAGCACCTGACGGATCGATTCTACCTTTCACAAGCTCTAAGATATGACCCCGCAAAGATCGTTGATTTCATGCTTAAGGGACCTTGAGGGAGACTTCGGCCTGAAGTCTTCAGCGGGGTTTGAATGACTGTGCATGGTGAATGAAGTTTCCACTAGCGTTTACCCAGCCATTCAGAGCTATTGGAATAGACGGTTCATTGCTACGACTGACGGTTTGAAAGATACGCAATGTTAGCCGTTTGAACTAAGGAACACTGTGAGTTTTGACATCGACCGAGAATGTGTTGCCAAATATAAAAAAACTTAAATATCTAAAAACTGAGATAGGCTTTTGTAGGCCTCGGCAACAAAGTCTCGTAGCACCTGATGGATCGATTCTACCTCGCACAAGCTCCAAGATATGACCCCTCAAAGATCACTGATTTCATGCTTAAGCGACCTTGAGGGACACTTCAGCCGGGAGTTGTCAGTAGGGTTCGAACGACTGTGTGTGCCAAACGAGGTTTCCCCTAGCATTTACCCGACCATTCGGAGCTGTTGGAATAGACAATTTTTTGCTACGACCAACAGTTGGAAGGATACGCAACGTTGGCCATTTGAACTAAGGAACACTGTGAGTTTTGACATCGACCGAGAATGTGTTTCCAAATATAAATGAAGTTGAATCTTTGAAAACTAAGATAGACTATTGTAGGCCTCGACAACACAGTCTCATAGAAACTGATGAATTGATGCTACCTCACACGAGCTCTGAGATATGACCCTGCAAAGATCAATGATTTCATGCTTAAGTGACCTTGAGGGACACTTCAGCCTAGAGTCGTCGGCGAGGTTCAAACGGCTGTGTGTGCGAAATGAGGTTTCCCCTAGCGTTTACCCGACCATTCAGAGATGTTGGAACAAATGGTTTATTGCTATGACCGACAGTTGGAAGGATATGCAATGTTGGCCGTTTGAACTGAGGAACACTGTGCATTCTGGCATCGATCGAGAATGTGTTGCCAAATTTAAATGAAATTGAATCTCTAAAAACCAAGACAACCTTTTTTAGGCCCCGGCAACCCAATCTTGTAGCAACTAATAGATCGATTCTACCTCGCACGAGCTCCGAGATATGACCCCGCAAAGATCATTGATTTCATGCTTAAGCGACCTTGAGGGAAACTTCAGCCCAGAGTCGTCAGCGGGGTTCGAACGACTGTGTGGCCAACGAGATTGCCACTAGTGTTTACCTGACCATTTGGAGTTGTTGGAACAGATGGTTCATTGCTATGACCGACGGTTGGAAGGATACGCAACATTGGTCATTTGAACTGAGGAACACTGTGAGTTCTGACATCGACTAAGAATGTGTTGCTGATTTTAAATGAAGTTGAATCTCTAAAAATTGAGACAGGCTTTTGTAGGCCCTGACAACACAGTCCCGTAGAAACTTACGGATCGATGCTACCTTGCACGAGCTCTGAGATATGACCCCACAAAGATTGTTGATTTCATGGATAAGCGACCTTGAAGGACACTTCGGCCCGGAGTCATCAGCAAGGATCGAACAGTTGTGTGTGGCAAACAAGTTTTCCACTAGCGTTTACCCGGCCATTCGAAGTTGTTGGAACAGATGAATCAATGCTATGAATGGCAATTGGAAGGATACGCAACGTTGGCCGTTTGAACTGAGGAACACTATGAGTTCTAACATCGACTGAGAACGTGTTGCTAAATTTAAATGAAGTTGAATCTCTGAAAATTGAAATAGGCTTTTGTAGGCCCCGGCAACACGATCCCGTAGCAACTGACTGATCGATGCTACCTCATACGAGCTTCGAGATATGACCTCACAAAGATCACTGATTTCATGCTTAAGCGACCTTGAGGGACACTTGGGCCCAGAGTCATCGGCAGGGATCAAACGGTTGTGCGTGGCGAATGAGGTTGCCATGAGCATTTACCTGGCCATTCGAAGCTATTGGAACAGACGGTTTGTTGCTACGACCGACGGTTGGAAGCATGTGCAATGTTTGCCATTTGAACTGAGGAACACTGTGAGTTCTGACAAGAGACCAATTTGGGAAATCAATGTTTCTATTTGTGGAGCTCCAAGGATTTGGTCACCTAAACAAGAACCTTGAGATGAATCAAGAACTTCTCTATGAAAGAGATCAGTACCTTGAGAAGCTCTCCACTTGTCAGCTGAATTAAAACCTTGGACCATAGATGGCTGCCCTTTGTTGTAAAATGAGGAGTGAAACTGCCTTGCCAAAGGTGGCAATGAACTTACATTTGAGGGATAATGCCCAACATGAGTAACCTGCATATTGAATAGATGTAGCTGCAATCCCATGTTCATCAAGAATATTCCTTGCACCGTTGAGTAATATATCATGTAATTCCTTAATAGTTTCATTCTTAACAAAATTCATAACTAGATTTTCCACAGCCAATTTTCTTCTTGATTGTTGCAATATTTTCTCCTCAACTGAACATTTTGTAATCAGTTGATATACAATCACAGTTTTCTCTTGGCCAATCCTGTGGGCTCGCGATTGAGCCTATAGATCCACAAAAGGGTTGAAATCTGGATCTGGTGGAAGAGTAGTATTAGCAAGAAGTCGTTCACTAACATCTCATCTTTATAACAACTAAATTTGGATTCACTAGAAGCATTAGTTCTCAAAAAACAATAGTAAAACATACCATATATAATGATTGTGTCGGCACTCGGTTGTATCATATAATAAGTTGAAATTAGATAATCATAAAACACTTTGTAAAGTACAGCCTACATATCATATACAGCCACATCAAATGAGTTCAAATTAATAGTTAGAATCTTGGACTGCATCAAGAAAGACATACCAAATTGATCCCAAGGCCACCAGCCCGAGTTGAAATAAGAAAAGTAAATATGGTGCTACCTGCGCTATTAAAGTTCTTGATTCGTTGTTGTCTTTCAGATGCAGAAGTTTTCCCATCAATTCTAAAATCAAGAATAGAGAAAAAAATTTATTAATGATCAGAAGAAATAACATAAAAGAACCAATATACTATGCTATAACAAAAGGAAATGTTTTCAAAATCATTAGAAATTTTTTGAAAAAAGAACAAGTACTATGAATGAACAAAAAAATTAACAAAAATTACACAGAAGACAAATCAATTTCTAGTCTTAATGAAATAGTGGAATTGCTAAGTCTTTTTCTGACACAAAATAGTGGATTCGCTTTCAATTTTCTATTTATTTCTTGGCACTGTAGCTTCCAGTCATCTAACATGTTGTACTATAGTGTACCTAGAGATTTATGCAACAATGATTTGGATCCATGGTGTTGCAGGATATGCAGCATTGGTCGTTTGAACTGAGGAACACTATGAGTTCTGACATCGATGGAGAATGTGTTGTCAAATTTAAAGGAACTTGAATCTCTGAAAATCAAGACAAGGTTTTGTAGGCCCCGGCAACACGGTCCCGTAGCACCTAACGAATTGATGCTACCTCGCACGAGCTCCGACATATGACCCTGCAAAGCTCGCTGATTTTATGCTTAAGCGACCTTGAGGGACACTTCGGCCTGGAGTCGTCGGCGAGGATCAAATGGATGTGTGTGGAAAATGAGGTTGCCACTAGTGTTTACCCCGCCATTCGGAGCTGTTGGAACAAATGGTTCGTTGCTACGATCGACGGTTGGAAGGATACACAACGTTGGTCGTTTGAACTAAGGAACACTGTGTGTTCTGACATCGACCGAGAATGTGTTGCCAAATTTAAAGGAACTTGAATCTCTGAAAACCGAGACAAGCTTTTGTAGGCTTCGGCAACAAGGTCTCGTAGAACCTAACGGATCAATGCTATGTCGAATGAGCTCTGAGATATGACCCTACAAAGATCACTGATTTCATGCTTAACCGACCTTGAGGGACACTTTGGCCCGGAGTCGTTGGCGGGGATCAAATGGTTGTGCATGGAAAATGAGGTTTCCACTAGCATTTTCCCGGCCATTCGGAGCTATTGGAATAGATGGTTCGTTGCTACGACCGACGGTTGGAAGGATACGCAACGTTGGTCGTTTGAATTGAGGAACATTGTGCATTCTGACATCGACTGAGAATGTGTTGCCAAATTTAAACGAAGTTGAATCTCTAAAAACTGAGATAGGCTTTTGTAGGCCCCGACAACACGGTCCCATAAAAAATGACAGATCGATTCTACCTCGCATGAGCTCTGAGATATGACCCCGCAAAGATCATTGATTTCATGCTTAAGCGATCTTGAGGGACACTTCAGCCTGGAGTCGTCGGCGGGGATCGAACGGTTGTGCGTGGTGAACAAGGTTGTCACTAGCATTTACCTGGCCATTCAGAGCTGTTGGAACAAATGGTTCATTTCTACGACCGACGGTTGGAAGGATACACAACGTTGGTCGTTTGAACTGAGGAACATTGTGCGTTCTGACATCGACCGAGAATGTGTTGCCAAATTTAAACGAAGTTGAATATCTGAAAACTGAGATAGGCTTTTGTAGGCCCCGGTAACATGATCTCGTAGAAACTAATGGATGGATTCTACCTTGCACTAGCTCCGAGATATGACCCCACAAAGATCACTAATTTCATGCTAATTAAATGACCTTGAGGGACACTTTGGCCCGGAGTCATCGGCGGGGATCAAATGACTATGTGTGGCGAACAAGGTTTCCAGTAGCGTTTACCCAGCCATTCGGACCTGTTGGAACAGACGGTTCATTGCTATGACCAACGGTTAGAAAGATACACAACGTTGGCTATTTGAACTGAGGAACACTGTGCATTCTGACATCGACCGAGAATGTATTGCCAAATTGAAACGAAGTTGAATCTCTAAAAATAGAGACGGGCTTTTATAGGCCCCGGCAACACGGTCTCGTAGAAACTGACGGATTGATTCTACCTCGCACGAGCTCTGAGATATGACCCTACAAAGATCATTGATTTCATGCTTAAGCAACCTTGAGGGACACTTCAGCCCGAAGTCGTCGGCGGGGATCGAATGGCTGTGTGTGGCGAATGAGGTTGCCACTAGTGTTTACCCGGCCATTCGAAGCTATTGGAACAGATGGTTCATTGCTACAACCGACAATTGGAAGGATACGCAACATTAGCCATTTGAACTGAGGAACATTGTGCATTCTGACATCGACCGAGAAAGTGTTGCCAAATTTAAAGGAGCTTGAATTTTTGAAAACTGAGACAGGCTTTTGTAGGCCCCGGCAACATGATCCCATATCAACTGACAAATCAATTCTACCTCACACGAGCTCCGAGATATGACCCCACAAAGATCATTGATTTCATGCTTAAGTGACCTTGAGGGACACTTTGGTCCGAAGTCGTCGGTGGGGATCGAATGGCTGTGCGTAGCAAACGAGGTTGCCACTAGCTTTTACCTGACCATTCGGAGCTATTGGAATAGACAGTTTGTTGCTACGACCGACGGTTGGAAGGATACGCAATGTTGGTCGTTTGAACTGAGGAACACTGTACGTTCTGACATCGACCGAGAATGTGTTGCCAAATTTAAAGGAACTTGAATCTCTGAAAACCAAGATAGGCTTTTGTAGGCACCGGCAACACGATCTCATATCACCTGACGGATCGGTGCTACGTCACACAAGCTCTAAGATATGATGCCGCAAAGATTGTTGATTTCATGCTTAAGCGACCTTGGGGGACACTTCGGCCCGGAGTCGTCGGCGGGGATCGAATGGTTGTGCGTGGCGAACGAGGTTGCCACTAGCATTTACTTGGCCATTCAGAGCTATTGGAACAGATGGTTCATTGCTACGACCAACGGTTGAAAGGATACGTAACGTTGGCCATTTGAACTAAGGAACATTGTGTGTTCTGACATCAATCGAGAATGTGTTGCCAAATTTAAACAAAGTTGAATCTCTGAAAAATGAGACAAGCTTTTGTAGGCCCGGGCAACACGGTCCCGTAGCAACTGACGGATCAATTCTACCTCGCACGAGCTCCGAGATATGACCCCACAAAGATTGTTGATTTCATGCTTAAGCGACCTTGAGGGGCACTTCGGCCCGGAGTCGTCAGTGGGGATCGAACGACTATGCATGGCAAACAAGGTTGCCACTATTGTTTACCCGGCCATTCTGAGCTATTGGAACAAATGGTTCATTGCTACGACTGATGGTTGGAAGGATACGCAACATTGGCCGTTTGAACTAAGGAACACTATGCGTTCTGACATCGACCAAGAATGTGTTGCCAAATTTAAATGAAGTTGAATTTCTGAAAACCGAGATAGGCTTTTGTAGGCCCCGACAACACGGTCCTGTAGCAACTGATGGATTGATTCTACCTCGCACGAGGTCCTAGATATGACCCCACAAAGATCATTGATTTCATGCTTAAGCGACCTTGAGGGACACTTCGGCCCGGAGTCGTCGGCGGCGATCGAATGACTGTGCGTGGCGAACGAGGTTGCCACTAGCGTTTACCCGGCCATTCAGAGCTATTGGAACAGACGGTTCCATGCTTTGGGGATGTATTTCAGAGTTCAGATATATGGGAAGAATGGCTATGAAAAAGATATTTCTATTTTTCATTCTGAGAAGATCCAAAGTGATTTTGAGTCACAGAGGAATACTCTGATAAGATAGAACCAACAAAGTGCACAATAAGATTGTAATTTTCATATCAAACACAAACAAAATCTACAACATATGTGATCAAAGTAACATCAGTTTTGGGTTTTAAAAACATTACCTTCTCATCAAACTTTGGAACAAATTTTAAGGCTCCTTAAATTTTTCTTGTGCTTGTTGTCATTTGTAACAATCATCACGGTAGGCACAACTAGGGCCATTTAAAGAAGCCCTAAGTTTCCCTAAGGGAAAAATCTAGGGTGAAATTAATGCAAGAAGCCTTAAGATAATCCTATATAAGAAATAAGGGTGAAAGATATGCAAGGAGCCCAAAGATAATCCCATGTGAGTGATTTGAGAAAGTGTGTAGGGCTAAATATGATACCATGAGCTATATCCACAATAGACCATAAATTTACACATGCAAGACTAGAGCTCTCAATCCTCAAGTTCTTTTTATTAATTGAGTCAAATTGAAAGTTTAGTCCAATGACCCAGGACATTACTCTCTATAGGGTACACCCCCCATGACCTCTTGAGCATTACATAATGGGCCTTTATCTATAGTGCAGGCAAATTAGGAAATGAATCCATGACTTGGACCACCTTGTAGGCACTCTTTTAGTACCCCTATTTCAAAACTTCAATATTTGGTTGTCTTGGTCAGATTTCCCATAAGATGCCTGAAATTTCCTCTAATATGTTGTTGTGAAGGATGAAGATTATAATCTTGATATGCAGATATGAAAGCCATGTTCGAAGAAATAGAAATTGTAGAATTCAAATTCCATTGCCTCAGTTCAGACTTATAAATTCAGAAAGGAGAATGCAGAACTGGAATGCAGAGTCAGAATTGGAATTCGGAATTGGAATTGGAATTTGAAATTAGAATGAGAATTCGAAATCAAATCGGAATTAGAATTTAGAATTGGAATTGAGGAAAATTGTGAAGTAGCGGAAGTTTAATCATCCTGTTTGTTTTCCGCCAAAAAGGAGGTGTCCGCGAAAAGCTTTCACACTTAAAAATGGAGAGTCCCTTTCAGGTTTTTCCGCCACGGGAAGCTAATTGGTCAAATCTCGATAAAGTACGTTTTGTGGAGAAGGTAAAACTTATTTGAAAGAGAATCGGCCCGATCCCATGCATGGTAGAATTCACCCTCAAATCGTTATTTTCCACCACGGAGAAATTCATTTGAGAAATCCCGTAGAGAAATGATTCGAGTGTAATCACCTATGAATACAAAGGAGAGGTCGAGCTTTTCGTGTCCAGTCAGGTGAATGCTACCATCTTTATCCAAGATGTATATATGATGTTTTTGAAGACTATCAGTTACCTGAACTTCGAGGAACATCTTTACAATCTCTTTGCTCGCAAATTAAAAGTTTGCAGATTATGTATGACTTTGTTTTGAGGTCGATGCATGAGCTTTTAGCAGTGATGAACGGCTACTTGCGACTGGTGTTTGAGCGGAGCATTTCATATTTGAGATGCATCCAAGGAGAATTTAATGTGTGTACTAGATGAACTTGAGAGAAAGACTGAAATAGATCGGGTGGAGACCTTGGCAGGGTTTCAAATGATTCGAGTGGATTGCATTCAGCTCCATTTCCTTCCATCAATGAACTAATAAGGGATCGGTCAATGGTACTGCTGAGCATTGAAAGATCTAAAGTTGCAGAGCTGGCTTTAGCAATCATGGACGAACTAATGAAAATAGGTCAAATGGCAGAACCCTTGTGGGTAAGAAGCCCAGAAGTGGGAATGGAAACTTTGGACCATAAAGAATACTCAAGAGAATTCACAAGGGCCTCTGATGTTGAATTTCAAATAATTTAAAGGAGGATTAAAAAAGCTTAGAGGCCATGGGTAACAGATGGAAGTATTTTATTTTAGGAACGTTTTATTTTAAAACATCCTAAACAGATAAAGACGTTTCATAAAGTGCAACATTACATAAATTTCAAAAGAAGAAAGTGAAGTTGAAGGGTTTCACGACTTAGTTACCAAAAGACAAAGAATCGGTTATCAAGAAGCTGAAGAGTCACAAGAAAGAGGAAACGAACAGTTGCTGAGGGAGAGTATTTATTGTAAAACTTTTTAGTAAGATGGGGTCTTCTTTTCCTGCATACAGTCAGAGAGCTGGAGTAGAGGGGAGGGCATGTTAGTTTATGCATTTCATTTCATTGCATGTAGGAATTGATATTCTATTTCTGTAATAGATTTGGCTATAGTTTGCAAGCAAATATAATCAGAGTGTTATTATTTGTTCTGTTCAAAATAAAGAGGGGTTTTTCTGAATCAGAGAGTTTGGATATTTCCTTTCTGATTACATTCAATCAGAGTGTTGATGTTTTCAGTTTTGAGCAGCATTTTGCATCTTATGTCAAATGGCAAATGGATTGTAGATCAAAGTATTTTCATCTATTCCTATTGCAGAGATTAGGATATTTAACCTTCATTTATTTTCATTCTGCATTGCATCTACATTAATAAGGTTCATATTGCATTATCAATGCCAGGGAGTCATAAGATTGTGAATTCTTGGGGTTGGTTATGTTTAGTATCTAAATCTACCTGAGTTAGTCCTGCCTAGGATTAGCTTGGTTTTCCTCTTTCGTTCTCGGGTTAAGAACGCATCTGGTTAGTTTAGGCATAAAACAAATTCATTGCATATTATTCCATAAGGGAGTTGTACCTTTCAATTCAGAGGAAATCTATCAACCTCATGATAGATTATCCAACTGTTGGCATCTAATTGTTCTTTCAGATTTGGGCGTTTGAGAGTTTATTTAACAAAGAACAATCTGTTTACCAACAGATTTTTGGCATCTCTACTGGGGAGGTGGAAAAGAAGATTAGTGTTGAAATTTTACTTCCTCAAATTTTTGTTATCTCTACTATCTAGAGATTGGCGACTCCGTTTTAAATTCTCAAAATTTTTAGTCAAGCAGTTCAGTGCTTTCCTTTTCAGATTTTGAGGTACCTCCCCTAGGATGGAGGTTGGTGGTTCTGTTGAAGAAGTTTTTCTGAAGTATTCAGAAATTTTAGAAGACTGGATTCCAGCAAGTGATGAAGATGTCTCAAATGTTTTTATCTTTATCCCAGGGTTCAAAGATCCAATCAGAGAAGTTACGGAAGAAGTAGCGAAGGAGGTGAGTTGGTTGAAGTCTTTTTATGGCTCTATTCTTATCAAAAGAAAACCTCATGTACAAGAGCTAAAAGAAGAAGAACATGTATGTGAAGATCTTTATGAAGTTGGAATCGGTGAGCCTAACCTCACCTCATCAAATGTGTTGCATGAACATGAAGGGGAACAACATATACGAGGTAACCTTCAAGTAAGTAAAGATGAATGTTCAGATAATTTGTACCTTCAGCCTGATTGTTCAAGTGATGAAATTTTCAATTGTTTTGAGAATAAGGAAAGTTCCAATTTAAAGTTTGATCCTATGTTAGTGGAAAGCAGTATCCAAGATGGGTTAGTTTCAGCAATATGTTGCGAGAAGATTTCATCATATGAAATTGATACAAAGTCTTTAAGTTCTGATTTTTCCATTGAATGTCAAGAAGTAAAAGTGGCTGAAGTTGTAGAAGCTGAACAGTCGCAGTAGCTAGTACCTTCAGTTCTTTCAATACACACATCTTCTTGTAATGAAGAGATCATTTTCCAGTCCTTACCGACTCTGGAGGAAAGAGTTTATCCTCTTTTAGATCCAGGTATATCGAATGCTGAAAGTTGTTTTGATCATGATTTTCTCATGAGTTTTATTGATAAAGGTGATATGAGTTCTGTTTTGGAGGTGTCGGTTAATCGTTCATTTCAGCCTGAAGAGTATTTTAATTCTTCTATTCAGAAAGATGAGGGAAAATCAGTAATTTATGATGAAGCCTGGCTGTTTGGAGAGTATTTTTGCCTCACTCATCTTTTATGCCATAATAGTTTTTCTTCCAACAATAAAGGGGTTGTCTTTGAGTCTTTGTCTTGGTTCAGCTTGTTGAAGCACAATCCACTTTATCAAAAAGGCTCATACTTCTCTTTGCCGGTTAATGGTTATGCGAGTTCTCCATGTTTTCTTTTCCTCTCTTGTCTGTAGTCTATTTGCTTTCGCAGTTTTGGTGTGCTTAGCTTAGCCGTTCCTGCTTCTTGTTTCAGTTTTGGCCTTGCTCCCCTCCACCCTCCCGGTGGTCATTTATTTAGTGTCTCATTCTTATTGCTCTGACTCCATAGCCCAATGATAAGGCGCTTGTTTAACCAGAGATGCTGGATTCTCTATGCACTTTGCAATACATATTCCCCAGTCAGAGCCAGTTGTAGGCGCACTTTTAGTACCCCTATTTCAAAACTTCAATATTTGGTTGTCTTGGTCAGATTTCCCATAAGATGCCTGAAATTTCCTCTAATATGTTGTTGTGAAGGATGAAGATTATAATCTTGATATGCAGATATGAAAGCCATGTTCGAAGAAATAGAAATTGCAAAATTCAGATTCCATTGCCTCAGTTCAGACTTATAAATTCAGAAAGGAGAATGCAGAACTGGAATGCAAAGTCAGAATTGGAATTCGGAATTGGAATTGGAATTCGAAATCAGAATGAGAATTCGAAATCAAATCGGAATTAGAATTTAGAATTGGAATTGAGGAAAATTGTGAAGTAGCGGAAGTTTAATCGTCCTGTTTGTTTTCCGCCAAAAAGGAGGTGTCCACGAAAAGCTTTCACACTTAAAAATGGAGAGTCCCTTTCAATTTTTTCCACCACAAGAAGCTAATTGGTCAAATCCCAATGAAGTACATTTTGTGGAGAAGGTAAAACTTATTTGAAAGAGAATCGGCCCGATCCCATGCATGGTAGAATTCGCCCTTGAATCGTTATTTTCCACCACTGAGAAATTCATTTGAGAAATCCCGTAGAGAAATGATTCAAGTGTAATCACCTATGAATGCAAAGGAGAGGCCGAGCTTTTTGTGTCCAGTCAGGTGAATGCTGCCATCTTTATCCAAGATGTATATACGATGTTTTTGAAGACTATCAGTTACCTGAACTTCGGGGAACATCTTTACAATCTCTTTGCTCGCAAATTAAAAGTTTGTAGATTATGTATGACTTTGGTTTGAGGTCAATGCATGAGCTTTCAGCAGTGATGAACGGCTACTCGCAACTGGTGTTTGAGCGGAGCATTTCATATTTGAGATGCATCCAAGGAGAATTTAATGTGTGTACTAGATGAACTTGAGAGAAAGATTGAAATAGATCAGGTGGAGACCTTGGCGGGGTTTCAAATGATTCGAGTGGATTGCATTCAGCTCCATTTCCTTCCATCAATGAACTAATAAGGGATCGGTCAATGGTACTGCTGAGCATTGAAAGATCTAAAGTTGCAGAGCTGGCTTTAGCAGTCATGGACGAACTAATGAAAATAGGTCAAATGGCAGAACCTTTGTGGGTAAGAAGCCCAGAAGCGGGAATGGAAACTTTGGACCATAAAGAATACTCGAGAATTCACAAGGGCCTCTAATGTTGAATTTCAAATAATTTAAAGGAGGATTAAAAAAGCTTAGAGGCCATGGGTAACAGATGGAAGTATTTTATTTTAGGAACGTTTTATTTTAAAACATCCTAAACAGATAAAGACGTTTCATAAAGTGCAACATTACATAAATTTCAAAAGAAGAAAGTGAAGTTGAAGGGTTTCACGACTTAGTTACCAAAAGACAAAGAATCGGTTATCAAGAAGCTAAAGAGTCACAAGAAAGAGGAAACGAACAATTGCTGAGGGAGAGTATTTATTGTAAAACTTTTCGGTAAGATGGGGTCTTCTTTTCTTGCATACAGTCAGAGAGCTAGAGTAGAGGGGAGGGCATGTTAGTTTATGCATTTCATTTCATTGCATGTAGGAATTGATATTCTATTTATGTAATAGATTTGGCTGTAGTTTGCAAGCAAATATAATCAGAGTGTTATTATTTGTTCTGTTCAAAATAAAGAGGGGTTTTTCTGAATCAGAGAGTTTGGATATTTCCTTTTTGATTACATTCAATCAGAGTGTTGATGTTTTCAGTTTTGAGCAGCATTTTGCATCTTATGTCAAATGGCAAATGGATTGTAGATCAGAGTATTTTCATCTATTCCTATTGCAGAGATTAGGATATTTAACCTTCATTTATTTTCATTCTGCATTGCATCTACATTAATAAGGTTCATATTGCATTATCAATGCCAGGGAGTCATAAGATTGTGAATTCTTGGGGTTGGTTATGTTTAGTATCTAAATCTGCCTGAGTTAGCCCTGCCTAGGATTAGCTTGGTTTTCCTCTTTCGTTCTCGGGTTAAGAACGCATCTGGTTAGTTTAGGCATAAAACAAATTCATTGCATATTATTCCATAAGGGAGTGGTACCTTTCAATTCAGAGGAAATCTATCAACCTCATGATAGATTATCCAACTGTTGGCATCTAATTGTTCTTTCAGATTTGGGCATTTGAAGGTTTATTTAACAAAGAACAATCTGTTTACCAACACACCTAAAGTTGCAACCAAGACTAACTAAGGGACCCTAGGGGTCCAATTCTAAAGTTTTTTATCATCTAAAATGTTTGGTTTTCTATTAAGTGTAATGCATTTTTAAAACATTTTTTTACCAGTTTTTGAAAGTTGTAACATAAACATTCAGCTTGGAAATTTATTTATTGATCTTATAAAGTTTAATTTAATATGTGCTAAAGTCTAAAACCTTTGAGCAATGGTGTCAATATCAAAATGTTATTGATTAACAAACTTAAAAATCATTTCAACTCAAAAGCATTAGAAAATTAATTCATTATACAAAGACAGTTTGAGTAGCTAGAAAAGAAATGCCAGTGAACTCTAAGAAGCATCAAGCTCTTAATACAACATGCTACAGTTTTGATTTTGTTATAAAAATATATTGGTTGCATAGTAATAATGCACATTGTATGGGAAGCATATCTATCATCTCCGTAAAGTGTGAAACTTTGACTATCTTACATCCATGCACTATAATGAAGTTTAGTTTGTGATTTTTAATTTCTAGTTGTCATTAAAAATTTCTATTTTTTTGGATTAGGGCCAATCCGCCTACACAGAGTATGAAATGCAGACATGTCAATATTTGCTAGTTAGAGCTTCTGAAAAAACTGCAAAAGTGCAATCCAAAACATTAATGTAAGTAAATCTTACACTATACAGTTCTCCATAAACTCTTACTGTGATTCTTATGAACTGTGGAAATCTAGTGTATGCTATGACAATATTTGTGAAATTACAGTTAAAGAATTTAAATTGTGCACCATTCTTGACCACTTTGCTTAGTCTCTATGGGCACCATAAGATTTCATGAAGCAGCATAATTCATCATGCTCAATCCAGAATAGTGTAGAATCCTTATTTTGAGTATTATACAGTCATATCCTCAAAGTGTCATGAACTCTTGTCTGGCCATTTTCAGTAAAGATATAACAGTACTAGTACGTTGACTCTTTGTCATCACTATTTGTGCTGTATTTAAAAAACTTGCAAGATGACAAATTTGGATAACTTTACTTGGTCATGATTTTCTACTATACCTTTGCATAAATGAACATTAATATTGCTTTTATGATTAGTGATGCCTTTACATAAGGCTGAAAGGTGAGTGAATCCAAATTCTTAAGATCTTAAAATATTTTACCTCAAGTTTCATTGAGAAGAGACTGTTCTTAAAGAGGGAGCAACCTTCAATTTGACGTCACTGAGATATCTTTCGGCTATAGCGACATGCATTGCAGCACCAAGTGGGAGAACATTTTCATCAACAGTATAGAATGGAGAGTGACCTCCATGAGTAGATCCAAATGTCTCATTTTTCATTCCGATGAAAAGGAAAGCTCCAGGTATAGTCTCTGAATAGAAAGCAAAGTCTTCTGCGCCCATGCGAGGGGGCATGACTTTCAGATTATCTGCACCTACTAAATCAGCTGCAACTTTATGCATATGATCATACATATCTTTGTCATTGACAGTTGGTGGACAAAATGGATAGTCTTTTTCTAAGAAATCCACACTTGAGGTGCACCTGTGGACAAGGGATTGACCTACAATTATCTGTCATAACAAAATATGTCAGGTCACACTTAGACAATGGGGGAATAGCAGCCTTTCATTTCCATTTGATTATATATTGCAAATAAACATTGATTGACATCTAATTTGTTGATTTATTTTTGAGATCTAAGCTGTTACACATACTTCATGTATTCTCTGCTTGAGTCCGTAAAAACTCTCATTTGAAAAGGCACGGAATGTGCCAGCAATTGTAACCGAGTCCGGAATTACATTAAAGGCATCGCCTCCATTGAATGTGGCTACTGTTACCACCTGTAAAAATGAAATGCCAACAATAACAAAAACAAAAACAAATCTCCCAAAACACTTTGAAAAGTACATTAGCTTCGACTTCCAAAGATGTCAAAGCTTAGTAGTGTGAGGATTGTTACATAGTCATGCCTTAAAACCCCCCAGAAAAAATAAAACTTGAACCATCATATAATATATAAAACGTATGAAAACATTGCATTGTACTATTGCTGAAAGACAGATGCATTGTTTCATGAATATACAAGTTCAAAGGTAGAAGAAAAATTATAAGTAGCTTCTTCGATGTGTTGAAAACTTGAATGCAATGTCCCAATTCAACCCACCACAGATTAATATTATACACCCAGCTAGCACACCAATTCCCTTGAAACCTTATTTTTAACTCTTAAGCTTTGATGAAATTGTGTGCACATTCCCATCAGCGGCACTTTCTTTATCTCAGGATATATGTTCCTAGCTTTCAGTACAGATCTGGGAGATCTCACTAATTTCC
The DNA here is from genome assembly GCA_027943335.1 of Chamaecyparis obtusa. NCBI lineage: Eukaryota > Viridiplantae > Streptophyta > Pinopsida > Cupressales > Cupressaceae > Chamaecyparis > Chamaecyparis obtusa. The sequence goes on from BSBK01002259.1 coordinate 171,356, forward strand.
ACAGTTTATAATGAACTGAAATAATAGTAATCTTGCCAAACACCCATAAGCTTGAAATAAAAAACGAAGGATGTGTTCCCAAATAAGGGTTTTGGGCTCTTATTTTACCCTGAGGACAGTCTCACGGAATTGAAAAAATGCAGCTACAAGATTAAAAAGATTATCTCTCTAAAATAGGAGCTCCGCATATGTAGCTATAAGGTTATGAGGAAGTGAAACGAACAACTAAACATGTAATTTTTTGCTAATGAATAGTGTTCATTTATCTACTAATCCAAATGTTCACTAAAATAACAAAAGTAATAATTACTTTCAGATTTAACTAGATAAATGAAATGTTAAGTTGATTTTGAACAAGAAACAAGCAAAGAAGAGCACAAGGATATATAATGTTTGTCTAAAATGGCTGCAAGGACTCGATGAGTCTTCAAAATTGCAATGCTTGAAAAGTTCACTGGTAGGAGTATTTGTGCCTAGAGCATGTTAAGATGTTGCTTCATCAAACCCCTATTCTGTATGTAGCGCAAATTTTTTGGATATGCAGGTGTTGTGGCAATGATGGTGCCATAGTAGATATAACTGGGAAAAACCAGTAGTTAAATGTCAGTATCCATTGCAGTTTTTCCAAGCAGGGTCTGACAGGCATAAATTGTCTATCCAGCAACCAGAATGCACCTTTTAAAAAACAATGGAAAAAAACGTATCAAAAGAAAAAAAACTTCAGTTTAAACATGGGTAATTGAAAAAAACTGCATATTTTCCCAGATTTTTCATTTTGACACAAAATGAAAATTGCAGTTTTTTTGGTGTGTTTTTAATTGAAAAAACTGTGATATTCCCAGATTTTTCATTTTGACACAATAACAATTCCAGTTTTTTTTGAGTGCTTTAATGAGATTTTAACCTGTTAATTGTTGTATTAAACCAATTTTAAACCATTGTAATTAAATTCCATTTATACAGTTAGTATGTCAGGCTATTGCCGTGCAAATACAATGCTAATATGGTGTGTGCAGCAGAAGATGTGTTAGCTTTTCCAAAATACCATGTTAAGGTATAAGATGATAGAGAGAGGAGTGGATGGATGGAAAAGATCTCTATCCAAACACTAATAGCTTCCCTAAGTCTAGCACAATCTGACAGTTGCAAGCATGTAAGGGTTAGGTATTATGGAAAAACAGTCCCTTGAGTGGGAAAATAAAATGGACACTAGTGTGGAGTGTACTAGTGTCCAAAATGGCACATATGTAAGAAGGTTGGAAGAAAATGCTAACAGCAGAAGAGGTCAGGTTTTGGTGAAATGTTGCGATTTTGGATGTTTCAGGATTGAGAAAGGTCAAAATGAAATCCAGCTATGTTTATTGGTGATGAAAGCTAAAATGGGTGCAGAACATGTAGGGAAAAGAGCATAGTGTGCAATCCAACTCTACACTTTACAGCCTAGAAGTTCATACCTAATAGACAATTCTTTTAAAATTCTATTTCCTCATGCTGCAGAATTCACCCCTAACCTAACTCGTAACTTTTCACCTTCCCAACTCCCAAGTACATTTAGGAATGCATTATGTGCAAACTAAAATTATATGGTATATATCTGTGATTAATTACCCACGACACAAAATGCATTGCTAAATGGATTTCAATGCATATATTTATAGCGCCCAATGATGCTCTCCTTGGATGATACTCTAGGCAGTAAGTGGATTGTCAAGGTCTGGTTTACTTCCTAATTCAGTCATAAGGTAGAAACTGGGTGACATATAATTGAACTAGGTAAAAAAGAACCTTTATGATTTACAGAATAATTGGAAAAGGACAGGTTACATCAGACAAACTTAGACAAGGATGCAGAAGATAACAGGATTTCTGATTTTGGTCATGCATATCCCATTGAAGCTTGAAGCTAAACCCGGCTACTTCAAATTTTAAGGGAATATATATACAGTACCTGGCAATATGCTTCATAAGCAATATGTATTCAATAATTATGCCAACCACTAACTACTAGAAATGAACTAAAGCTATTTGGCTTGGGATTTGTTTCTTTACAATTTAAAATGGACTCTCTTCATCTCCATTGGACTCATACTTATCTAGGTGCATATCTCATGTAAAAGGTATGTAAATACCTGTGAGTCCAAGGGATTGGCTTCTCGGGAAATAAGTTGCTGAAGGCTAACAATAGAAGCAGAAGCTGCCAGAATAGGATCAATTGCATGTTGAGGAATTCCCGAATGTCCTCCCTTTCCAGTTATGACTGCCTTGAAGAAACCAGCTCCTGCCAATAAAGGCCCGGGCTTGGAAGCAATAACACCAGTTGGATAATGGCTGGAGACATGCATTCCAAATATAGCTTCTACATTCTCTAATGCCCCATCTTCTATCATTCTTTTTGCACCACCGCCTCCCTCTTCTGCTGGTTGAAAGATTAGGACAACAGTTCCCTGAAACATCCAACAGAAGAGTTACAAACAAAGAAGCTCATGAACAATGTTCAACAAGAAATATTACAACTACTTTTTAGGTTAAACTAAGGGTAGGTTTCATTAGGAAGTTTCAAGTCCACTAATGAAGTCAGCATCAAGAGAGCAGCCTATCCTGCTTATGTAAATAACAATTGGATCTAGAAAATCTGTATAGTTAAACAAAAAAATGATCCATTTTAAGAACCAAGGACATTTAAGTTAGAGAGACAGAGTTGGAATGTCAGACTAGAAGACTAGAGTAACATGTTTATTCATTGACAGATATGAAGTTATGAATTACTAGGCAGAGGTATAGAGCATTGTAGAAACCTGTAGCATCTTCTGTCGCTCCTGTAATATCTTTGCAGCACCCAGAAGCATGGTCACATGTGCATCATGCCCACAGGCATGCATTTTCCCCGGAATTTTACTTTTGTGCTCCCACTCAACTGCCTCCTGCATGTACCCCAACTAGTTGTAAACTATAAATTATAGCTTATCATAGAAAGAACAACTTTCAGCGATAGAAAATACAGTGTAATTCTGTTATGCAAATCCTGGAAGTTGGTTGACTATAAAGAAATGGTGTACTGTGGTTTTTAACATTTTGGTTTTATTGCTTGTTGCTGTCACAGGTGCAAGCTTTCCAATCTTCAAGGGAAGCACGGTGACCATCCTCTTTCACTGCACTGGTATGAGAACTTCAGGTGACATTGGTGTAGGAAGAGATATGAACTTAGCTTCTATGATATAAAGATGTTATAACTAATAACAGTACAAATAAGACCGTTCAGGACATAAAGTGCTGAATATCCTTATGGTTCAGTCATAACTGCAGAATGTTTAGTGAACAAATGATATGGTAGTACTGCTATTATGGACTAGGATGGGTGGAGAGGATATTCTCAAGCCTGTCTGCTTATTTACCAATAAGAAAACTTTTAAATTATGAGAGTTTTTTTGAGGAGGCCTGTAATTGATTTCAAAATCATTGATATTACCCTTATTAAGTAAATTAAGTTAAAAATATTCGGTATCATGGCTGAGAAATCTTATTAATCTCTCATAACTCATTTTATTTGTATATTGCGTCTCAAATTTTACATGCTAGTATTGCAATGCTTGTTCAGAAAAAATTGCTAGTTTGAACTTTCTGATTGTTGAATTTATGGAAAAATAATGAATTGGAAAACATAGTCAACAAAACTTCACCTCGCCCCAATGGCACTAAATGTTTAACAAACATTCATTGATAACCAAAAATACGACAAATAACTGACCCATATCAGGATCCTTAAATTTAAAGGACTTTGGAAAACGATATGGCAGCCAATGTACCAGCTGGACACCTATGTTCCAATTAAAGTGCTATTATAATACTTTTGAATAAAGCTTTATATACAAACTTTAAGCAGTTACAGTGGCCTTGAAATAGTTCTCATTTATATCTGTGTTATGATGAGAGTAAAGGCTGGGCTTGCAGTCGCCTAGGAATCAAGACATTAAAGGCGGTAGATCAATAGGCCATTTATGTTAAAAATAATCACGTCCTAGATCAACAAGAGGTGATAGAGTGACCCAACAGTTTATCATAGATCCTAAGTTGAGTCCTAGCTAATATGGTATCAGGGTCTTAGGAGTGAATCTAGGAAATGTGGCTTGTGAGAGTTTTGAAGATGTTGGAAACAATCTACATTTTGTACCAAAGGGGATTAGCAACTCAGTGATTGAGCAAGCTATCAGTTTAGCTGGTCCAGGGAAAAAGATAACATGGTAAGTCAGGGTATGTACTCCAAGTACCAAATGTGGCTTGTGGGAAAGTGTTGAAAGAAATCCACATTTTAGACTAAAAAGGGACGAACAGTTGAGTAATAGAACAATCCAGCAGCTTATGAGAAGTCTTCAGTTTAGCTTCTAGCTGGGCCATTAAACAGTTTAATAACTTATGGGCTAAAATTAATCAATTAGTGAGGGATCAGATAATAGTTCACAAATTGTCAACAATTTGATAGCTCCAAACATCAATAAGAAAATTTCTAAAGTTTCCCATTTCTGTTCTTCATGGAGCCACTCGGTGAATATAGGAATGCTAGCCAATAGCAGGGAACCCCTCTGCAACTGAGATAACTCCATGTTCCCCTTCAAAAGGACTTCTAAGTTAACTTTCCATTACCTACTAGTCCCATGGAGGGTGTAATCTGAGATCTAATCAGCTAGTCTCACAGATTAAAGTAAGAAAGAGTAGTTATAGCCAGCTGAGATAATTCCAAGGCCTCTTCAATGGGCCTACTAAGTTACCTTTCCATTACCTCTCGTCCCATGGAGGTTGCAATCTGCAATCTATTCAGCTGGTGTGACCCAAAAAAACGAGTGCTAGCAAATTAGCATCTTCCCAACTGAGATATTTCCATGACCCCGCTCAACAGGATTACTAAGTTAGTTTCCCTTTATGTACTAGTCCCACTGAGTGTGCAAACTGAAATCTAATTAGCTTGTGCCCCACACAAAAAAACAATTGAAAGAAGCTTTGCCATAAAAGGCTTTGCGACTAATAAATACTTGCTCTGCTCTAACATTTTTGGAAATGAAATTAAAAAAGAGACGTTCAGCTGATCCGGAAAAAGTCATCAGACTGCATAGAGCTGCTGTTGGGCACAAATTTCCTATAGAATGTGAAGTGGGCACATCAAAGTTTCAGCCCCTGACCTCTAGCAATTTCTGTTCGCAGTTTTATTTTTACTTTTCAATTTTAATCTGGTTACATGGGACTGCCCGCAGCAAATACATTAATTGTCATAGCCCTAAGCCCTTGCCGTGAGCCCTTGATTCCCCTGCATTAGCAAGCTTAAATTGAAATTTGTCCACAAAATATCAATGTACCTACAGTTTCACATACCTAGTAGCTAGATTTATTTGAAAATATGAATCGCACCCACAAGTAGTCTCCTTTAATGTTTCTGCCTAAGCAATAAATATCGTTTGTTTTTTCTTGAGCAGGCTAACCCCAAGTACTATGTGTTGTTTGTTAGATACTTCTGTAATCAGGTCCTTACAATTATCAAAATCTAATATGACAGTAGCTACTTTTAAAATCTTTTAAGTTACAGTCGTCTGTAGAAACTACCAAAATCTACCAATGACAATCTTAAATTAAAATTCAAGTGTTGTGCCACACCCAACAGTTGAATAAACAAAACCTAAAAAGATAATGCAACCAACAACTTGCAAAAACAATCTTTAAAAGGGGGAAATATCAAATCAGCACAAGGTTTTAATAGGACAGCAAACTGGGCACCTGAATAGGAAGAGCATCCATGTCAGCTCTGATACCCACAAAAGGGGGACCTCCGGAGCCTATGAAGGCCACCACCCCTGTCTCTGCAAGAGGCCACCTATACTTTATGCCCATTTGATCCAACTCACTTCTTATGAGTGCACTGGTTTCGAACTCTTGAAATGCAAGTTCAGGATTCTCGTGTATCCTTCTGCGTATGCCTGTAAGCCAATTGAAAATCTCTGGTCTTTTTGCAGCCCTCAAAATTTCTTGCACACTCGCCTCATGATCTTCTTGATATGAGATGCCGAAGCCATTTGTGGCTGAGGGGTATGCAACGTCTGAATTTTCACAGTCAAGGAGATCTGAGTTCGAACCCCATGCAACACTACCCACCCAAATAAAAGCAATGGCAATCCACCAACAGGTAGCCATGTGATTGATCACTTGAATTGAGAAGATTATGAAACGAAAGAAAAGCTCAGGCCGTTTTCAGGTTCAGCATGCCTGGTGCAATGAACAGTTTATGAAAGGAAAGGAAAGATCAGGTATTTTTCAGGTTCACCATACCTATTGCACTGCTCGCCTTAATGTGCTCAGATTGCAGCTCATTGCCTCCAAATCAATGGAAAAACCAAAGAATCTTAATAGAATTTGTCTCCAATGGTGAACGCAATTATTGGCTCATTGCTTCTGTCATTCACCCAACTTCTAAACTTTAAGGCTTGTAGTAAACAAAAGATGAATCTAAATCAAACTTCTAACAATTTTAATGAAATTGACACCCTCTAATTCTTAAATCCCAATTTTATGTGGGTATTCCACTATTTAATAGAAAACAGCTGTAAGAATTCTATAATTTATCTCCCTGCTTAATAAACAATATTTATAGGCTGTTCGCAATTCAAACATGCCCTTCCCCTACAATGGTAGTTTAAAACAATACCAACTGCCAAGTCAATGGAATTTTAAAATCTGTGTTGATTATCCTTCAAAAAAATTAAGCCGCAGCTGTTCTTATCCAACCTAGAAAAACATAATATTAAATGGCACCATCTGCAGTCGCTCATATTTAAAAAGAAGATTTAAAAAGCTTCCATCTTTCAGCAGGGGAGGAATATCCTTTCAACGTACTATTTTGAACAAGAAGATTTAAAAAGCTTCCATCTTTCAGCAGGGGAGGAATATCCTTTCAACGTACTATTTTGAACTCTTTGCTATTTTTATGTATGTTACGTTGAAAAGATATTCCTCACTCGTAGCTATTAATTATAGTTGAAATGACTATCCTTTTAACTATTGTGTGGTACAAGACATAAATTTCAATTTACGATCGTTATCGATAGATTTTGGTAGTTCTCACAGACGACCGTAACTTCAAGATGTTAAAAGTAGTGATTATAGTACACTTCAAAGATCCTGAAAGTAGTTACCACGCAGTTGGGGTTTTATTTTTGCATTTTCACATGTTTTGGGCAGTCCATTTTCAATAGGCAAATTGCATTCCAACATATACTTATCTATTTTTAGAAAAATATGAAATATCTAATGTGGAGAGATATTTCTTTTGAAATTAATTTTAATTCAAATGTAATGGTAGTAAAATGTTTTATCTAATTTAATCCAAATTAATTTTCTTAAATAGATTAGTTATAAGTGAACAATTAATTAAATTTATTAGTCCCTGCCGTCAAGGCAGGAGACTATAGTTTTCAAGTGCTTTCGAACCATTAGTTTTGTTGTTGGAATTTCATGTAAATACTGTGCAAAACTATAGTCTTTCCGAAATTTGATGATTTATGTGATGTAATAAATATTTTTTGCTTTTTTCCTATTGGTTGCTTTCTATTTTGCTGGTAGTCTTTTTCATTTTTGTGTCAATATATTATGAAAATTGTCCAGGTTGCACGTCACATTTCTTGCAGAGGTACGTGGCGAGAAGGGGACAGTTTGCCTTTAATACAGTTCTCGACGTGTCCATTTTTGCGTCGATTACCTGTAATGGCTGCAGAGATGCGTTGAGGTGGAGGTATTCTGAACAACTTCGTGCATCGATTGGCGTGGCATTGATGGTTTTAAATCAGTGCATCGATTTTTTCTTTCATTCTCAAAATAGATAAACAACAAAAGAAAAATAACAGAAGCAGATCTGCACCTCCTAAGCGAACTGCCCAGGATAAGAATAGGGATGTGACGAACACAGTGGTGGCATTGCCGGTGGATTGCTCTGAAACAAAGGTAACAGTGCATTTTCTTAGCGCGCCTTCACTTCTCTGGTGGTGACGGAGGTTTTCAAATTCTTGAATCTGAAAAGGGGAAGAAATATAAAGAAAAAAATGCTTACAATAGGATACATCTTGTTGTTCTGTAAATCGAGATTTTGGGTAGATGTTTGATTCAATTTTGTGTCTTGAATTGCTAGGTCGAGTAAATCAGAATTGTGGGTCAATTTTGATTCTTTAATTATTACTTATCTTGTATTCAGTTAATACTTAAATTATCACATGGCCCTATGACATTGAGATTTGGCAAGTTCTCAGGGTTGAGCTTCAGATCACATGGAAAGATTGCCTTTCACCCCAAGACACACCTGAGATTGAACTCATCAAGAAAAAGTGTTGTCAGGGCTGCAACTCAAGACGTTGGAAGCTACTAGTACTTCTCTGCTTGAGAAATCTGTAAATACCATTCGATTTCTGGCCATTGATTCAGTTGAGAAGGCGAATTCTGGGCACCCTGGATTGCCCATGGGGTGTGCCCCTTTGGGTCATATTTTGTATGATGAGTTCATGAAATATAATCCTAAGAATCCTTATTTTTTTAATAGGGATCGGTTTGGGCAGGAGAAATGTTTGAATTTGACATGTCCCGCCTATTTGAGGCCTCGTTGGCTGGGAAAGAGGCAAAGTATACAACCCAGAATTACCTTCCAGACGAAGCCGTTTGCCCAGTTAAATAGCTATCAAACCGTGCCTTAGCGATTGAATTTTCGATGGCTATTTTATTTTTGGAATTTCTTAAGCAGGAAAAGAAAAAGACTACCGCTAAATAGGCAATCAGAAAGCAAAGAATAAAATTTGAAAATTCTGTTTAATTATAAATTTTTGCCAGGACCATAGTATAAACCGTGATATTTGGGATTTGCGGGACTATCGAGGCTGCAACTAATACGAAAATAACAGAGAGACACTCCAGAGTTTTCCACTATGTGACAAAGTTTTCAAGAAAACTGAAACTCCAAGCATTTTGAAGCTTCTTTAAGCAATTTTGGAAGCACTTTAAAAAAGATGAATAGAATATTAGAAAGTTTAATTTAATTTCAAAGCTTCTTTGAGCATTTGGGTTTTTTTAGATAAAAAACTAGCACCATTAAGCGTAGAAGAGAAAGTTCAGTTTGATTCACACTTTTTTCTCTATCATATACTTATGGAAATTGGATGAAGATTAACGTTAGAACTGGACAATGAGAGGTAACAATTTTAGAATTCTAAGGGAGGATGCAAAGTATTCTCCTTGTTTAGGATTCAGACAAACTGAGTGCTTAAACTAGACTAGAACTAGCAGGGGAAGCAAGAAGTTCCAATGTTTCAGCTGTGTGGGGCACATCGCAACAGTGTCACCCCCACCCCTCCTTTCGACCTTTGTAATTACTACGAAAAGCGTATCAGCTAAATATTTGGAATCAAAATCGACCCAGTACCTCGTTATCTTGGATGGATTTTTTGCGCTTCTGTATCAAATGATAGATAAAATTGTCCAAAACCCTAACATCCTCTTTCACTTTGGCCTCTGCACCTATGTTAAGGGCGAACATTCCTTCATGGGAGGAGCATTCCACTATCTCAAGGTATCCCCCTTTCACTAGACTACTCAACCACAGTGAGGGTTGCTCCCTCTACTGAATCCACGTGCCCTACTGTCCTTTCCGGTGCGGCTACTCATCTATGTTACATTCCTCCATTTCAAGGTATAGTATAGTTCAGTGTAGAGTAATGCTGCTCATAATTCTTCGTCCAGATCTGAATTGCCTATCTCTCGCATATTGCATCAAATGCCATCCGCATCAACATTTCCTGCACATAAAACAATCCTCAAAACCTTAGCAATTCAAGAAGCAAATTTATCATTTCAATTTCCAGTGTCCAAAAATCACCGTGCTGTTAATGCAGTCAAAATATATCATCATAACAATGCGAAGTAAACTTGAAATTGTCACAATCCCTTAAAAAAATAATCTACCAGATGAAGAGCAATCACAAAACACTTACTTTGCTCTGCAGATCATAGAACAGAAACACATCTGGGAGATAATGAAATCCAAGGAAAACCCAGCTCAAAGAAAGAAACAAGTAACCTCTAATTTATGCAATGCAATGAAAAGAGTTACCTGCATATTCACAACTTCACCATTAATGGCCTGTTGCTCCAAAACAGAGTTTAATTTCACTGCATATTTCCTGAAGGTGGTTGTACTGTAAATCCCTAGCATCTTGGGGGAAAACTTCAGGCTATTAGATTTGCATTGTAGCCTGCACATTTCCCTGTCCGAGTTAAAAATGCCATCACCCAGAAGGTCATACAAATTTCATATAAACTGATACGCTTTGTTTTGCATTGCATGCACAAGACATATGGAAAGCTGCAAATACAAACATACAGATACGTGTCCAATTTGTATGCATTTTCCTTTAATAACAAATGTTAAAAACCGACAAGGGAATTTGTATGTATTTAGCTTGGACAGATGGCAGAAACCCAGAAGGGAATTTGTAGGCATTTACCTTTGGCTAATGTTTGGTTACTCCGTTTGTTATATTTTCTTAAAATTAATTAGAGACCAGATGACAATATATTTTCCAAGAACAATCTTTTTTAAGCGTTTCCCTCTTTTCGTGTCATTTACTTGTATATTTTCGTCCAGCTGTCCAAGGTGTTGTATTTCTTTTTTCCTCTTTTAGTTTAAAAATTGAAAAGGCTTGCCTATGTCTGGTTGGGGGTTGTGCAACCATGTTTTCGTTGTCCATTAAATAATTTTTCTGTCGTTCTAATTCATGTAGTTCACCACCACTAATGTATTTGCCAAAATATAGACCTTTGGGAATTCTTCTACTGAATATTACGCAAGAGCAACTGTTCTGTGGTTCAACTGTTTTGTGGACAATTCTGTTTTCATAATACCAAAATGCTGACATTCAATCCTCTCCTCCAATGGCATGAGGTTCTTGAATGTTTTCTATAATAAATATATACTTACAATAAAATACTTTTTAAAATCTTAGAATATATATGACTTTTCCAATTTTTAACAAAAACCTCTACGATGACATTTAAAACTAGTTTATAATGATAGTCAAATCAAGTGGGCTGCTCATGAATCCTCTCCTAATGACATATGATTCTAGAAAATATTTCATCTTTCCAATTTTCAACAGAAATTTTATGTGACATTTATAATGGAGTTTGGATAATGATTTGGAGATATGCTCAATTTATTCACAATCTTGAAGCCCAATCTATCATTGCAAGACCATAAACATGGTAAATGATCATGTATCTCAATTGGGTTTGCCGGCAATAGATATTTCAGTAGGGTTTCCTTAGGCTACTCCAGCCTCAAAATTCCCTCATTGTGGTGAGTTCAATCACAGTTAAGGCCTCTGTTTCTGTTCACTGAAAATAGCCCCAAATAATAGTTTTAGCTTCTGTAATATATTTGATGAAATAGATCCAGTTTTCCTATTTTTATTTGTTTTCTTTTTTATGCCCGAATGATAACATGTTGAACACTGACCAGATCGATATTTATGTCACCATATACATACCTAAATGGATTCACCACATCTAAATCCAGTTTCCTCTTATTTTCCAGAAAAGTAATAATAAGTTTTTTTGGGTTTTTGTTAAATTCTTTTGTTCAATTATCTTAATTTTCTATAATAAGAAAATGCCCAGCGATACAATTGATATTTGTCTCTACCTGGTCAATATACAACTGGATTTAGAATACTAAAACACAAATATTCTTTTCCTTTAAACCAAATTCTATAATAGTAATTCCTTTTGGTGCATGATTATGATTTTACGCCCAAAATTAAAATATGATTTTAAAATGTACAAAAAATTATGTATTAAGTTTAATTATAATTTATAATGGAAATAAAACTGACAATATAATAGATGAAAGTTTCTCTTAAATTTAAATTTATTTATAGATACCAAAATGTATATCTTAATAGTTACAGTAAAATGAATGAAATAAATTTTTAATGGTCAATATTTTCCTCTTTCTTTAAATTTACTGTTTTAGATGAATTTTTTCAATAATTTCTTTTTAAAAAAAAAAAAAAAATTTCAAAAAATATATAGAAATTCTCTAAATTTTACATAGAAATTTCAATTAATTTTCAATTTTTTACAGTACCTTGGCAAATCCTTTCTTATATGAAAGGTTTTGGAGTTACATCATCAAATATGATGTCACATCAACATATTTCTTTTGACAAGGTGTCCAAAATAGCCCCAAAAAAAGTGAGACCAAGGATCATACAAAAAGAACACCCATACTTGTATAGCTAATGTGACATCACATCACTATTAGATCGATTTGTATGGAAATTAAATTAAGAACTCCTGTCACAACCTATAGAAAAGCCTTTAGTAGTGGGTATTTTCTCGTAAGATTTTTTTTCCTTCTTGTAAGATTTTTTTTCCAGGTTTGACAATAATTTATTGTTTGTGGGAAAAAATTGAAGAGCAATGGATCAGAAAATATCCTTTCTATTGGATGACGGACAATTTCAAAATATCAGAATATTATAGCTTTTGGCCCTTATTATGGGACCATAGACTAGCTCACTGACTTATTTCTCATTGCTTACAGTCATATATGTTATTTAGGTTTGCTAGCTGGTTGAGATCTCATAAAATTTAATGCACATGGACATTGCATCATACTTCTTCATGGGAGAATCGCAAGCATTTGCCATTATAAAATATAAGCTTAAATTCTGCTTATTCTTTCTTTGTTATGTATAGCTATACAGTTCTTTGAAAGTTCACCAAGCTATTCTATTTGTTTGGGATAGTTTACATTTAAGAACTCAAAGCATATGAACTGTAGCTAGCAAGAGTAACAATGATTTCTAAGAATATTCCCTCTTTGAAACAAAAAAGCAACTAAACTGCTAACAATTCCAGTATCTAGTATCTAGTACCCAATCTCATAGTTTGTGAAACTCTTTGTGTCATATTGTAGTCAATTTCTAATATCTTCTTTGGTTATGGTTGTCATTATCCTTCTTGTGTTATCAATTCAAGACAAAATCCTTAGCTTTGTTATGATTAATCAGTTTGTTGGCTGATGATTGATGAGGATCTTTATTTTCATGTTCCTTTTAGATAGCAATTGCTGGAGTATTATAATTGCACAAAGACAAGGGATCCAGATCAGAATCTCTTGACTTGCTTCGCTGACCTCTTTACTCAGGTATGAACCTTGAACTCACCTAATCTGGAAAAGATTACAACTTTCTTATTTATATTTTTTTTCCTTGAGTATTTGTCAATACTGTAAATGTAAGAGTGGGATTTGACATTTTTGAATATTTATTTTTTATTACTATCAAAAGAGATTGTATTGAAAAAATTCGCAGCTATCATTCGATTTCAAATTTGTGGTTTGGTATCTCTTTCTTGACTTAGATTAGATTTAAATTTATAGTCATGAGGTGTGCATTAAATTTATTTGAAGTTCTAGTTTTAGGTTATTTTAAACATCATTTGATTATGTGTTAGATTTTATAAAGTCACATATTTTAAAGTTAATATATTTTATTTTATTAATAGTTCATCTTATTTATAGGCTAAGACTTTTTTAGTTGATTTATTTCTATTAGTTGACTGAATTCTAATTATCTTTTAAAGAACCAAACAAATAAAATGCAAAAATCAATCTGTTTACTAAATATATAAAAGACAAATAATTTTAAAGCTTTTTATCTATTATTTTAATTGCAAATCAATTAATAAAAATAAAGAATAGATTATCTCTTATTTTTAATTTTTAATTTTACATGAATTTTTATATTTTATATTTACTTGTAGATTTTAAATTATATTATATTTTATTTATATTTTGTAGTTTTATTTTATAATTAATTGCATTTTCTGTATTTTAGATATAATTCTAAATTGTAAGTTTTTTAAAATAAATTATTATTATTTTGCTTGATTTTAAAATTGAAGTTTTGTATTTAATATTAAATATAAGATTTTATATTTTATATTTTAATTAAGATATTGTATATCTAACTTAGAATTATATAGTTTTAATTCAATTTTATATTTTAAATGAATCAAAAAATTTAAAAAATCTTTTAAAATAAATATATTAAATTATTTATTAAAAATAAAAATTATCATTATATTTATATTTACTTTTTAAATTAATAAAAATATTAATTCTAAAAATAAAAACATAAAATACATTAATTAAATTAAATGTATTATAAAAATAATACCAATAATAAATTATTATATTGAAAATAGTAGTATACATAAGTCATACACTTCTTTTTTTAAAAATTAATTAACAGTAAAAAATCAAAATGCAAATCAAATTATAGACATGAAAAATGTTAATTCGAATTCTTGCATAATATAATGTATCAATTTCAGAGTGTGCTAAATCATTGATATGCAACGAGATCTTAATAGTTTATTTTATGTTCTAGGCTATTACTACTATTACTGCAGATATTGATATTATAGTAGGCTAAGTAAGTACTCTATTATGGATTGTTAAGCTTAATATGTGATTAAAACTAATTTGCATGAATCAATAATATTTTAATATGTTTTATGTTCTATTATGTAAACTTTATTTTCATATTATAAATGTAATATTAAAAATTATTTCTTTAACATATGATTGGTCCATTTAGTTTGAATCTTATTGCACAAATTTTTTTTGAAAAATTGTTAGGTTCTTATGAAATTTTTATTTCATATTTATTATATATCAATAAATTAAAGTTAAAAAACTATATTTTTTATATACTATTTATTTTTATAAAATATTACAATTTAAATAAAAACTTATAATATTATAATATATTGATTTTTATTTAAATTAAAATATACTAAATTAATATTTAAGCTCTATCTTACAACTGTTCAATTTGTCTTTTAAGTTTTTTCCTTAATCATGATTTTCTTTCCTATTAGGCTGGACTCTTGCTGTTCTAATGATTTACGTTCTGCAGTTCTATAACACAATTTTTCTACACATTGAGTACTTAACAATGTCCTTTCTATGGCTCTAATAGCACTTATTTTGTAATTCAAACATGTTTGCATCCAATATCATTTCATATGTCCCCAAAGATTCATCCATATTATTCCATCTATGTCCAGTTCCTCTCCTAGGCCGCTTCCCTAGTTTTAATGCAGTCCTCTTTAAGCCATTTTTTTATTTTCCTAATACCAAAATTAATGCTTAAGCTGTCTATAAAAATACACTAAAAAATCAGAACCAAAAAATTGATATTCCAGGAAAACCTGATTTGATAATGCTATGCTAGAATAGGGAAAATTGTAAAAAACTTCTCTTATAAGTCTCCAGCGAATGGCATTTTGCATCAATATTAAATGCAATTCTATTTTCTCTACTTGCCATGTAGATATCATTATACAAATCAATGTAGAAGTAAGAATACAATAACACTTAAGACCCTTCCCTTTCATATTTCGTATGTGCTTCTGGCAGGTTCAGGATGAGGAATTTGCAAAGAAAAGCTTGACCAGCATTACCAGAATGAGACTGAACAGAGTCATATATCTGATGTTGAACAAGTGAAGTCTGAGCGAAGTTCTTCTCAGTTGTCAAATCTTGATGAACTGCCATGATTCTTACTGGATCATAGTATATTATACTCAAAATTAACCTGACAAGCAGCTAAATCATTAATATTACAAGGACTCTTTGCCTGCCTAAGCAAGAAGCCAAAATGTTATCAGATAGCTGCTCCAAAATAGGAAATATGTCACAAAATCCAATCATAGTAGATACATACATGGCACACAATCAACCAGAAAAAATAACAATTGATGCAGCCCTTGACAGAGTACAGTGCTTTCGAATTGATTCATTCAACTTTAAAGTCGGTGATTGCTTATTTGATACCATTCATGTTTTGCTTCACTGTCAGTACACGCCTAATGGACTTCGCAATGGTCTTGTAGACCATTTCTTGCACTGTCTTCATAATGGTTGTCCCGAAGCTTTAAGTTCTTTTGAAAATGACTTGCACCCATCAATACTTAATGATTTGCATAGGGTACATGATAAAATGACATACTTACGTAGAATGAGGATTTCAGCAACAGAAGTCAATTCCCATGGTGAGGCTGGACTCTGGGGTGACATATTTTGTATACGGTGGTTAGCGCACTGGTTGAATATCCCCATATGCATTTGGTCTTCTACCCAAAAAAAACCATATTTGCACTTCAACAAAGACGCATCTCATTCTACAATATCGATACTATTCCATGATGCTAATCCAACGGCTGGCCACTATGAGCCAATCTTCTGTAGAGTAACCACATACAATGCACTATGGAATATGCATCTACAACTACCTATTATGCCTTGCAATGTAGCTGAACTCTGGGACACAATTGCTGAATCATTTGCAAAAGCTGGCCTCAAACGGCTTCCTGCCTTTGCTACTTCTTGTGGTGAAAGCATGTTTGCTGCTGTAGCTGTCTTAGCTGATAATCGGTTCGATGCAATAGCATTAAGACTATTTCTAAATCAATCATTGGCTAATGCATTGAAAACACAAAACAAATTTGCATTGGCATGTTTCAAAACATTTACGCAGTCTACTATGGTAAACAACAATATTCTATTAGAATTGCAACTGCTAATATCTAAGATTGGAATACCATATGTTGAAAGTGGACTTGAGGGCTCTGAATTATGCTTGTTATGGCTTTCATACACATTTCATGTAACGATACATGTATGGCAATCAGCTCCACCACACAAAGTAGATATATTTAACAACTCTCCAAAAATAGGGAAAATCATCAACTTAATTTGTTTCAAGAATAGTTCAGGTCATTGTCATTACGAACCGCTTGAAGCAAACCAGCAACTACTTAATGATATGCACAGACAACATCCCATGTTTTTACAAGTAATGACAAATCCATGCAAAATGAACAACAAAAGCAAATCCAACACACCAAATCCGACCAACATAGAACTTACAAAGTTAGTGGCTGTAAATATGACTACTTGCCGATCATTACGACTATTAAAAAGAGCAATACGCAACAATGATATAGCACAAATAGAGATGGCCACTGTAAAGAATACTAGAACAACAAATAGAACAAATGAAACAACGTTACGGTCACATCGTAGGAGGAAATGTCTATTGTATAAGATAAGATGTACTGATCATACCATCAGAAATGCACATACAAATACACAAAATAATGTAGTCACAAAATCCATTAAATTATACTTGAGAAGCATCAACGACACACCTACACAATTATGCAATCTGTGTGACATGCTATTTTTCCATAAGGACATTTACACAAGTGACGAGGCATTTGTCCATTCTTTGTCTTTCCTTCCCATTACTACTAATCTGAAAAAAATTTCAATAGGGCAATCCATTTGTAGACGATGTATAAAATCTACTACAATTGGAGAGGTCCCTGCTTTTGCAAGTCCATGGAATATAAGACGCAATAACCGTATAGATGTTGTCCATTCCTTAAGTACTTTAGAAGAAAGACTTGTTTCTCTATGTATTGCTTTTGCACAGATCAGACAATTAGGATACAAAAGAGCACAATATGGCTTGATTGGTACAATAATAAACGTTCCCGTGGATTTTGACAAAGTACAAAGAGCTTTGCCTAGACAAATAGATGAAGCTAAAACAGTAGCAGTAAGATTGAAACGCAAGTTAGAATACGACAATGCATACGCACAAGGTAATGTTAGACCTTCCTGTGTAATGAATGCATTAACAGTTCTATCAAAGACAGCCTTGTATATGAAAGAACAAATCTCAATAAACAAAGACTGGGAAACTTTATTTACTAGCAAAGAAAAACAAAACCATACAGAAATAGAAATGGAATCAGAGATGGATAGTATTTCATCTGACCTTGATACAGAACCCATAACTGAATCACTTGTACATTGGCTTAATGACTCTAACGCAATCAAAGACCTAGATACAACAATTATTGAAATAGCACCATCAGAAGGGTTTAAACCTCTTGGCATATTCCAAGATGTCTACTCAGAGGAAATGAATTTTCCAACACTTTTCTACGGCTTTGCACGACCAAATGATCTTACCAAAAAATTTACCTACCAAAAAATAGCGAAATGGGAGCTCATGCATAAAGACAATGACTTTGCAACACATATAACAAATATTTTTTTCAAAGCCATCAAAATAATTATTCAACAAATATCTTTGCTAACATGGGTTTGCATACGAAAAGCTGAACTAAAAGGAAAAAAATTATTTGCAAAAGATGTACGCAACCCTGCAAATCTTGAAAAAATCTTGCGCTCTCCATTAGGCTTCAGGTCCCTAAAAAGTATTCGAACATCTCCTGACTATTTGGAAAACACTCGAAAAAATATATTTGCAATGATAAGACAACTAGGTCCTCCAACCTTTTTCATGACATTGACAAGTGCTGAGCATTTTTGGCAGCCCTTATGCAAAGCATTGCAGTCTACAACTAATATGGAAAATGGCAAAGACAATGAAACTATTGAAGATAAGGACTTAGATTTCCAAATCAGGAAAAACCCAGTGATTTGTAGTCGGTATTTTAACCATAGGGTCACTGCATTTCGAAAGTTGATGCTAAAAAACCCAACATTATTTGGCAAAGTAACTGACTACTTCTTTGTGACAGAGTTTCAAAATCAAGGAAATGAACATGTACATTTCATGCTATGGATAGAAAACGCACCTATCTACGGCCATTGTACAGACTATGAAATAGAGCATTTTGTCGACAATTACATTTCAACTGACTCGACATTGCTTGATAACAATCTTGTGAAAATGCAAACTCATCATCATACAAAAACTTGCAAAAAGTACAAAACCTCTACCTGTCGGTTCAGTTTTCCGTTACCTCCCATGAAAAAGACAACAATATTAGAGCCCTTATCAATTCCAAACACTATATTAAAGGAAAAGGCAAGAAATTTCCTCAAGCAACTAGAAAACAAACACTACACCAAAGAAGTCACATTCGATAGTTTCTTGCATGAATTCGAATTAGATGAACAAGATTACATATCAATGTTACAGGCAACACTGTCACGGAAAATTGTAATGCTCAAACGTGATCCTGCAGATATTTGGATAAATGCATTTGCAAAAGAAGTGCCAGCTTTGTGGTATGCAAACACAGACACACAGTTTATATTAGATGCATATGCTGCTGCATCTTACTGCAGCTCATACATGACTAAGCAAGATAGGACATTGTCACTTGCATTTCGCCAACTACGGGAACAATGTACTTATGCTTACAATGAGAAGATCCAATTCGTGCGAAAACTAGGAAATGCTTTGCTAAATTATCAACAAATGTCTAGCCGCCAAGCTGTCCATATTGTTCTTTCTATGCCACTTCGTAAAAGCTCAAGGAAAACTATTTTGATTAACACTGCACCAGCAGAAAATAGAATCTTAATGTTGAAAAGCCCTAAACTATTGGCAAAAGAGGATGACGACTCTGAAAACATCATGTACGCCTCTGTAATAGAAAAATACATACACCGTCCAAACACTTTTGAAAGCTTATCATTAGCTGAATATACTGCATTTCACTCTAGCAACCAAACACGAGTACAAAAAAGAGCAAAACCCTTGATCATACGCTATGTAAAATACAACCAACATATTGATCATGAGAATTATTGTAGAGAAAAACTTATGCTATATGTACCTTTCCGAACAAGTGAACAAACATTATTGCTTGGACATAAAACATGGAGTGCAGCATTAGATGCAAACAAAGCCCAAATTTCAAAAACCGAAAAAATGTTCACTGCACAAGTTCACAATAAATGGGGTGACATCGAACAAGTTGCAGTACAAGCTACAAATGACAATGACCCAGTAATAGACCTCGACCCAGCCAAAGAAGTAAACGAAATAGAGAAATATGATATCATAACTGATGTAAAACATGTAACAAAAGCAAAATTTGTTTACGATACTTGTCCCTCGCTATTTCAAGAAGTCGCCCATCCATTCTTACTTGCAAATGATAAATATTTCAGTTTACGAAGACAACTAAATAAAGAACAACAATCAATACTCAAAGATGTATTAATGACAAAGCGACTTGCCCCTAGAAAACCATTATACTTGTTCTTAACAGGTGGAGCTGGCACAGGCAAAACCTTCACAGCTAAAATCCTCTTCGAAGCAATGATTCGAATGTACGATAAGCAATTAGATAGTGACCCGTTCAAAACAAAGGGCATTATTATCGCTTCTACAGGCAAAGCTGCATTCAATGCAGGTGGTGTGACTGCACATTCCATTTTCCATCTACCATGCAACTCTTCCAAAATGCTTCCTTTGGACTCTAACACACTAGATAGCCTAAGCAAAAAGCTAGAACAATTGCAAATCTTGCTTGTTGACGAAGCATCGCTAATTGGCTCTAGGATGTTGTATAATATTGATAGAAGGCTACGTCAAATAAAACATATGCCAACAAAACCCTTTGCCAATATTGATATCATATTTTGTGGTGACTTATACCAAGCACAACCTGTCTGCGATTCATGGATATTTGAACAGCCTACAATTAATAATGACAAAATACCATACACATTTTGGGCTGATAATGTCCTATGCTTCGAACTACACACTACAATCAGGCAAACAAATGCACATTTCATCTCCATTTTGAACCGCACAAGAACTTGTCAGCAAAATGACCAAGACATCTCATACTTGAATAGAACATGCTACAAGGCCACTCCCAATGACCCAACATTCCCATACTTATTTCAAAGAAATTCAGCTATTGAAGAACACAATAAGAGAATGCTTCAGTACTTGCCTACTAAGCTTTACGTATTTGAGGCCATTGATAAAAAAGACACTCCTATTGACAATATCCATTTCCAACCTGAAAGATCAACCCTACCCAACACAATTTATGTAAAACCAGGAGCTTTGGTTGAATTGATCGCTGGAAACCTCGACACCCAAGATGGCCTAGTTAATGGTGCTGATGGCATTTTCCAAATGTACACAACCGATGAACAAGACATTGCCTGGATCCAATTCAATGACCCTACAATTGGACAATCACGACGCCAAAAAATGCAAAGACTATACACAAATTCTATTCCACCTTCTTGGACACCAATAATGAGAATAGCTAAAAAAATAAGAATAAGTTTGCAAATAGTAACACGATCACAATTCCCTTTACAACTAGCATGTGCACGAACTATCCATAGAGCGCAAGGCCTCACAATGAATGCTCTTTCATTTGATCCTTGCAAAGTCTACCAGCATGGCCTTTCTTACACTGCTTTGTCACGTGTACGAAATATTGACTCGCTATACCTAATACACAAATTGCAACACGCAAACTTTAAAGTATGCAAAAAGGTCGACAAAGAAATGCAACGCCTCACAATTCCCTTTACAACTAGCATGTGCACGAACTATCCATAGAGCGCAAGGCCTCACAATGAATGCTCTTTCATTTGATCCTTGCAAAGTCTACCAGCATGGCCTTTCTTACACTGCTTTGTCACGTGTACGAAATATTGACTCGCTATACCTAATACACAAATTGCAACACACAAACTTTAAAGTATGCAAAAAGGTCGACAAAGAAATGCAACGCCTCCAAACTTTGGCACAATGGAGGATTCAATACAGCCTTCCTTCAACAACCCCAAATCATTTCATTATATGTTCTTTGAATACGCGAAGCTTTGCATTGCATGGACAAGACATAACGCATGACCATGATTTGCTCCAAGCAACCGTACTTTGCCTCCAAGAAACAAGACACAAATCTACACATAATCTTGACTTGTTGAAGGAAAAATTCAACTGCTATTCTTCCTTGTCTATTCATGGCTTGCTAACATGTTGTGCACACACAACTACATTGATACAAAGTCAGACTTTTGCAACAAAACATCTCGAATCAATAACCATAGACCTCTTACACCTGGGCAGTGGCAGTACTCTACGAATCACTAACCTATACATAACGCCAGGTACACCTATCAAAGAGCTAATGGACCTCATACAAAACATCACAAGCACATTGCCACCCAACTACAAACTAATTGTTGTTGGAGACTTCAACATTGACATGCTATGCTCCACAAAATCACAAGTAGCACTTACAGAATTCATGCAATACCACAACCTGAGTTTGATCGTTGACAAGCCAACAACACAAGCTGGCACTTTGTTGGACCAGATTTGGCTACATAATATTGACCCCACTCTTGCAAAATTTTCTATACTAGATACATACTGGTCAGACCACTTTGCAGTATCCTTGCAACTCCATCTCTAGCATACGTGTCAGAAATTAGACTACACAACGGAACACAACCATTACATTCCATTGTTTATGTTTTTGAACATCACCAAGGATATAGTATATTTTTATACAAATACTCATATCTCGTTATACAAAGCTATAATTTATATATGATATTTCCAAGTTGCTTGTAATCTTCACTTTGCCATTCCTTTTTGTTTCCATTCTATTCTATAGCAATACACATTTACGAGAATGGCACAAAATTGTTGAATGCATGAATGACACATTTGAAAGATACTCTGTACTTGATTCTTAGAATCATAGCAAACTAATGCACTGCCAAGTTTTAAAAATGCCAATACTTATGATTTAGTTGTTGCATCTTTTCCCATTGCAGAAAACCATAGTACCAGCAGCCACGATGGAGCCATCAAAATGCAATATCTTACAGACACAAAGGTATTATCATTGCACAATTATACTAAAATCATACTCATTTCTATGCTATGTTACATACGTTTGTGACTTCCTAAAATAATAGTCAAATACTTAATTCTATCATGAAATCCCTGACAGGGAACACACACCTCTTGATCAAAGCACAAAGGCACATGTTGAGGAAAGTTCTGGCACAAAGCAACAACAACGAGCAAGCTCCACATCAGCACAAAACCCTTCTCCACCACAACGTAGCATAATCAACAAGAAACGCCCCAAGATTGAGACACAGTACTCACAATTTTAATTTTAGCCCACATTACCTTTCTACAACAGCTTGACTTCCAAAGTACACTATTTCTTTTCCATTTGTGTCCAACAATAATCCTAACTTATGTTACATATTTTGCAGGTGCCAAAACACATCCCCACCTGACACTGAAAACGAACAACAAGAACAAAAAAGGTCAGGATTTTATTATGTTTTCTAATTACTGATGTAGATTTTTTAATTTACTTTATTACTTTATTTTATATTAATCTCTTTTTAAAAGTTTTATTTTTAATTAGTTAAAAATGTTATTCTTAATTAGTTATAAATATTAATTTTTGATATGAATCACTATAAGTGATTTGAAAAGTTGAGAAAAAAACACTTACATAGTTTAATTGAACTGATTTGAAACATTGAGTAAAAAAGCTTACATATTTCAAAACATTCTATAATGTATTATATTTATTATTTAATTATATATTTAGTTTATATATAATGAACACAATTAAAAGTTGTTAAATACAAATATACAACTATTATAACTAAATTAACACAAAGTAAATATATAATATTATGTTTATTTATATTTATTATTTAATACACTATGCGTTTAAACTTTATTTTGATGAAGGGAAAAAAGTTATTTAGCTTTTCTAAAGGAATCTAATTGTTAAAAATAAAGATAACTAATTTTACCAATTAAATTTACTATACAATAATTATATTTTTAAAAATTAAAAATATATTCTTTAATAATATGATATGTTTAACCCACCATGGCTTTCTCTGAAATCTCTCATCTTTTCTAACTACAGATTAAAACTGCAACAACATCATTCATCCAGCATAATCGAAATATGTACAACACAATCTGCCCTAGCCTTTGAAGGTGATGTTCTCGTCACATATGGACCTGCCCTCGCAAAAAACCCTTCAAGCCCAAGCAAAACACAAATTGTACATGTAGATCTTGTAGATAGTCAGGGACAGATGACTATCACAGCTAATGTTACAAACAAACTTATTGACACACACCTACCCAAGCTTTCACCTGGTGCTAGTGTACGCTTAACAAAATTTATAATCAAGAAGAAAAGCCCATTTGAAAGAGGTGACGCTGATTACTGTCTCCAGCTAACTACAAAGACATGTATTCAAACCATTGAAAAAGTTTGCAAGCAACGAAAACTCACACCAGATGTTACAATTTCACAGCTAGTTAATTCGACAAACACCTACCCATTTGGAACACTAGCAATTCTTGTAACAAGACACAGCCAATCAGCAACTGAATTCCACCTCCATGTCAGGGATGGTGAAACTATATATGACACAGCTTCGGTAAGTTCTTGCTACTACATATCAAACTTCATTTTGCACTACTCATATAATATAGCGCTCCCTCTAATTCTACTAACTACTTGGTTTTCCCTGCAGGTAATAGTTTTAGATTACCACTCTCAAGCATTCACAACATTGCAACAGATTCTAGCATCATCAACAACACCGCTGCTTTTGGCAAAGAATGTTATACGGAGCGGCCCAATCAGTACAAATATCATAAAATCAACCCCATCAACATTCATAGACCAGCTCAATGATGACTCCATGAAAGCCACTCTGCAGAACTTAGTCTCCTCTAATATACAAGTAAGTAACAAAATCCTCAAACCTTTCAAACACAAGCACATTTAAACTGTAAGCAAGTTGCTAACATTTGACAATCCATGCCAAACACTTCATACAAACTACAGATCTCTGGAATATTAAGGCCAAGAAATGCATACCTGCCACCATACCAACTAGTATGCACTGCATGCCATCAGGCGGTTTCAGCAACACAGTTGTCAACAAGCAATAAAGCCAAATGCCTAGCATGTGCCACAAATACAACATTCGAATACCATCATTTTCTACCATGCATTGTAGAAAATGAGGACGGCATTGTAAACTGCAACATGCCTTCCACACTCTTGGAGCAGCATCTTCCACAACTTGCAGCAGTGCCATTCGAAACCTACAAAACAGACATGTCGCCAGTACTCTACCTCTTACGCAAATTTGAAATTCATGGCACATTTACCATTGCAATGAATGATATCATACTCAGCATTGTAGAACAGAAAAACAACGTAAGTTAAACAAAGTTACAAACACATTGCTTTGTCCTCTCACCACTTTACAAAGTTGTGTTTCAGCATTTGTATCTGTCTTTCTCACTCATTCCAGCATTGTTCTCTGCTATTTGTAGGATACATGAAAAGACCAGGCATATGCTTCCCAAGGTAAGCCAAGTCACTCTTTTGGTTTTAACTTATTTACTGCACCAACAAACTCTCTCATTTAATATTAAGCTAAACACATTAGCTATAGCTTTGTTGCTGAACAAATTTCATTTCACTGGCATAACTTTCAGTATTAAAATTAGGATTTTCCTTTTTCATAATTTAAAGTCACGAGATATATGATTTTTGGTTTGGAAACTATCTGTAAGCATTCTGCGTTGTGATTATTAAAAAATACTTCAGTGATTTAGACTGCTGCTTGACAAAACTAGGTTACAATTACATGCTACCATGCTACTCTAAAGGTGTTCTTTTGAACACATATACTCTACTAAACAACTCACCTCCCCTTTTAACATCTAACACTACTAGAGCCAGGGAAGCCTCAATAGCTCACCAAGAAATTATGTAACAACAAAAAACTACAATTTCTTGAAATCGATATTTTCATGGACCATCTCCCCATCAAGATGATTGGTGAAGAAGATGGAAAAGTCAAGCTCCATATGCAGATAGAATTTGTAAGTTTTTTCTATTAAAATCTTTAACTTCTGAAATTCCATAACAACCGAGTTCAAAATAAATTTGGAAAAAACACAGATAAAAGGAAATAGGTAAAACTCACTTTCAGTCATTTCCAATCTTCCTAGTCCTATTAGGCATTGCATACCTCCAATCCCTTAAGTTGTGTGGTATGCCCACAAATTTATCCTCAATGCTACATTCCAGCAATAGACCTTAGTCTTATAATGAGATACCTTGATTAGATTGAAATGAAGTAGTTTGCATCTGCATATACTGCAGATAAAAGCCCTGATGAATTATACTATCATGTCTACTAGATGAAGCATTGACATTGTTCATTGCAAAGAAGCAAAAATCTTTGAAAACGAAACCAAGTTTGAAACACACAGAAAATACGGTTTAGATATTTGCAGAAAATATTACAGTTTTTAGAATGAAATGGACAAACGAATTTTGATGCCAGCTCAGGATATTAATCACGCACATATTCAAGGTAAGCACTGCTTATTACTTTCGTCAGTAACACCAATAATCCAATTAACCATTGGTTAGGAATATTAGGAACATGGTAGGTCTATTTTGCTAATATTTCTAGCCTTTGGTTCTCTGTATCTTGGTAGCATCTATAACTTTTGGCAATGGCTTGTATGCATTGCCTACAAATTGTAGATTACAGTCAATGTAATCTTACAATTTTTGGTTGCAAAATGTAAAGCCGTTTGCTGGAAACAAGGATACGTTAAAAACCGTTTAGTTGAAAAATTCAATATGCGGAAATGAAGACAAATGTAGAAACAAAGATAGGTTAAAAACCGCTAATGAAAACAAGGATGGGTACTACAGATTTCACATTTCTTTTACTACGAGCTAGTAAGGTTTAGGACCCAAATGTGAACCCATTCTCATAAGGAAATCATAAGGATGGAAATAAGAGCTCAGGTCGGAAGTTATGGTTTAAGTAGTCTGTCCTGAAGCAGACAATAGTTGGTGGAAAACATAAGCTGAGGAGGAAATTGATTTGATGAAGGAAAGGGAAACAGATAAAAAGTGATCTGCAGTTTATATATTTATATATTGTCTTAAGTCTGAAAACATAAGACTGTCTAATGCAGGTTCGTAGTCAATATTATTAACACAAGAATGCATTGGAGGAAAATTGGATTGGCCAACATTTTCCATTTAGCTAGTGTTTCAAAAATTCAGTAGATACCTAATAAGTTCAAGAAATGCAGCAACATTTCTCATGATCTTACCATTTCTGAACACATTGCCTTTTTGAGTCATAACATTGCATTCAAGACACTCAAATAAAACCAGTGAAATGTATTTTAAATCTAGAAACCAATGAAAAAAATCTTCTAAACCTATCAGATCATTTTTTATAGGTGGACTACTTTTTCATCTTGGCTGAAAATAAGTTACTAATGATTTCTACAGACTTCTCTCTGAGGCCAACCAGAAATAGATCGTTGTTTTCATTATTCACGGTCTTGGCCAGTTGGAGTCGGAAGATTACATAATCTCTCAAAACAATTCAATAGATCTCTGAAAAAATAAAGAACTTCAAACAAAACATGTATTGATAGATACTATGCACCATTTTAGTTTGAAGGATGCGCAAGGTCATTCTTTTATCATCTCTTGTGACCTTGTCGGTTCTGAGTACATACATTGTTTGAGATGTTTAATCATGAATTCACAAGTCATTGAAAAAAAGTAAAAAAAAATTCTAGAATGTATTGGAAACTAAATTTAACTATGAAAAGAAACTTATAAATACTTGCTAAAATAGTTTAAAGACTTTATAAGCTATTTTGGGCTTAAACAGCTCTACACATTTTCTTTACCTCGACTCTGAAAATCCTGCCAGTTCCAAACATATATTTGTTTTAGATTCTTGTAGACAGAATAATGTCAACAAGTAAGCATATTGTCCTGCATATCATTCTGTATAGAAGGAAATTACAAGTATCGCATGTCTCAGCTCCTATAATCTTATTAGTTCAAAGCAACATTAGCATTTAGCAGATAAAATCCTTATGTTAGGTGAGTTCTTACAAATAAATAAAATTAAAATTAGAATACTTGTCCAGACTCAAAACACCCATATAAAAGCTAATCATCCAAATAGGAAACATGCTTGGATAGTGTCACGAGCTTTTGATCTAATGACATGTTCTGTTTATTAATTCTATAATTATGAATTTGGATTATCTAACACAGACAAGACTTCTTTGTTCTATTCTCTATAATGTTCAAACAAACATATTTTGTCTTTATCTTTTCCCTATCTACTGCAATGCTTCTTACTTCTTTTATTTTAATGAACAATTGTTCATGGTCACATAGAAAATCCATAGCATCAATTCAAACCATGAATTGTTTTCTATTTATTTTGCATATGTAATGCACTAATTGCTATGCACAGGGTCATAGTAATACCATTAACTATTATGTCTAGATTTAAATATGAATTTGATACTCTTCATAATCTTCTGCCTAAATTCAGAAATTCTTGCACTTTATGGAAAAGTTAAAACTAATATGTTCTCCCTTCTATTGCAGAAATTCTCAAAGCACAACTTTACCAGCATTTTTGGCATTTACAACATGAAGACTGATGATATCTACAATGTTCAACAGTGCAGATTTTCGCAGGACAGCTTTACCAGCATTTTGGCATTGAAAACGTGAAAACTAATGACAGTGCAGATTTTTGCTTGACAAAACATGTGATACGTAATTGAACTTCTCAGTAATACCTGCTCATGATAACGAAAGTAATAGTAAATATATATTGAAGCTACAATTTCATTTAGAACAACTGTCACTTTTGCTACTTCAATTTCAAATTTTAGTATATCAATGATGAGATTTTTAGAAATTTATATCAAATTGATTTTCATATTTTAAAATGGCATTCACATTTAATCTCACACACTAAAATTTACCTGCTTAATAAATCAGCTCAGTCCTTTTAACGAAATATATTAATTCCAATTTTTGCTAAGATAGAACCTTAGCTTCTTTTCGTTTATAGGAAACCCACACACACTTATTTAAATATTGTCTCAACTACTACAGCTGATTCAAAATTAGAATAAACTACCAAGAAAATTACATAACAATTATTTAACCAGTCACATATTTTAAACTGAAAATGTTGACTGCACACACAAACTCCTGCAGTCCCACCTTAGGCAGGGACTCCAGCTGCACGCAGCCCTTGTTAAATTATTAAATATATCTTGTCAAGTAGGAGATATTTTCTAGAGTAAGTCAAATTGTGATATTGCTTTAATATTTAATAGTGTAGTTTTTTAGTCAAATTCAGTTACCAATGTTTCATGAGTAATGGTTCACAAAAATTCATCTCTCATGAGAATGAATGGAATACTTAGCACTCATTGCATCTAGATTGCAAGTTAAGTGGGCTTAATCTCTTAGGAAACTCCATAATTAAGGGTGCTTGGGCTAGAGTAGTACTGGGATGGGTGACCTCCTAGGAAGGCCCAATGCTTCACCTTTGTGAGCATCATCTAGATGCAATAAGTGCTAAGTGTTCCATTCACTCTCATGAGAGATGGGTTGTTGTGAATAGTGACTCATGAAACATGGGTCAATGAGTTTGACTCAAAAATTACACAATTGAACACTGATAGCAATATCAATATATCTTGTTAATTGTAATATAACTTTAACAATTTATTAGTGCAACCTTTAATATTTCTAAACTCAAAAAATGACCTTATTAGAATAGTTTTGTGATTGAAATTTAACCCTTATCCTAATTCTAAATGAACCAACCCTAATTCAAACATAGTTGTACTATAACTCTAATTCTAATCTAAATTGACTTCTAATTGATGATCGAATACAACTAGGGTCATGTGTCAACTAGGGTGCAAATAGGGTTATTATTAGAATTATGGTGATTAGCATTCATTTAAGATCTAGAATTAACGTTATATAATGGATAGAATATGTCACTTCTATAATTAATTAAGTTTTGCATAGTGGCAGTACTTGTCTTTTATAATTAAATAAACTAGGACATGTTAAATACAACACCTAACTATAAGTTTGAAGAGTGGGTTTGATGTGAGATCAATTTAAATTTTGAGCTATAAAATGGTGGGTGTTATTTTATGCTACAAAATTATGTGAAATTTAATTACAAAGTGTAAAAAAAATTAAGTATGCTATTAGTAAAATAGTTAAAGTTCATTTATGTGGATGTGTGTCTATTGAATTAGATTACATTTAGGAAATATGCCAACTTTTGAAGTAGATTACATTTATTTCTTTTGCCAAAAAAAATTTTGCAAGTTTATATGACTCGTAATTATTTTCTAAGGATTAATTATTATCATTACACAAAATTTAATGTCCTATTTTATATTAAAAAATAATAATTAGAATTTAACAATTGTGATAGATTTTATTGGTTTTCTAATTTTATGATTTTTTTTATTAAAAAAAACCTAACTTCTTTTAATTGTTGTTTTATTTTATTGTTTTGTTTTGTTTTAATTTCTTCATTTATATGATTTAAAAATAGATTCAAATAATCTTGTTTTTTATATCAATTATGTAACTTTTATAAATTATTAATTTTCAAACATTTTGTATAAATTATTAATATTTTGCATAACTTAGTACACAATATAATTTGATAAAAATAATAAGAAATAAACGCTTTAAATACATATCCATATTATGCATATCATAAAAGATATCTATATTTCTTAAATATCCTTTTGTTAAAAATAGATATTATAATTAGTTTGAACAAATAGCTACTAAATAATTTGTTAGTTAATATTTCAACAAATATAAGTATATCCATTAACAATTCATATATAATGTGTAGCGAAAATCTTGGCCAAAAAATGCAATATGGAGGAAAAAAATGTCTCTATAAGACAAATTGTTTTCAACTAATGAGATTACAAATAAATAAGTTTTTTCATTTGAAAAAACTCAAAAATATAAATTTAAACTTTATAAAACTTATGGTTATTTTGAAAATGAAAAAAAAGTGTTATCATTTGAGAAATTAATTGACTAATTGAGCACAAATGAATGCAAGTATAGTAATGTTATTGATTGATTATTTAACTTTTATCATTTTAAAGACATGTTTACATTATATTATATTTAATGATAAAATAATACAATTAAATATTAATTATATTTTATTTTAACTATAATAAATAATAATTTTATGCATCAGATAAATTTTTTAATTAGATCCTATATTATTTATTCCATCAAATATATTATCATTTATATAAATATATTTATTAATAGCTAGTTGGTGAACAATAGGAGGGGTGAAAATTGGCTCTACAGGGTTTTATCCTTTGTTTATGTAACTTGGCCTTGTCTAGTGGCTTTTCCTTCTATCATACCACATTTATTGCCAAACTAATCCATCCTTTAAATGGCCTCAACTAGTTTCATCCCAACATTTTTTGCTGGTGTTGATAGCTTGATGACTTTGAACCATGGCTCCTTTGAACAAGCATCACTAAAAAAATGGTCTAAAGGTATTTTACAAGGTAAGGCTTCAAGAACACCAATGGATGCCCATCATTGATTTTGATCATAAATGTCAATAGTTAGAGAAACATACTCATGGTTATTTTGTTGGGAGATTTCCCATTGAAAGTATGTAATGAAGATTGAGTTACTAGAACTTGAGCCCCTTGTGGGGTTCGCTGAGGTGGTGTTCAAAACCTTAAGGGTGTTTTTGTTTTTTTGAAGTGAATTATGTTCAAGCCATCCTTAAGCACAACCCTTGGTATGTTCATGCATCTTTGTTAATTTTTAAATCTTGAAGATAAGACTTTTCTTTCTCAAATGATAAAAATCTTCACATGCAAGTTGAGCTTGAATTTCCTGGTCTTCCTTTGTTGTGTTGGAACTTTTTTCATCTCAAATTGCTTCTTTCTTGGGGAAGATCATTTATGTTTCAAATCTGAATATTTTTATCATGCTCATCCCCATAAATGATTCTATGTAGAGATTGACTTGTCCAAAGACTTGAAGGAGTCTTTGGATATTTAGATTGGCAATTTGCATCATACTTATTTTGAATTTTCCCAAATGTTTTTTGGTGCCAATCCTTTGAGCATAAAATTAAGGATTTCCCTCTGGGAGCTCCCAAAGTCAAAATCCCCTCCACATGTTCCTGGCCCTCCCCAAAGGTTTTAAAAGTTACCACTTCCAAAATCAAGGAGAAATGGACTATAGTTACTTCTTGTAAGGGATAAAGTATTGTCATTGGTAGTTCTCAAAGAAAAGTACAAGACTCTCCCACTACTTATGTGTTGTCTATTGTTTCAAACCCTTCTATGAAGGGGAAAGATATCTTTCTAGTCTCTAATAGGGTCGCTACTTGTCATTCTGCATCAGCTCTCTCATCACAGCCAGCCTTTCCAGCTCATCCTTTGAATTTGTGATCCTCTCAAAGGCCACTCAAGTGCTTGGAGGATGGAGAGGTTGTTTTTGGAGAAAATGAGAAATGGTGCACGTTCAAGCTTTCGTTGGGCTGTCTCTCAATAAAGTTATTTTTAGAATTGCTATTACATTCTAGAGGATTTAGATGAGGGTGACATGCAAGACTCCCATCTATAAATTTTCTCTTTTGAAATTTTTGGCGTCTCACTAACTATTAACACAAAATTTTGTACCTGTGTTTGGGGCTTGACCCCCAAGAAACCTTATGAAACATGGAAACAACCTCCAAGTGTGGGACTTGTGCTTTGAGATTGAATCTTCAGAGAAGGTCAACTTCCTTACAATCGGGATGCACCTAAACTATTTCTTTTGAGGAAAAGGGAGAAGGATATGTTGGAAGGGAAAGGGGACGATGCACCAGATTGAAATATGGTTACTGCCCTTGCCTATAGCTTCACGAAACATTAATAGAATACCCAAATACACAAATCTCAACTCTATTCTACCCTCCAAGAAATCATATGCAGGTAATAACAAATGAGATGATGCAAAGGAGAAAGCTCTCACTGTGCAACATTCATGAGCACATCAACACAACATTCGAACAAGGAAAACAAAAAATAAATCATTCATACAAGGCAAGAAAATGCACGGTATATCAAATTGGCAAGATAATACAAAATAAGGAATTTTATTACTGCAAGGCAAAAGGAAAATTACAAATATAGGGCATAGCCATTGTAAATGAATCAGAGAAGAACAACAAATAAATTATCTACAAAAATTGACTTTATAGAGTTCAGGCATAACTCAAATTACAACCTTTGAGTTCAAACCCCAACCATAATGGAGGTAGATTATAGAAAGTAGAAGAAATAAATATTAGATAAAAAATCTATCTCTATTACAACTTGATTCATGGAAGTGACAGAAAGGGCCAAATGAATGCATCTAGTAGATGG
The DNA here is from genome assembly GCA_027943335.1 of Chamaecyparis obtusa. Classification (NCBI taxonomy): domain Eukaryota; kingdom Viridiplantae; phylum Streptophyta; class Pinopsida; order Cupressales; family Cupressaceae; genus Chamaecyparis; species Chamaecyparis obtusa. The sequence continues at coordinate 204,649 of BSBK01002259.1, forward strand.
AAGGAACAACCATATCCCTACAAAATAGTAAATGAGCACGGGAATGAGTTGGTGTCATGATTACAGAGCCAAAGAAGTCATTCAACATTAAATATTCAGTCCTAGTAACGTGTCCGAGCCGCAAAAAAGTCAAATAAGGCCACTGGCAAAAAAATCGTCGAAATGGGATAACACAACGTGTTAACTCACCCTTTGGCATTGACTCGTTGACCTTCGTCATTTCACACCTCACCTTGAAGAGAATCGTGAAATGGTGAAACAAACCAGGGTCGTTGATCAAAATAAAGATGTCCAAGCTTTAAATCTTGAGAAAACAAGGAATAGCATTGGCCCGCATCGCCGAATGATCGAACAAAATGGATCCACATGGTAGAACCTAGTTGGTTTTGTCATTTCGCAAGGTGCAAAATTGTCTCCTGCAAAATGGTGAAATGAGGATAACACGGGTTATCCCACTAGTGATTTCAATGAAACGAGGAAGAAGCTCCATCGAAAAAAGCATGTCAATGAAAAAACGCATCAATGAAGCACTTTTTGACTTTGGGGATTCTCTAGCTACATCGAAATCGGATATTTTGATGAAGCCATGCATGTGTTCCATCAATGAAGCATTTTGGATAACACAATGTGTTATTCGCTGGAAAACATGAGACATTATCCCACTGAAGTAGAGTTCAGCCCATGATAATATATCTTAGATCAGTAATTTGTGATTGGTTGATGGTGGCAAAAATAACCAACACTAACCTCTCCATGAAGCATTTTGTGCAGGACATTTATCATAAATATTCTTGTAAATTGAGGTATTATGTCTTCAAGAAGTTAAGATCATTGGATACATGCTTTTTGCATCATGTCATTTTATTTGATCACATGGTGTCTTTTTTGCTACCAATCATGAAGCTAGGTATGGAGGGGTTGTCAATTTTTTTACATCTTAGTGGGCACTCCTATGTGGTGAAGCATGGATTTGATCTAACACATTTTATTGTATGGATCCTCATGAATATCGATTATCATTCTTTTGTGATCACTAATATTTATCCTTCCAATGATGTTGTTGAGAGATCTTCTATGTGGTGGTGGATTGTTGATTTGATGCCCTCAACAATGTCGGTTGTGTACAATGATGTCAATATACTTAGTGTGGCATAAATGATAAAGATAGTACTTTATATTTTCAATGAAAAATGGTGAGCAAGGGGCATGGTTTTATTTATATGTGCAATAAATTAGGCCTTTATGACCCTAATTTCAATAGTCATCATACCTAGCCCATTTGGTATATGTGAAGAAAAATTTGGGCAAGTTTTGATAGATTTCTCAAACCAACTAATTGTGACATGATCTTGATGTAATATTGCTTTTCTTTTTCCCCTTTCGATGTCTTATCAATCATGCCTCTTCTCGAGATGACCTTATCATATTGTTTTCTCATTAAATTCAGCATTGAATGACAAGTGAGCCTTGTGTACCCTTCCAAGTCCCAATTGTTTTTAACATCTCTTCGATATGTCAGCCCACATAAAGAGAGTTTGGAATAGAGAATACCATCCTACTTAAACGTCTAGGTGGATTGCTTGGTGGAATTGTACTATCCAACACACCTTGTGTTTTCTTTGCATTTATGGTTGCTAGTCGACCATCTTGCAAAGGCACTCATATGAGGCCACCACCTTAGATTTACAATGTTCCATAGAGTCACTTTACATGGATCTAGATATACCAAAAAAATAGGTGCTTCTCTTGCAAGTTACCATCTCTAGGTAAAATACTAACAAGAAATGATAATATTCTTCCAACCTCAAATTCCTCAAGCTTCATTATGACTTGCTTATATCACTTTGGTCATATCCTTTAAATGTGCAATTAAAAGCTTTGAAAGCAACATTAGATATGGCATCAACTATACAATCTCCAAGTGCACCTGAATAAGAGTAGCAATTTCTCAAAGAAAGGAGAGTGTTTATTTCAATCAAGAATGGACCCATTACAACTATAAAATATTTTACTTCTTTACAAAACAAACATATCATATGAGTTTTATTGAAAAAATAAGATTTGAACCTTAAACCTTCCATCTATTATTGTTGTCATAAAGTTCCCCTGTCCAACTACTCCACACACTAACCGTTACTCCTAAAATGTTAGTTTTAAAAAATAATAATAAATCAAGACAACAAACAAATAAAAATTTAGACTCTTCCATTCTTCTTTAAAAGATAAACTATTTTTTTCATAATCCAAAACATTTATTTCATACCTTTTCATGCATTTTTTGACCTTACATTTATCACGCTGAGAGCATAACTATAAAAAGGATAAGACTGGTGCTTTCTTCCTTATCCAATCAGAAATGACGACTTTCTTTTCACTTAAAATATTGATTTTATATTTTTATATGAATGCTAAATATTTTTTCAAATTTGATATCTCTCAGCATCTTTACATAATTTTTTTATAAAATATCATACACTTTCCATCCTTAATATTTATCTGAGCATTAAAAATAATAACAAATCTCTTTCGAAGGAAAAAAAAATCACACAATTGACTTGCAGAAAGTAACTTGCTGATTTCTCGCAGAATTTTTCAATACTTGTGATATTTCCTCCAGTGGAAATATTCTAATAATTAACCGCCATACAGGTCTTTTTCAACATTGTGATTGTCAACAAGACAAGGTGGATGCAGCAGTAGAAATTAGCAATGGTATTTCATTAAAAAAAGGTCCACTCTGATATCATGTTGAGTAGAAATTAGCAATGGTATTTCATTAAAATAAAAGTTCACTCTGACATCAGGTTGGAAAATGATTTTGCACACAAATATTATAAAATAAAGTCATCATTGTATAGTGAATATCAAAATATAATATGAATGCTTTGATGTTTTACAATATATCGTACAAATGTTTATAAAGCATTGCACTCCCATACAACTTCTCTAAAAGCTTCCTAAACTATCTTACAAGAAACAAACTCCAAAAACAACTATCTTACGAGAACTAACTCCCAACTAATTATTTATTGAATCTAACATGAAGTGCCTTTGTTAGAATGTATAAACCTTAATTTTCTGACAAAGTACCAGGTTGGATGTTCGAATACACTGTTAACACAGGTCAATGCATATTTTACACCACGTAGTGGTTACATATAGAGTTGAGTTTTATATTAAGGTGTACAAAATTCAAAAGTTGTTTCATGGCTCTCAAAACTATTGACACAATATAATAAAAAATGGAAGTTGTAATTAATAGTAATATTTTCTCATACATGAGAGCTTTAAAAAGCTGTTTAGACAATATTCTAAAAATAGGACAAGTTCCATCAATTATTTTCTGCTAATACATAATAGGTAAATTTGTTTGCATGCAAAATAATACTATAAGGCTATTTGTGATGCATCCAAGCTGGTGTGAAATTGAATTAAGATGGTATGTGGATCAAGATTTGGTATATGTTGCTATGGCTTCTCATGTGCTCCTAAATATCCTCTATTTGGTAATGAAACTAATATGGGGCTAGATGCAACCAACCGATTTTCTTCCCAAGCCTTTGTGCAACGTCATAAGTTCTGTAATTCATGATCTTTGACCCACCAGACACCTGTCAAGTTTTAACTATTTTTGGGATATGGGTCTAAATGATATAACTGGCTTCTTTGTAATCTTAAGAATTTTGTAGATCGCCATTTTAGTATTAAATTGTGTATGTATGCTGGGACCAGTATTTATGGAAAAGAAAAAGAACTAAAGAATCATGACTATTAGACTGAACTCGTTGCTCCAGACTTTTACTACAGAATCAGCAACTTTAGGGAACTAAATAAATAAAAGCTGTACATTAGATTAATCATTAAATCATTGCTCCAGACTTGGACTACAGAATCAGCAACTTTAGGGCGCTTAATATGCTTGGTTGGCCAAAAATTTAGGGATCAATCTCAATAATTGAGGCATCAAAATGGGTACATCTCCTCGAAACTTCGCCATAATTATCTCAATTTTGGTAGATGTGGATGCAGGAGGATTTCAAAAGACATTGTAATCTCTTCTTCTCAGTTTTGGAACCTGCCTTTGAAAGAGATTAAAATAATTTAGTAGAAACTGTGGTTTTGTTAGAGGGAATCAAATCAGTACATGATTACATCATCGGCTGATGTTCTCGAAGGTGATTCCAAAATCCTTAGTCACCTTTTTTCAATCAATTTGAAGTCAGCAGTTGTTAGAATTTGCAGCTGAGATCCAAAATCATTCAAGTCAACTTTCGTCATTCTATTTAATTGAATTAAATGAGTAGCAAACCGTCCAGTGGATCAGTTACATGGTAGCCAACTGACTAAAGGAAAACTCGTCTCAAACAATGCAGCCCACATAAGATTGTATCTTTTTTTCGCAATATATCTTCTAAGTCAACTTCCAATTGTCTTCCGCACAGTATTCACTGCAACAACAAGTAGGCTTGACAATTGAAATTCATCCCAGAATTGTTGTCATGGAGCCTGTCCAAAAGATTTGACAAACTCTATATAATTTACCCTTCCTAGTATATCTTATGCAGAAATCATTAAAAACTAATTTTTTTGTCTTCTAGCTTTACATGTTGTCTCGGCTGTCTCTCATGCTAAGTTAAAATGCATTTCCAAGCCTGCCAAATGGCACGCCTAATATCTTCATATTTTGCCTCTGCGCAAAGAAAGTGTTGAATCCCAGATAAAAACATTTGGGAATGAATTATTGAGATGCAGGCAGGCAAGAATCTAGGCCACAATCTGTAAATTAATTGCTCAGTGAAGGAATAAAGTGACTGGATCACCAAGCTCATGGTTCTTGTCCAAATTCTAGACGCTTGTAGACTCTAGAGGATATGTAAATTACTGTGTTCCTTTGCAAGAATATTCTGGGTTGGACTTTATAAGTAGCTTAACTAACTTTAGATTGCAAATCAATTATTATAAATTTATAAAGTCACTTTGATCTATTTCTTTGAGCTCTAGATATCAAGTCCACATTAGAAATGCACTTCAAAAATCATTTACTCAAGGAAATGTAAGGAATTTTCAAAATTAGAGTTGCCTCAAACTCAAAGCTTTTAAGAACGTAAATTTAGACCAAACTGATTGACAGTGTCACTGGCGTAGCTTTCAGGAATATGCTTTATCTCCCTGAACCACAGTTCAGATATGATACTCAATGTGCACATGACTGGATCAGGAATTATGTATATGAGGTGCTGAGTGATTGAACTTAAGGCACTGATCATTGGGTTAGCAAAAGATATAAAAACTCATACACAATCAAAGACACTTAACCCACTGTTCAGAGAGACCATGATAATGCTCAACAGGATTTGCAAAGCCTCGGACACTGAGCATGTCAATGTGCAGTATATTCCCAAATTATCTTTAAATCTCTTTGAGGGAAAGGTACCTAAATGGAGAGAATTGACAGCCTACACCTAAAAAAAGAAGAAGATTAAATCCACAGCAGACACTGCTGAAATTTTCTATATGGCATCTTCATTAATAGATTGCTATAAGTTGTTCTTTAACTTTTGATATCAATCATTTTCTTTCCTAGAACTACCATTCTAAATGCCCGGTCAATGTCCTCGTCAAGACATTGTATAGTCACAAGTATCATGATTATTGTGAAGAGATTTTGGACAAATGTTTCTGAATAGCTCACGTGGTATAAGTTGAACAGTGAAGAGGGAACAATAACACCCCCGAATTGTCTAGAAACTCCTGCACCATTTTAAAAATGACCACCCAATTTTATGGATCCTCCAAATTGAACTGTGGAATTTACAAATAAATTTTTGAATCTTCTAAGCTGCTTCTAGTTATCCTTCTATTCCACTTGTTCAAAATAAATGAAGCAATCTTAAATAGACAAGCAATTGCCAAACTGTTATTTTTTAGTATGACACATCTCATTTTACTGAAAAATAGCTTCGGCATTCTTTCTTACAGGATATCTGTATCATCATTGTAAATGAAACAATAAGGAAAGTTATGATTGTTAAAAATGATAAACACATTTTATTAACATTGTAATTGGAAGCCAACCACTAAAGTGTGAATGTATATGCCGTGAGCAAATGAATACATTGCGTAATACATCTGGGCGAAAGTAACAAGGCCAGTACACATAGCCAGAAAGTAATAAGACAAGTCAAAATGTACAACATAATAATTACAAATAATCATGTTGACATAAGACAGAAGATAACCAACCATAGGCCTACTCAAGTGGTTCTAGGAATGCTTTTGATAAGAGAAGTAGAAAGGAGCCGGCTGATGAACTGTGTGGTAGGATAAAGGACTCTAATTACGTGCTCAATGAATTGTATATATGCGGTATTGGGAGTTACTACAGTTATTGAGATGCTTGTCAAGTTGATAGTCTACCTAGTGAGGAATGAAAGACCATTTCCTATTTTTTTACATGTATTCAACCAAATCCCAATACTTTTGATGAAAGATGTAATAAAGGTTCCAATGCATTTGGTGCAAACTTCCGAGCAAAGAGTACACATACAGAGGCATTTTGTTTATTATAAGTGCAGGGCTTGGTATTACGAATCTTCCCAATAAATTCCTCTGTGATATCTGCCTTTCCAAACATTCCTGGATGAGGGCCCCCTCTTGACCAATCAACCCAAGTTATACTTCTGTTGGCAAGAAGTGAACCAAAACGAATGCTCAGCATGGTGGGAAAGTAATGTTCATCCACATAACAAGCTGGAGTGCAAAAGTTCTTGAATTTTGGATAGAAAATGTTATCAGCAATAATACTGATTGCCAGCTTGCGGTCAACCTCAAACCATTGAGACCCCTTACGCCACTGACTTAGTGTAACTTCAGGTTCCATCTTTGGGTTGTAACGTCCCCTTCCATAGGGACCTTTATCATCAAAGGAACTTACAAAACTATGTTGTGATTTTATAAGATAATTGTAAACTATATTGAAATTGAATACAGGAATACATGACTCTGATAAAAGCACAAATCTAGAATTTGAGAAGTCAAGTAAAGCATTTGCAAGAAGTCGACTTTCCGCATCACACATACTCATGCGTCCCCACTCTGCTATCTGCAGAAGCAAACTATAAAGAATTAATTGACCACCAAACAATTCTTCAAAAGCCTGTTCAATGTTCAACAGATGCATAAGGATGACAAATATTTAAGCAAATAGCATGCAACTATCCAAAACTAGAATAAAGCTTAGGAAAAATGCACAAAGAGCTGACGTTTGTTTCAGAGTGAAAAATATTAACTCTGATTGGAAATTTTGCAGTTCCCTTGTAATCAAATTTGAATGGTTTTTTAATGCACGTCCATTTTTCATTATCCATAGTTCCTATGGAAAATTAACCTTAAGTATTAAACTGAACCAGATAAATAAATCTAGCTTTAGACGAGCCTTGTTTCATGTCATCAACGAGCTTAACAAATACACAGCACTTTCAATTCAAGCAAATTCAAACAGAAAGATTATGCCTGTCAGAAGTTTGAACTTGCATAATTAAAGAAGTAATCAAATCAGATTTCCACAATTGATGAGGATTCATAATCTTCAATTTCAATATTTTGCTAGGACATAAGAACTTTTTGATATTTTCCAGCTAGTGTTTCATAGACGTTATAATGGATTAGATCTAATATGGTGCTATTACCCCAAGTAACTTACAGAGAAATTTTATAATAATGTCTAATACAGCCAGTTATGAATCGTTGCAAGTAGCATCCAAGTTTGACTTGTAAAATATACCTGCAGCCGATAGAAACAAAATTATGAGCCTTGTTTAGAGGGTTATACATTTATGTGTTTACAACGGTTGACTATGAGATATAATATTGTGAATGATATTCTATTTGGGGATACAAATTGTGTTTGCATCTTTAGTTGCATGTACAATGAGATAATAATCTGTTTATAAGATACCCTTAGGTGTGCATGACCAGCAAATCAGTGTGTCATTTGGTGACAAAAATCTAGGATATCCTGATACAAAGGGTGTGGCTAGCCTATGTGGCCTAATTTGTTTTTTTTTCTTTCTTTTTAATTGTACTATAAAGACCTTTAGGAATACTGTCAGCTAAGCAAAGCCAAAAGTGCAGAAGAGTTGCTCTTGTCACCCATAATTGCTACAATTTGATGATGAGTCTTTCCTTGTCAATCTGAACCGACCTATGTTCCCTGGTTAAGATCTTGTGTGCATTCTCTAGGATGTGGGATACAATTTGGAGCACCAAAAGGTTGTATTGCAACTATTTCATCCAAAAAGAGACCATGTGCTTTCGTGTAATCCAGACCAACAATCTGATTTAGGCTAGATTTATCCTTCATGCAAAGCATCACCATCATTCTCACAACCTAGATTTGGTATTTCAGAAGGTTTCCCAACAAATAGTTTGAAATTTGAAGTACTTGAGTGATCTGTGATCCAAATGGATCGTGAGGTATGTATAATTCAGTTGGTTTCTATATTACCAGAAACAAGAAATGCTAAATGCAATGGAAAACAGGGCTACATAAGGCTGCACATAAGAAACAAATAAAAAACTGTTTTAATATTCTTTTGCTTTTACAATTCCTGCACTCTCTCTTCCTGATGATGGATCACGAAGTGTGATCCAAAACGTTGATGCTAAAAAACACACAATCTAATCCAGAAATGCACATGAATTTAGAAATGGATTGTGGAAATCTGATATTGTTACGAGTTCCAGGCCGGATGACCCTGGGTGAGTCCCAAGAGCCCAGACTCGGACTTGGATGAGTTCGGGCGCTGACTCGCCTGAACTCGCGAGTTGTTGAGTCTACAAATGACTTGGCAAGTCCCGATGACCGGACTCGGCTGGCAATGCATAATGAAATTGCAAACAAAAACATAAAATTTGTCACTTTTAAGTTGTGTTTTTTTTTCTATTTGTCTTTGCAACAAAAGACCTCATTTCATTCTATTGGCAGAAAAAGAAAAGAAGAGTGAGTTGAGAAGTGCAACCAGCAAGAAGAAAGAGCAAAAAATCTTCAACAAATCACATTGGGACAGCGTAATACTTGCATTTGGTGCATCAAAGAGTCCATACCAACAATTGCACAGAGCTCTCATCTCATTTCAGATTTGTTGTAAGAGGTAAGAGTGAAAATTTATGGATTTTTTTTCTTGTATTTTCTAAACAACAATCTTTGTTTTTTTTTTAACTTTGCAATTCTTTAATCTTTTCATTTCAAATTCAAACTTCAAAGAAAGAACAATTAGTATACCCTACATATTTTTTAGAAGAAATTTGTAAATATGTATTTACAATTTTTTTCTAAAAAAAATGTAGTGTTTCCTAGTTGTTCTTTCTTTGAAGTTTGAATTTGTAAAGAAAAGAATCAAAATTCAAGAATTGAAATTTTTTTAAAACCCTAATTTTTTTTTGGGACGAACCCTATTTATTTGTATTAGTTTATAAAACACAATGCACAAATGGTAATATTGTCTTTTTGCAGCAGCCTTGAGGTTTTGAAAACCATGTTTTTTCGCAATGTCCACTCCTACTCCTACACCTACACGTAAAGCTAAGAAACCAGGTCAAAAGGTCGTATGAGGCTTGGATATATACCGAAGATTTTCCTGGAAGAAACAAAAAAGACAAGTTAAATGTAAATATTGTAAGGAAATTAATCATGGTGGGGCGGGATTTAAAGCCCCTAGTGATACTGAGTTAAGTGGCCCACTTTTGTTAGAAATGGTTGATGATATAAAAGTTGAATTAGAGGACTAGTGTGTGTTTTGGAGCAAAAAGGTTGCACCATCATGACTAATAGTTGGATCGATAGGAGGAATAGGACACTCTTAAATTTTCTTATTTCCTGTAGAGGTGATTGATCACTCTACTTCCCTAAATGCAATGAATAATTTGAATTTGATTTAGTGATTAATATTTGAATTTTGTAATTTATGATTTATTGATTGATCATTGGTTTTGCCTTATTTTCAGGTTCCACCATGTTCCTTAAGTCCATTGATGCTTCCTCACACGTAACAAATGCCACATACTTATGTGAGGCTGTTGAGGAAGTCATAGGTGAGGTGGGTGAAGAAAACGTAGTTCAAGTGGTCACAGACAATGCAGCAAATTATGCTTTTGTAGGTAAACTTTTGATGGAGAGACACCCGAATATATTTTGGTCTCCATGTGCCCATTGCCTTGACCTCATATTGGAGAATATTGGCAAGCTTGAAAGGGTCAAGACATGCGTTGATAAGGCCAAAAATATTTACAAGTTTATCTACAATCATGCATTGGTCCTTAGCATAATGAGGCAATATATGGGGTAGGAGTTGGCTCGTCCTAGAATTACAAGATTTGTTTCAAATATTATCACATTAAAATCCTTGATGCAGTCAAAGACAACTTTCAAGCACATGTTTGTTGGTAAGGAGTGGACTTCCTTAGCCTATGCTACGACCACTACAGGGATTAATGTGGGAGATTGCATTTTTTATGAGCCAAGTTTTTGGACCCCTTGTGCAAAGATAATGCAAGTAATTTTTTTATAAATTTTACATTATGTTTTACTTTTAATTTATATTCATATTTTTCTTTTATTTGCAATTGTGCTTACTTTCATTCAGACTTAACTATTAATGTTTCACAATATTTGCAGGTCATTGATCCCTAGTAGTTCTCCTACAAGTTGCTAATGGGGAGAAGCCCGCTACGGGCTACATATATGAAGGCATGGACAAGTCCAAGGAGGCTATTAGATCTGTATATGGAGGAGATGAGAATAAGTATCGTCCCATTTTGGGGATAATTAATAGGAGATGACACCTCCAACTTCACAAGCCCATCCATGCAGCTGCTTATTACCTCAATCCGGCATTCCATTACCGGCCCGATTTCAAGGCGGATGAGGAGGTTCTTACTGGGCTATTCAATGTTAGAGCGGATGTCTACTAGTGATACTTATCAGAACTACACTCCGTGAGATAGAGACATTCGATAATGCACAAGGACAGTTGTTCAAAAGTCAAATGTGCAAAACCAGTCGCACAGAATTGCAGCTAGGTAAAAATATATGTTAAGTGCATAATTTGATTTTATAATTTAGTCTTGAAGTTGGAAATGAAACTGATTTTTTTTCTTTTTCTTATCTTAGATAGATGGTGGCAAATGTTTGGTGCTAAAACATCAAACCTTTAGAGAATTGCCATCCACATATTGAGCCAGCCATGCAGTGCTTTGGGTTGTGAGCGCAATTGGAGCATGATTGAGCACATACACTCCAAAAGGTGCAATAGACTATCCATGGAGAGGTTGAATTATCTAGTATTTGTTAATTACAACCTTCGTCTTAGAAAGAGACAAAATTTGGACAGTGACACCACCCTGATCATGCCAAACGGGATCTCCAAAATTCGAGTGGATCATTGAGGCTACAAATCCTATCTGTACTGACGAGGACCTTAGAGTGGAATGACCAAGCAAATAGAGAGGCTGAGGCTATAGCCATGGCAGAGGAGGATAGAGCACGATTAGACACAAGCATGGGCGCAATTGATGTTGGTTAGAGTGGTGTCTCACAAGCACAAACTATGGCTGTTCATTCATCCAAGACTACCTTGGACGTCTTTGTAGGAGGGATGCAAGCTCCTCTGTAGCTAAGCCATAGACTTGTTTTTGTTTTGATATATGTTTGGAACATTTGATATCATGGATTTCATATTCCATGAATTTTATATACATTTGACAATATTAATAATTTTATATATCTAAGTTTGCTATTTTCTTCAGCTCCAATTTGCGTTTATACTTATTTGATTGATGTATACTTATGTATGTGATCAAATTAGCTTCTATTTGATGATGTTATTGTGTCTTTAAGGTTTATTCAATAAAGGGCGCATGAAACGAGTTTTAAATACTTAAAAATCTCGAAATTTCTTGGATTTTTTTCACTTTGCCGAGTTTTGCCAAGTCCCAAGTTCCAAGTCGAGTCAGCCTTGTCGAGTCCATGCAAAATTCACATCTAGGAACTATGATATATGTATATAGATAGATATAGATATAGATATAGATATAGATATATACATGCATACATACATGTATATATTATATTACAAACAAACATATATACATACATACATACATATATAACAAATTTTATATTATTAATTTAGTAATATGTGAATAAATAAAAAATATATTTACTATTATAATTCATATAATAATATTTACATAATTAGTTATTATAATTGGTATTATTATAAAAATTATATGTTAATATCATAGTTGAAACAAAGCATAATAAACTCACTAAATTCATTATTATTTGCGAGACATTCAAGCTCATGCATTAATCACCAACTTGCCAGCAAAAAACTTACCAATAACTCGCTAAATCATGACAAGGACTTGGCCTCAGCTTCATAAAGGAATTCTGCCACAAAAAGGTTTGCTTTGCATTATCTTTGGAGTCTATTTCTTTTAGACTTTTAGCATAAGTGTTGGAGCATTTCACAATCATTTGCATGCATTTGGGAATCCAAAAACTTGAGTTAAAAACAGAGCCTAAACTTAGACATGTTGGTAGAGCGAGGGGAGTTGTTCCTCAACCCCACTAGGGAGCTATAGGCACCAATCCCCCATTCTAGTCTTAGAAAGCACAAAATAATTATTGACTTGGGCCAATCTTTTCTATGGATGAAATTTGTAAACTATTAATAATTTAATATGAATTTGTAAATTACTAATTTACAATCATATGACACTATGACATGAATTGAACTATTTTTGATCTATAAATGAAGGAAAAACTACTTATTACCTTTGTAAATTTAACTTTACACATGTTTTTAAAAAAATTACAAATTAAAATATTTTATCAATATGTTTTTTAATGTTCAAAAATTTTGCATGGTCCGAGTTTTTGAAATAAAATTTGAGTCTACCATGTCTGATTTTTCCAATTATGATCAATATAATATGTTATAATCAGTGTACCCCGGAGAGGCGTCCCCCCCAAAATCCCCAATGTCTCTGAGACGGGGACGCACTAGGGATAGGGGGATGGCATTCCCGCATTTTTGGTGGTGCCACCCATCAGCCACCATTCTAGCGGAGATGCGAGAACGTCCCAGCGTCTCCAGAGGGGATGGGGGGGCAGAAACGCGTCCCCTGACCCCTCCAGGGGACACCCAAGAGTCCCCTGTCACGGTAGATAGATAAAGTGCATTAAAAAAAACATTTTTTATTTATTTTATGGGTTCTATTCTTGCCCTATGGGTATGTGGGGCCCATCTCTTGTAGTTTGTACTTGTTTTGAATCTTGATATCATACTACTCAATGTAATTATCAAACATCTTTATGCTTAGATACTCATACTTTTGATATCTTTTATAATAGAACTCTTCCATTTGCTGATTCGATATCTATTATTTGAAATTTTATTGTTCAATGTTTAATGTTTAATGTTTAATGTTCAATGTTCAATGTTCAATGCAATGTTCAAGTATTTACTAATTTAGTAATTACTAATTCAGAAATTCTAACTTACTATTTTACAGTTACTGTTTTACTGTTTACATCTTTATGTCTTATATAATTATTTTGTTATACATCTTTTCATAACTAGCATTTTAAGTACCACATGTATAGTATATAGTATATACACCCCACCCCCTCCTGTCCCCCCTACCCGGAAACTTGTCCCCCCCTCCCCCAAGGCGGTGTAACTATGGTTATAATATAATAATTAATATTCTATATCTAATTTTATATTATGTATAATTAACTATAACATAGTATAATTTATTATCATATTCTATGGAAACAGGTTGCTGGCACAAAAAAGGGGCAACTAGAATGGTTGTTGAATTTCTTGCAACTCAAGTTAGTTGAGATAATTAGTTTCACTTCATAATTTGTAGGACAAAATAAGTGTCTAAGACATCTTTCCACTTCATGATGAAAAATTAGGCGAACAGAAAAGGCCATAGTTGATAAGAAGCAAAGCAAATACACAAAGTTGCTTAAAATTGATCTGAACACCCTAAGGCCCACGTCAGTTTAAAAAAACCAATCATATCAGCTCATATCAAGATGCAGACATCTCCTGCACCTACCTAAAACTTCATATTTAGCATAATACAACTTTCCATTTAGAAGCGTACGTATAGGCAACTTTGTCCTTGCAGAAATCACCCTATGAGTGACAAAAACCAAGCTGCAAGTGCCCCAAAAGGAACTGAATCATTTCTTCCATCTCTTTATGGGAGTTTCAGTTGAAGACTTTGTTCCATTCAATGGCTCATCCAGTTGTATAAATAAACCCCTTGGGTTCATGTGATCCTCGATTCTAGAGCTGTAGGATGTATTCACACTTGAATGGTGAGGCATGTTCTGCAAGTTTTTTTTTTCACAAAATGCCTGTCGAGCATTGTAGATACACTGTAGAAGTACCACTGTATTCTGTGAGGCTCAATTTGGGCAAATGGCTTGTAACTCTTGCAATGATGATAGCGGAGATGAGGAGGTGGAGCTATACACTTCTAGAATTGTCCCGCATTGGATTTCCCTCCATAAATTATTTTGTCAGTTATCTCTTTTATGCTTGTTTCAGTCATTTACTTATTTTCAATCAGTGCAACCTGTGTCACTAATTTCAGCACCAAAGCCATCAGAATTCTAAGTATAATTCTCTTCTTTAAGCATAGTTCTTAAGGTGTGCAATCAAGTTCAATAAACTGAGAATTCTAGTTTGTTAAGAATCCATGTTGATGAATTATGAATAATTTATCCTAAATGAAAATCATCCTGCCCCCACCCATGACAAGTGTAGCCAATCTGTTCAAAATTTCTCCTATCAAGCCCTATAAATATTGAGTTTCAGTTGTACTGGTGATAGTACTACATGTCAGAATTGCCTTCTCACACCCTAAAATTGCTAAAAAAATCTCACCTGCATTCTGTACCCCCACCCCACAATTAAAACTGTTCTAAAAGGGTTGATCCAAATCAGAGTTCCCAGACTCGGACTCGGCAAGGCTGACTTGACTCATGACTCGGCTACAACTCGGCAACATGAGAAAACCCTTGAAATTATATACTGTTATAATCATATATATATATGAAATTATATATCATATTCCATGACTTGGGCTGAGTCATAGAGACTCGGCAAGGTCTGCTTGGCTCGGCGACTCGGACTACTCACATGACTCGTGGCGAGTCTTGGAACAATGATCCAAATCATTGACCTTGGGTATTGATGAAATTGAGACATTGAATCAACAAATTTAACAATATTAGGAGGAAAACCATTTGCATTGAAAGGCATTATTGTGATGGGATGCTTATAATGCTTTAAGATGTATAGTTTGTGTAGAGGATTTCAATATTATAAGGGTTTGTTTTACTTTTCGTTAATGAATATTATAGTTTATAATCAATTCCAAAGTTCTTTTTGTAGAAAAATTTTCAAAACGGATTACTTCAATGTTTTATTCAACCCTTACAATCAGCCACCCAAGAAAATGTCTTTTACTAGAAATATTATAAAAGAGAAATTTATGGGCATTTTTCTTTTGTACAGAGAAACTTAGAAGGCCACATAGTTTCTTCATTCTAAAGCAAATTTCATCTCATCCATGTCATTTATGTTGGACAATTAGTAATCAGGGAATATGTGTGTAGAGGATGATTTAATTTCCTTTTACACAAATTTGTAAACCCCATCAAGCAATTCATTTTCCCTTGTAATTCTCGATAGAAATTGCATTTCCACAATCATGATAGTGAACATGAGATTGCTTCTAGATTTAGCTGTTTAAAAGTTTATATCACATTCCATGATCCATCATTAGGATGCAAATCAGCTATTGGATCACTGAGCATGATCTGAAACATTAACAACAAAGACTTCAACACAGCTAAATCCTGAAGCAATCTTAAGTTCATTGTGATTCTTGCAAAAATTACAGAATATTTACATAATCTCTCCTGGAATACCATCATGTGGTATGTCACCAACATCATCATCACAACCATTTGCAAAGACCATGTAATCTGCAATAAAACCTTTCCTAAAACAATATCACAGCTCCAAGCTTGCCTCAACTATGAGATTGCCTTGCACAATGATAGTTAACCAAAGTAGACAAGTAGATATGGTCCATGAGAAATTGAAGTCAAACTAGACAACTAGATGTGGTCCATTAGACATTGAAGCCAAACTAGACACAAACATTGAAGCCCGGTTTACCTATAGAAATATGCCAGCTAGTGAGTTAGGTTTAACTTTGGCAAGTTGAACTCAATTAGGTTACATCAGTTTCAATTATGAGGTCTTCTTATATGACAATAGTTAACCAGAAAAGACAATAGATATGAACATTGAAGCCCAGTTTGCCTACAGAAACATGCCTGCTGATGAGTTAGTTTTAGTTTTGGCAAGTTGAAGTTGATTGGGCTCACCAAGATGCTCATTATTGATAAAGAAGGAAGCATAATCCCATTATTGTTTAATTAATGTCTTGCAAAGTTGTGTACCTTTTAGGCCTCTTTGTTAAAGGATGGAATGAGCAATCATCTCAACTTTTTCCTCTAGGGCTTCTTTGATATTTCTCTAGTTCTTTAAACACATTTTTCATGGAGTGATTTCGTTTCTTGTACTGTTTGTTCAGAAAAACAAAACAAACGGACTCTAAAACCATTGCTAAAAATTGTCTCATCCCGGAAAAGACTGGGAAGTGAAATTCCTAGAGGTCTTGCATGGGAAAGACCGTGAATAGCCAAGATCCAAAGGTAGCATCTCTTGATTCTCATCAATGTCAAAACAGAAATAATTCGAGATTCCAATTGTTCATCTTCCCAGCGAACCATTCACACAAGATGTAACCAACAAGCAATATCATAGCAATGAATCTTTACATCAAGCCATGAAGGACTCTACATCATGGCTCACTACCAGAGTTTATTATCATTGGAGTTAAATAGCAAAATTTTGCCCTGATTGGTTCTGTCTTAAGAGCTCATATTACTCCATCATCCTAACTCGATTTTCACTAGAGATAAACTTTAAGCTAGAGCTTGGCCACAAAGAGTTCAATTATCACAGCTCAATTTCAAATCAGATATTAGCTCTACAGTATTCCATCATTAATATTGTAGAAAGTACACCAGCATTGATAACAAAAACACAACAAATTCAATGAATCCATAATCATCATGATGGAGGAGCATTTGGGTCGATGGGCACTCCCACATCAACCAGAAAAAATATTCTCATTTATTTCCAATTTTGGGTGTGTTTGCATTTCTTGGCATTTTGTTTTGTAAAAGATTCTTGTTTGGATCAAAATTTGCAGAAGTGGTATTTCACCTAGTTGCAAATACACAGTCCAGTAGGCAGGTTAATCAAAACAATTGAATTTGAAAATCGGTAAAGGCTTGGAGCCAAACCATTTCATATCAATGTTTATAATGTCATTTCACTCTATGTGGCAACTTTTTGTGGTGGGATTATTTAGTTTTACCGGTTTAGAGAAATTAATTTCTCATTTTTGCCTGAGATTTTACAGAAACCATTGATTTTGGAGGTTCATAAGAGCTGGAGTGAAATGGTTTGACAAGGAACTCCAAGGGGTCATTTTGTGCAATGTGGTTAGTTTTCAGGCAAAGATTTGTTCACAATAAAAAGTTATGTAAAACTTCATTTTCCATGCTTTTTTGACACTTAGGCATAACAGTAAATGCGTATCATGATTTAAAAATAAAGTTTTAATGATGCAAATTGGAGACCCCTAGGGTTGCGTGGAGGTTTTTTTTAAGTTATTTAAAATTTAAAACTTGAGTAAAAGAACAGGCAGGCCATGTTGGATTTTCAAAATTGTTTCAAACTTATTATAAGCAAACTACTTGAAAGACAAGGTGCAAGGAAGGAATGGAAGGCATAAGGATTGTTTTTGGAGAATAGAATTCAAAATCAAAATTCAAAAGCATTTAGAAGGGGGTGCTGACTGTAGGATACTCCAGTATCAAGAAGAAAACAAATTGAATTAATTTCCTTTTGCCCAACTAGGTGTCAAGCTTCAGGAAAGAGAAAAATAGGAAGATTTAAACAATTCAAAAACAACAAAGAGCTGGAAGTTAAGAGGGCTGCATGGGAAGAGGGAGAAGTAAAGGCACTGGAATCTAAGTTGCCGGTTCGGATTCTGTTGCGGATGCAGGTTCGAGATTCGGGTTTGAAATTCATCCAAAAATATTTTGGGTTGGGTTCAGATTTGTTTTGGGTTCGTCTGTAAAAGAATATATATATATAATTTTATTTTAAATTATATATAAGCAGCAACAAATAAGTTCATACACCACTATGCTAATATTAAAGCAACATAGAAAAATACACCACCACATATATTAATTGCTGCATCGTGAAGGGCCGTGTTTCCCTCCTTATTAATCGTCCTCAAAAATCCTTTCCCTGCCTCAATATCTGCTTTGAATAATTCAACCAACTTCTTGACAAAGCCCACATGACCATTGCAGGGAGCTATGTGCAGTGCTGTGTTTTTCTCAGGGCTAATACCCTCAACAATTCGATATGAATAAAACTTATCAATTGCATCCATTTTCCCCAGTTTAGCAGCTTTGTACAGCTCAACGTCCATTACTCTCTGTACAGATAATTAGATTCTCCTTTATATCGGTCAAATTTAGACAAGCGCACTCATGTTTCCCTTTGACCATGAATTACTCGCGTATAAACTTTGGCTACCCCTAAAATTTCTATGTAACGTCCATCAAGATTGGACTATTATTTCTGAATGTTCGACGAACTTACATAACAATAGTGATATGAAGACCATTGAGAGAGAAAGAATGGGGGCCGTGGAGTCAACAAACGATCCATTTACGATATTATCATGTATGTTCGTGGAACATTGAAAAATAATCTTCCAATTTTCAAAGACTTTTTAAATAAATGAATAGACGAGGACATTTTCGAACCAAACAGACAAAGTTTATGCACGTTTAAATTCATAGTCAATGGAAATTAAGCATACATATGATCGCGTATAGATTCTCAGCATTTAAATCTTGGTTGTTGAGCAAAGTTGGGTCGAAGTTGTATGTACAAGCTTCCGTTTCATATTGTTTACACTCTGTACAGCGACTCACTCTGAGCAAATGGTGGACAAATTCGTTTTTATGGGGTTAAGAATATTCAATGTCATTTAAATTCACCCCAAATTTGTTTCGGGTTCCTGTGTGCATTTCAAAAGTCTTCCAAATTCGTCCGAAAGTCATCTCGGGTCCCTCTAAGAGACTTTTTGGCAAATTTCTCAGACTATGGCCGACTTTACAACGAATTCGCAACGTACCCGACTTTTTGACAAACCGATTCTCGAATTTTGCCTTCAGCGAGCAAATATGGTAACTTAGACTACAATGGAAAAACGGTCCCATTTGGTTTTTTTAATAAAAAATCAGCAAAAATTGGATGAAGAGGGGAGTGTTAAAGTGGCAGAACAGCAGATTGAAGTACAAGAATAGCAAAAGTAGAAAGAAAAGGGGCATTGCAAGCAATAAATGAGTAGTCACCCATTTTTCTTGGGCTTGCAAAAAGACAATAAAACATAAATTTAATTAGAAAGGGCAACATAGGAATAAGAGGAAAATTAAGTTGTGAGTTGTGGGAGTCAAAACAGAGCGTAGGAAGATTTTAAGAAACTTGTATTGCCTGGCAAATGAATTTGTATTTTTTTTGTTGCAGAATAAAAAATTGTATTTTGAAATAAATTGTTGTTTTAATGGTGGATATTGTGAATAAAACTCACATTGTTGTGCATTGTTTTATGATATGTTTTCATTGTGATATTTATTGTGGTAAAATAATGAATGTGTTATTAAACAATGATCATGAATGATCTATATATACAAGATGCAAGAGAATGTTTCTATTACAAACAAGAGAGAGGAAATAGAAACATTCTTGTAGAGTGAAAGAGAAAGTTTCCATAATGAACAAGAGTTTATGGAAACATTAAAAAGAGTGACCATTAGAAATAGACAAAAGAGAGAGATAAAATTATAAACTATCTATTATCGTAATACCCTCCCTTAATGGTCAATCTATCTTCAATAAAACAAAAATTTGCATGTGTCCTCAAAAAGCATAAAAGGCAGCCTCGGGTTGATCAGAGAAGTTTTCAGAAAGAAGGCTCTGCTTTTATCCGTTGTCTCATGGAGATCCTTCAATACTGTCAAGATCTCTGCAGCTGTTTTGCCAAACGGGATTTGAGGCAGCTGATCATCGGTCACTGAAAGCTTAATGAGCATAACCGCTTCACAATTACGTTCATCAAACTTGTCTTGAGTCGCATCGGTTGTGGTAGGACGAGTCTCGGTACCCTGAACAAGCGCCTCAAGACGACGGTACTCAAAAATCGTCAACATGTGTTGCTTCCAGGTGTTGTAGTTCTTTCCGTCGAAACGTTGACTGCCTTCCAGCATAAGACTGGAGAGAGATGCCATAGCATGTTTTTCAAAAAAAAATGTGAAAAATCAGAAAAGGGAACGAACTTCAAGGCAGATTAACGGAAGACCCAAAAAAATTGAAGACACCCAGTGAAGAACTCAAAAAACCTAGATAGAATCTTTTGTCAAATTTTGAATCTACTGGCTCGAAAATCAAGGCACAAAAAATGATGCACCCAAAAAAAGTCAAGGCTGACCCAGTTGAGATCTACAAAAACCCACCAGGAATATGCTGGCAGATTTTGGATTCGCCGACTCGAAAATTGAGGCACCCATAAAAAATGGATGACAATCCAGTTGAGCTCTCGAAAAATCCACAAGGAATTTGCAATTAAAAAAAAAAATCGACTTGAATTGAAGGGTCAAAACCCTAGTCGAAAATGCAGAAACCCTAGACGAGTGGGTGAGGGAAAAAAAATGCAAATTTTGAACACACTCGGTGCAAAAAAGCTTCAAAAATCTTGAACTAATAATTTCAAAAAAGAAATTAAAAATTTTCGAAGAGGCCAAGAATTTGCTCTGATACCACATTGTGGTAAAATAATGAATGTGTTATTAAACAATGATCATGAATGATCTATATATACAAGATACAAGAGAATGTTTCTATAACGAACAAGAGAGAGGAAATAGAAACATTCTTGTAGAGTGAAAGAGAAATTTTCCATAACGAACAAAAGGAGTTTATGGAAACATTAAAAAGAGTGACCATTAGAAATAGACGAAAGAGAGATAAAATTAGAAACTATTTATTATCGTAATAATATTCACTACGTGACTGGGTTGTTTGGTAAAACCCCCCAATCACAACTATATCAATTGGTATCAAAGCGATATTAAAGACTCATTGGAGAAACAAAGAAGTTGAAGGAGAGAAGAGCTGAAGTGTTTGATGGTTATTCAAATAAATGATGAAATTGTTAGAGAGATGAAGGTACAACCTTGGAAGCTGGAAGGTGTCTCAAGACACCCTAGAGGATTTGTTGCAAAAGAGGTCTTGTAATTGCAGAGAGTTGGATGCTCTAAGTGATTTGTTGCAAGTATGTGAAGGAACCTGTAATTGCAAAAGGTGGATAAGGAGGCACAAGAAGCTCAAAGGTATGTTTTTTTTCAAAAATTTCGATTAAGAAGTGTGAAGATTCTATTGCAAGTAAAGTCTAGTAACTGCAGAGTGTTAACACCCTCTTGTCGGGATAATTGTATGCACGGGTTAATATATTAATAAAGTATTATGTTAGCCTCGGTTGTTAGTGACCGAGAGGTTAGACAGTTACGTCACAACGTTTCGGTTGTGGCCCTTCGGGTAGTTTATATACCCTCTCGAAGGATGGACACGGGAGATATTATATTATTATCATTATGATGTAAATGTACTTACCAATCTGAAATGATTAGCGAAAGTATTTATTATTCTCTGATATATTCTGTGTTTATTATATTTCCTGTACTATGTCTGTGCAATACTAAGTTTACCCCAGCGGGCAAACATCTGGCGCCATTGCCTAGACGTACTCGGGAAGAAAAATGAGGAAAGGATTTATGCCCAATGTTTTAAATAAAGATAGAAATAAAAAGGCACGAGATGACGAAGGCAAGGCCGCACAGAAGGCTTTGATCTCCGTGCAGCAACGTGAACGTCGGTATAGGCTGAGGCAACTTGCCAAGGACCAGCTTGCCGGAGGGTTGCCCGAAGGGAACCTCGGAAGTGGTACGGAAGGTGCAGAGGCCGACGGAGAACAATTCACTTCGCCAGAGCATCGGAGAGTGTAGAGTAGGGAAGAACTACTCGAGGAAACACGACTGAGAAAAGTCTTACTTCAAGAAGAGCGAGACCGGTTTGAAGATTTAACCCATACACCAGGTGCAGAGGACCGAGACCACGAAGGGAACCGTACAGTCGAAGGTGACGGTACTGCCAGAGGTGCTAGTGACAGTACGGCTGAAGGCGCTGCGAACGCACAGGCGAACCCTCTATTGGAACCAAGGACTCCACACAGTACGGTCCCACCAGTCACACAACTACCGCAAGGGCAAGTGCCACCGGTGAACACTACACACAATACTCAAGGAGGAGGTAGTGTCGGAGTACCGAATCCCCCATGGAGGCAACAACCTACCATGGCTGCGAGTAAGCAGAAACTGCCCAAGTTCACAGGCCAAGCGAAGGAGGATCCTGTTCGGCATTGCCGAACCTGTGAGACTATATGGGCTGCCAATGGAGTCACGGACCAAGATGAATGGATCCGACAATTCCCCGCAACATTGAGGGAAGGAGCCATCGACTGGTACTCGAATGTAGACAAATCAAGCCTAACGACATGGAATGATGTGAAAAAGGCCTTCCAGACGAAATTTCAGTTGTTAAGGGACGACAATGAGATTCTGGCAGAGATTTACAAAACAAAGCAGACAAAGAGCGAGTCTGTTCGTGCCGATGGGCGGCGACTAAAGGAACTCATCGGGAAAATGGAGTCAGTCCCGGGGGACGGACTCAAGAAAAGGTGGTTCGTGGAGGGACTAAAAACTTCCCTTTAGAGGAAAATGAAAATTGTCCCGCCCACGTTGTACAGCAACGCATACAATCGAGCAATGGATCTGGAGAGCGAATATAAGACCTCCAGGAAGACTAAGTCTTCGGATGATGAATCGGAGGCAGAAAGCAGTGAGGGTGAATCGAGTAAGAAAGTCTTGGCCCTACAAAAAGATCTGGAGAGGATGATGAAAGAACTAAAGGCCACCAAGGGAGGCTCAAGCAAAGCAAAGGAAGACACCATGTGGTGCACAGACTGCAAAGAAGCAAGCCACACGAAAGGTTCTTGTCCCAAGAAAGCCTTTTGCGACATTTGCCAGATTGCGGAACATTCCACCAAAGAATGTCCCCTACAACCTGAGGGCGAGAAATCAACAAGTGCTCTTCATCCAGGAGCAACCCTCCACGTTTGGGACCAGCGGGTACAGAAACAACCGACGGGGAGGCCGAGGCAATGATGAGAACAAGCTGAGGGTCCAATATGACGCGAAGGGGAGGCCCATGATACAGTGCAGAAGCTGTAACCAATGGGGACATTATGCCCGTGACTGTCCGAATGAGGCTACCGCTCCACTAAAACTGTGTCGGTGGTGCGGACCGGGGGACCATGAGGATGCTAATTGTCCGAAGCCCGGCTGCAACATCCTGGACATGGAACGAGGGGACACGGAGAAGGTCCTGGCAATCACACACGGGCAAACAAAGAAGGCCACATATCCTCACCCTCCGACGGAGAAACAAAGGATGCTCGAGGCGAAGGCCGAGATCGCGAAGGGTACGGAGGACCGAAGGGACTCCACAGACGCCGGCACTTCTATCCGAGCAATGGCCGAACAAAATATTTTAAGGCAGATGATGCAAATGGAGGTACCCATAAAGGTCAAGGACCTACTGGAAACTATGCCACACCTAAAAATGACCCTATTCCTAGGCCAGAACATTCCAGCAAGCACGGTTGAATGGACGAAGGTTCCCAGCGGCTCCGCAGCTAACCCCATGATGTTATCAATAAATAATGGGCGAAACCCTGCAGTGGTGGAGATGGGTATCTTGGGTACCATCCTCACGAACACGATCATTGACAGTGGATCTGAGGTGAACGTCCTACCGGAGGAAACCTGGAAGAGCGTGGGGAAACCAACACTGTGGCCACCAACCTTCAACTTACTGGGTGCAAATCAGCACGGCATCAAACCACTCGGGATGTTGATGGCACAACCAGTCACTGTCAGTACACAACCGTTTGTACTCGACTTTGTCGTCATTCCACTAAAGCAAAAAGGCTATGATGCCATACTAGGTAGAGGATGGTTAGTAACAGCCAAAGCAAACCATAATTGGAAAAGGAATACCCTTTTGATGGAGAGTGGAGGAAAAAAGTTCACAATTGATCTCCGTACCCAGTTGGTGAATGAGGAGATAGCTTCCTCCTCCGACTCTGACTCCGAAGGAGAAAACGATCGAAGGGATGAAGGAAGGGATGGAATGGAACCGAATAGTGAAGGCGTGCTAAGATTGGGAGAATACTCAGAGGATGATGCAAATTCACTGAACGGTCTCTTCCACTGGCAAATGGAGGACTGTGAACTCTTTCGACCAGCATGCAATGTACTAAGTGTTGAGGAGGTGCCGGAAACATTTCCCTCCGAGTACGGTGAATACAACGAAGGGGATGAGAAAGTAAGAGAAGTCCCGATGCATAAATTTGATAAGCAAAACCCCATGAAGAATAAGGAGTCGTCTGTCAAACCAATGCATCTGGGAAAGAAAGAGGAACCTAAGCTCATTCATGTCGGCGACAATTGGAATCTTGTGTGGAAGACCGCAGCCTTCAAAATCGTTATTCTCCTTCTTATGTACAGGCAAGAGACTGTGGTCCCTGTAGAATTTATGGTTCCAAGCTTTTGGATTGCCATTGAAAATAGACTCGGCGACAGGGAGAGGGAACGACTGCACACTCTATGGACTCTCGACGAACGGATACATGACGCCAGCAACAGGACCAAATTGAAACCTTCCCCAAAGAGGATGGACCCGAGTGGAGGGACAAAGCAACCGAGAGGATGGAAAATGACTCGAGCGGTCAGGCAGGTGACCCGAGAGTTGTCCGTACGGGCGACCAGAGAAGCCTCCGGACAAGAAATTGAAAAATACCCGTACGGCTATGCATGACCGTACGGTGGAAAAAAAAATTAAAAATAAAATAAATAAAAATAAAAAACAAATTAAAAAAAAGAGAAAAAAAGAAAAAGAAAGAAAGAACACCGCACGGCCGCATGACCGTACAGCAAAAGCAAGGAAAGACACCGTACGGCAAAAAAGCACAGAACATGAAAAGCACCGTACGGCGATGTGACCATACGGCATCTAATAACTGTACTACACAGGCACCGTACGGCAAAATAAATAAAGTGCCAATTAAGATCCTTTGGCCACCGTACGGAAGTAACATGCCGGGCATAATTTTCGATTGCGTCGTACAGCCGTACGAGAAGAGTCAACATCAGTGCCGCACGGACGGGAGACAATTGCTGTATGGTGGCAACATAAGGAAGTAAATGCAGGCTGTGTATGGCAGAAAGGAGGAAGTAAAAGCATTCTTGTCGTACGGCAGCACAGAAAACTCAGCATTAGAAGATAAGTGTCGTACGGTGGAAAGAGACAAAGCAGTCGTGCGGCAGAAGGAAGCACAGTACGATAAAGAGGAAAAACCGCCATACACCAGGAAGCAATCAGTCACGCGTCCGTACAACAGCACGAGATCCCACGACTGTACGGTTAGAAGGAGATAATAAATAGCATCATTGTTTGCATTCGGTACGGTCACAGGTTGTGAAGACTAGTTTTCGTACGACACAGAGAAATCAAGGAGACGTGTAGGGTATTGACGGCAAGGAGTGGCAGCAATGAGAGGAAGGTTCTATAAAAAAAAAAAAAAAGACGACGATAAATACAAACAGTTCACAGTGAATAACATATGGTACCGAAGGGAAGGACATAAGGAGGTAGTGAGGAAAATATAAATGCCTGGCAAAAAAGAGTGTGGGATCGGAAGAAAATCACAAAAATGGTGTGTTCCATGGACTTTTGTTTGCGTTTGAGGGTGTTAATTTGGTCTTGGCGGCGGGGGTGTTGCCCCTCGACCCCGCCCTGTACCGCAACAAGAAGCGCGCCTAGGGCTCTACCTGAGGACCCCGTGGGGGCGCTGCCCCTCAACCCCGTTGGGGGCGTTGCCCCCTAGACCCCCAGTCAGTTCAGTTATCAGCTTTTGGAAAGTGTGACCAGTTGATGAGACCCGGAGCTGCTGCAGGCATGGACTGTCTGCATGCCGGAGGTGGACAGAGCATTTCTAGAGGGGTACTACGCTTTGAGGCACTCAGAGGAGTAGGTGTTGGCTGAACGTGAGGCTGTCTTGGTGGATGCACAAAGAGCTCACGAGGAGTTGACCACCTGGTTAGAGGTAGTAGAGCAACACTTTGCTCAGCGTACCCAGGAGTTGGAAGTAGAGAAGGCAACACGGGTGGCTATCGAGGTTAGATTGGCTTAGAAGACAGTATTGTTGGAATAGGAGTTAGTAGAGGCTACAGCTGAAAAGTATGTTTTGGAGACAAGTTTGGTGCAGGCACGGGAGGAATGTGATGTGACAGAAAAAGAACTACGAAGCAGCATTGATGGGGAGGGCGGCACTTCAGCTTTTTCAGGGACGCCCTCCGCCCCTTCTCTTCAGTGATTTTCTTATTCTATGTAGTGTGTTTCATCTCCCTTTTGTTTTAAGTCATCGGAGACGACTTGTTTTTTGGGGGGGGATGATGTTGTCGGGATAATTGTATGCACGGGTTAATATATTAATAAAGTATTATGTTAGCCTCGGTCGTTAGTGACCGAGAGGTTAGACAGTTACGTCACAACGTTTCGGTCGTGGCCCTTCGGGTAGTTTATATACCCTCTCGGAGGATGGACACGAGAGATATTATATTATTATCATTATGATGTAAATGTACTTACCAATCTGGAATGATTAACAAAAGTATTTATTATTCTCTGATATATTCTGTGTTTATTATATTTCTTGTACTATGTCTGTGCAATACTAAGTTTACCCCAGCGGGCAAACACACCCTAGAAGTTGGAAAGATTGTTGCAAGTGGAATCTTGTGACTACAAAGGGACGTGAGAGTCTGGAGAATCTATAGAAATGAAAGATGTCTTTGAAAAAGAGGACAAGAAAGGTCATAAAGAAACCTATAAGAACTTTGTTCAAGGACGAGCAAAAAAATTTGTGGAAATATTTTTTGAAGAATTGAAGAAAATCCAGGCTAGATCAGATGCTCTGGGGAGCAAGCAGTATAATGAAGCTAATTAGATAAAAGAAAATATACGACAAAGATATATAAAGGCAAGCTACTAGAAAATAAAAAGTATAATGACGTTGAATGGCATGGAGGGATAGATTGCTATCCTGAAGGAGAGATTTTGAATGAATATGATGAGATGGAAGAGTCTAGTGATAAAGGAATCTTTTTGGAAGAGGATAGAGTAAGGAAAAACGAAGAAGAAGATGATAGAAAGATGATATATTTCTTGCAGCAATGGAAGAGAATGGTTAGAGTTTTGTCAAACAATAGGTAAAGAGAAGAAAAGGTGACTGCAAATAGAGGAAGAAGTAGTTCTCACACAGGATAATGATGAGGAAGAAATTAAAATGTAGAAGGTAAATGAAGGAGTAGCAGGACAGTAGAGTACAGGGAATGAAGGAGCAGAGTTTTTAAGCATTGAACTTAATGTGGTTGTGGATGATGATGAAGAGAAAATTGTTGAGAAAGTTTATGATTTAGTAATAACATGTATGCAAACTTGTTTCTAGAAAGTGAACTAAATGAAAAAGATGGAGGAGCAGAAACGGTGGTCTTTGACGACCCCATATTTGATGAAGAAATTGGTGAAGATGAAGAGGATTTCTTGTTGGGAGAGGAAATGAGGAAATTGAATAAATTATCGGATGGAGATTCATTAAGGGAACATGAAGATGGAGTATTTGGTTTCTACCGTATGGGTTTTATGTTTTGTCTACAAATAAAAGGCAAGGCAGAGAAAGAGGAGAAGATGTTACAATGTTTGGTCTTTTGGAAGACATGAGAAGGTTGAATGATCAAGTGCGAGTGATACAAGAAAGAAAGAACAAAAATGTTACCCACAAGGAGTGGAAGATACAAATGTAGGGCTTAAGGAGTATGTGGTGAGTACAAAGAGTTTTATGTATGAAGGAATAGATATGAAGAATGTAATACTTGAGAGTAGCAGAGATCATGTAGAAAGTGATTAGCAATTGGAGCAGCAAAATAAACTAATGATATGTAAGAAGAGGAAAAATACTATGAAGAAAAGTAGGTGATGAAATGGCAAATGCATTGTTGATGTGAGAATGAAAGGCTGAGGACATTCTAAATTTGTATAATCATGTTTTTGTTGATTTGTGCATGTGTCTTGCAAGAAGAGTGTTTATGGGAGTTATTTATTTGAATACAGAAAGTAAGAAGAATGAAAAAAGGATAGAGAATGTAGAGGTTAAAAATATTAGCGCAAAAGAAAGAAAGATAAAACTTCTTTCTATAGAATTTTTAATGCTAATGGGAAAATCAAAGGAATACTAAAGAAGATCAGAACCCAAAGGCTACAGAACCACCAAAGCTGATAAGTGTAGAAAAGCCAAAAGCCTATGTAGATGCACTCAGGGGGTTCATCAATAACGAAAGCAACAAGAAGAAAGAAAATAATGTTCCTCGGAAAACTAGCACTCCTCACAAAGACAAGGATAGAAATACAGTTAGAAGATTTTTTTCCCTCCAAGTCAATCTCCTATGATAATGTTCCAAAATTCTTTCTTTGGTTATCACATTTTTTGTAATCTTTTTATCATAAAGCAACCTATTATAGGGACCATGCAAGAAATAATTTTGTATGGAACAAAAACGTTAGTTCTTATGGGTTCTTAAACAGAAACTACAATTCATTTGCTCCTTTATTGAATTACAATATTATGTGCTATAAGTGTAACAATTATGGTCATACAACACATTTGTAGAAGTGGTTTTGTGGAACTTCCTAAACAGAACAAGAAAGTGGATACCCTTAGTAAGCAAATTGAAGATCCTAGAAAAGTTTGGAAAAGGAAACAGGAGCAAGAAAAACAAATGGAGAAATCTACGCTTGCGCAAACTACAATTCATTTGCTCCATTATTGAATTACAATATTATGTGCTATAAGTGCAACAATTATGGTCATACAACACATTTGTAGAAGTGGTTTTGTGGAACTTCCTAAACAAAACAAGAAAGTGGATACCCTTGGTAAGAAAATTGAAGAACCTACAAAAGTTTGGAAAAGGAAGCAGGAGCAAGAAAAACAAATGGACAAATCTACGCTTGCGCAAATTGCTTTTCATGCCCAAAATGAAGGAAACCAATGATACATTGATAGTGGATGCTCAAGCCACATGACAAGGGACGAGCAATTTTCTCACTTTAAAGGGAGTAAACAAAGGCATGGTAAAATTTGGAGATAATGCTACAAGAAGGATAACTGGAAAAGGCACTCTTAGTCTTGATAATGGAAAGACAAAAATAGAAAATGTCTTGTATGTGGAAGGTTAGGTTTGAAGCATATTCTTTTGATTGTTAGCCAAATGTGTGATCAAGGCCACACCCTCACTTTTCATACTCAAGGTTGTGAGATTAGGAAGGCAAGTACAAGAAAATTAGTTGTAGAGGCAAATAGAACAGCAAACTATTACAAGTAGTGGTTGTCGTTGCACCAAAAGATCGACCTATTAATGCCTAATACAACCACTAGACTTATAGAAGACATAAGGGGCGGTTAAGCCATGTCACGAATCCCGGGGGGAGCGCTGACCATTTTTCCAACAATCTCCCCCTCAGTGTTACCCAAGGGGATTCGAACCTGTGACCAAGCTCTGATAGACTGATACCACTTGTTACAAGTAGTGGTTGTCATTGCACCAAAAATCGACCTATTAATGCCTAATACAACCACTAGACTTATAGAAGACATAGGAGGCGGTTAAGCCATGTCACGAATCCCGAGGGGAGCGCTGACCATTTTTCCAACACAAACAACCTATACATCATCAATGAGATCAAGGAAGAAGGATGCTATATAAGACAAACAGACAAAAGTCGATTATGGCATAGAAGAATGGGCCATATGAACTTTTGATTATCAGACACTATACAAAGCCAACGTTTGACAACCTATTATATGTGATAGCATCAAGGCTAAACATCATGCAAGAGAGACTCGTGTGCAAGCAGTCAAAAGAATATTCAAATACCTGAAGGGCATTTTGGACTTTGGGTTGTGGTATCTCAAACATGAAGAATTCACTTTAGCAGCATACAGACGCAGACAGGATAAGAAGGCAAATGCAAGAAAATTAGTTGTAGAGGCAAATAGAACAACAAATAACTTATACATCAATAGTGAGATCAACGAAGTTAGATGTTATATAAGACAAACAGATGAAAGTCAGTTATAGCATACAAGAATGGGCCATATGAACTTTTGATAATCAGACACTGTATAAAACAATGTTTGACAACCTATTATATCGGACAGCATCAAGGCTAGACATCATGCAAGAGAGACTCGTGTGCAAGCAATCAAAAGAATATTCAAATACCTGAAGGGCATTTTGGACTTCAGTTTGTAATATCTCAGAGGTGAATAATTCACTTTAGCAACATATATAGATCCAGATTGGGCAGGTAATGTTTGTTGATAGCAGCAGCGTCATATTGCACACAAAATCACATTGCAAAGGCAGAATACATAGCAGAGGTAAAATATATTGCAGCAGTGTCATGTTGCAAACAAGTTCTTTGGATGAAGCAGACATTAAAAGACAGTAAGGTAGCATAATAACATTTCAAATTGGAGTATCTCAAATTCTGAGTTTTTAAGGAGAAGCACAGACCATTATAGGGCTGACCTATGTGTTTTATGTAATTAATTTTGGTGCCCAAAGGGGTATAAAAAGGTGAAGCATGTTTGTAAGTATGATGTGTAAGAAAATGTTTATCATTCGAATATAGATCAAAGCAAATTTAATTCAAAGCAGATTTTGTGTAGTGTAAAAGTGCAGAAAAATATGTTCATCATTTGTTGAAGAAGCAACATCTAGAAGGTCAAATTTTGCAGAAGAGGTTGGTGCCTCCTAAAAGAAGAGATTGGTGTCTCTTTCTGAGTTGGTGCTCATTTGTGGGTATTGGTGTCTCCAATAAGTTGGTGCCTGAAAATTCTATTGGGGATTAGTGTCACCAGTGAAGCGAATCAATATAAGACAAACCTTTACTTATTGAGATTTAACAACCATAATAATAGCAAGCACATGATATCCACAAAATTAAGAACACAAGATTTACATGGAAACCCTTTTGGGGAAAAACCACCGAAAAAGACTGCTTGGATCTACTGTCCAAATCCAGCCATAACAAAAATAAAATGATCTTACAATATTTGTTGGCACCAACCTACTAGAGACACCAATCCCCACTTACAGAATTTGCAAGCACCAAACTACTGGAGACACCAATTCCCACAACTAAGTGCTGACTCGGCAAGAGAGACTAATTTCACCTTCTAGATGCTGTTTCTTCAATGGATGATGAACATATTTTTTGGCAGTTTCACACTTCATAATATCTGCTCTGTGTTGTATTCAAATGATAAAATGTTTTCTCACACATTATACTTGCATACACGCTTCACTTTTTTATCTCTTTGGGCGCCAAAATTAATTACATAAAACACATAGGTTGGCCCTATAAAATTAGATCATAATTATACAGTTACATTACACGTCTTTCAAAATAATAAAATTTCATGAGTCAACCTCCAATTAAAGCCAATATAACAAACAATCTCCTAAACTTTGATATAAACAACCTTTGTCATCAATGACAATATTTCCAACAACCTCAATCTGACATCACTGGCCATATTTCCAACAATCTCCCTTCTTGAACACAATGCACTTTGACATCATTGACAACATTTCCAACAGATTCTTTGTTGCTGCAGAATTAAATAAATATATTTTGAAATAAATTGTTCTTGTTTTGATTCTAGTTATTGTGAATAAAAATCATATTGTTGTTTGTTGTTTTATCAATATGTGTTTTGTTGTGGTATGGGCTGTGTGATTGAGTTGTTTGGTACAATCCCCCAGTCACGACTACATCACATCAGCTTCTATATTTCTAGCCAAACAAAATATAAAGCAAGTTTGCTTATTCATAGTTTTTATGTCAACCAACTAGTTCAGTGTCAGTTTTTTTCAGCAGCATTTATTGTGGGTCAAACTACATTTATGGTAGTCAAAGACGTCAAAATAGCAATCTCAACATATGTTGCTCATGTCAGGAGTTGACCAAAGTTAACCTAACCAGATGACATCAAAGACCAAAGCACTGATGTTATGGCTTTGATTCCAAGATTCCTTTCCCACCGCTAGTTCCCTTTGCAGCTTCTAAGTAAATAATTTCCTTGTGAGCATTGACTGGGGTCACTAGATGGTATTTCAAGTTGTGTGCATTAATGAAGATTATGTGGTTGCCAAGTTCACCAATCAATATTAGGTTTATATTTCATCTAGCATTATTGTCTTTCTAAGGCAGCTATGTTTTGAGGTGTATTTTGATATCTGTCAACTTCTTGTCTTTTCTATTGTAAAAGCAATTAAGAATCGATTCTAATCTGTGATTTACTTGTAATATGTTTCATCGTGTGGCAAGGTGATTCCAACTAGTGCTCAAATTTACACACCTCAAAATTTTGTAAAATTGGTTCGAGTCCTTGCCTATTTTGTTGCCCCTTCCACTATATTCCCCATCGGTTATACCTAATCTAAGGGATCTTAAATGGGCCTTTTTTTTTAAAATTACTAAAAACACTATAAACTCCTAAGTTTTTTCAACTTTCAAGTCCTAAACATTCAAGATCCTAAAATTGTTCAAGTATGGGCCCCTTCGTTGTTTTCTTTTGTTCAAATGTGCCCATGCTCAAAGGGGTCAAGAAACATCCAAGTCAAATAGAAAGAATGTCCAATGTTAATTGTGTCGCACTTTTTATAGGTTCACAAGCCTATGAGAAATGTGAGAGGTTCATTGGTTAGCAAAAAGTGCAAACTTGCAAAATATTGTGAAAACTACTTTTGCCAGCCCCTGGTCAACTACCACCATTGAATCAGACACCCAATACCCTTTCTTCCTTCTTTTCATTTCAATATTTTAACTATTTCCTTTTATACAAATCCCAACTCTGATATTGTTAGATCAGCACTTTACATTCATATACTTTATACTTCATACTGTTCTTAAGTAAGATTGTGAGCTTAGCCATATTTCATGGTAAAGTTAAATAAGCACTAAAATCCAGTTTAAATTTTACCTACAAGATCAAGCCTTCTCAAGAAAATTAGAGAGGAGAGAGAGGTATCTGCATCGCCTTCCAAATTTAGCAAAGCTACATTGATAGCACTCACCTACTGGAATTCATCTCGTGCTTCCAGTCCATTGACAAGGGAGCTAGGAATACTTGTTCCTCAAAGCTAGCATATTTTGTGATTATTTACCAGGTTTATTTTTGAATAACAACGATGATTGTCCTTCCTAATACAAAATATGGTTGAACCAAAATCCATTCACAAAAAAAATGATAAACATAAACTCCTTGACATCCATTTGGTTTTCCAAAAGCAAGAAAGTAGACAGTTTGGCATCATTGGTTAGAAGCATGGAAACAAACTCACTGCCATTAATGAAGCTTAGGGACCTATTGAATGGAAAAAAACTTGTAATCTCATCTTGTTGGTGGTGCTCAGAGGTTTTTTTCAAGTGCCAACTAAGAGCTGCTAACAAGAAGGAAGAAATTGCATTAATGCCCATCAGTGATCAAAAGTAGGTCAATGAGACTCAAAAGTACAACAGTATCAATAAAAAGTTCTATGAAGAGAAAGTCCTAGAGAGGCTCAAAAAGGGTAAGGAACAAAAAGAGATCATTAATTTAATTTGTTTCAGACTATCATGGACTCCACCCATGTGCTTAGCATCTATCATCAGTTTCACCATGTCTCATCTTTTGTATGGGTGTGCAAGGTGCAAGTTGCTTTGATTTTGAATTTTCATGTATTGATGTGCCTTACTGGGTTGACACAAATAGTACCTAAAGTATTGATCTGGATTTGAAAGTGTTAATTGAAATCTGAGTAGTAGCTACAGTCATGACCTGAAAAGAGTACTCTCCACGTGTTGTTCCTGGGGATTTTCTGCCATTTCCAGAAAGGTGGGTATTCTAGGAATGGGAGAACAAGGACAGAACATTCCACTTCTCCCTTTCCCCCACTGATTTTTTCTTCTTCTTAAAACTTTTGGGGATGTCCCAGGGACGCCTCCTCAACATGGGTGACATCTCCTCAGAACATCCCTCATATGAAAACCCCAGAAGGACACCAGACCATTCCCAAT
The DNA here is from genome assembly GCA_027943335.1 of Chamaecyparis obtusa. Taxonomy (NCBI): domain Eukaryota; kingdom Viridiplantae; phylum Streptophyta; class Pinopsida; order Cupressales; family Cupressaceae; genus Chamaecyparis; species Chamaecyparis obtusa. The sequence goes on from BSBK01002259.1 coordinate 239,268, forward strand.
GTCCCCATGACATCCTGATCCCTGTCCTTCAGTATTTTCTGTGATCTGATTGAACTTCATTTCACTAACCTAATTTGTTTCTGCTTCTCCAATCTCCAGTGCTCCTAGTATATTATGTTCTTTGACTGGAAACTGCAAATCTGTTGCTGTGGAAATATGGGTCATAACAACTGCATCAACTGCATCTTTGCTTGATCTTTATCATGACTGGAACTTCATTCTCTTGAATATGCAGTTATTTACTATTAAGTTTTGTCTCCTTGAAAGTGATTATTGCTGACTTTGTAACCTTATCTGTGTTTGGACCGATATCTTTTTCTGTTTTGGATGTCAGGACTTCATTTGATAATAGGACTTCAAATGTTCAATAGCAAGTCTTAAGCTGTTGATTTGATGCAATATATTGAGTCCTTTATCAGGATGGTTGCGTCTGGCATTTTTAATCCTACCAGAGATATTGTTTTTCCCAATTCCTGTGCTTGTGGTGTAGATGAGAGCTAACATGTTTCTGCTTCTTGGTACAAGATTTTACTTGCCATTTCTAGGGAATTCATATGTTCCACAGTTAGAAATCTTGAAGCTTGCTGTAATTCTTGTTCTGTTTGTCTTTGTTTTTGAGTCTGATAAATTCTATAACCTGTATTCACCATTTTCTGTCATCGTTGATTTTATGGCTTCAAAGTCTGCTTGATCAGTTCTTATTGTGACTTCTGTCTGTGCCTCTAATATAAACTTGTCTTCGGTATTCACCTTGACAGCATTTGAGACAGCTAAGCCATGACTAACATTGTCTTCCCTGTAAATTGACATTTCATCTGACAACTCCAGATTGGAAATTGCCACAGTAAAATGAATGTCAATGATTGTTTTGTTAATGACTAATGTATATTTAGTGGTAGAACATTTGTGGGCAGATATATAATATTATATTATTCATCCCCAAATTTTGGAAAATTTATCCCCACCTTCCAGAAACCTGGAAAACACTGCCTGGAACGTCAAAGGTTGTAAAATCCTCACGAATAACAGTTACTACATCTATTTGACAGAAAAACACCCATTTCTTGTCATTTAATTCCAAATAAATGATTTATATAAATTTTATTAGACCCCTTCAAGGTTACAGGACAGATCGGAATTCAAAGGTTTGCAACTTGATAACAAACCACAGAGTGCAAACAGGCCCTTCCTCTTTTGGACTCGAGCATGATCGGCATAAGCCGCCAGCACGTACTGCATTCACATAAAGCTAAGCTTGCAGTGCAGTCCATTTGTAGTCCTTAAAATAGACTACATTAGCTATTGTTTGATACAGGTAATTGCAGTAAAGAGTCTCAGACACCCCTGATTTTGATAATACATATCGGTTTCTATTTTTGAATTTGGGGTTGTGGGGATCAACGCTAACCCATGCCTTTGAGGATGCAGAAACTCTACAGCGGAGAGTGTGCCCCACTTGCAGAGGCATGATAACGGTCAGAACCCCAGCTTCAACGGCTATGTCGTAGGAACTTGTAAAGGGCTACAAAAGTTAAAGGCATGTGCTTGGTGCTCATCCAAAAAAACTAGGGCCTCCGGTCCCCGTACAACATGAATGAACTGCTATCTGGGCAATCTACAGTAGGACTATCTCTATGGTACAGCTTTGAAATATTTCAGAAATTCAAATCCTGTGTTCGGTAGCCATAACCGACGTTTTATCCACAATGGATGGATGATACATGAACACGTGAATAATAGTTCGAAAGCCCACCGGAATCGTTATACCAATAGAAGATCAAACTTTCACAGGATCATAAATTTATGTACTGAAATTGATAATTAAAAGAAGAATAAAACTCATTTTAAGTAAGCATATGGGTTCTTAACCAAAAGACGCCGTAGAAATAAAGCTCACCTGGCTTGGGATCTGGCGACGATAGAAGACCGACTTTGGAGAAGCCTGAAGCTTATAATTGGGAAGAGAATGAACATAAACTGAATACTGTCCTTCGTGCCCATGAAAGAACTTCTCCCACAAAGGCATGAAAGGAAGGGGGCCCCTCGTAAGGAACATAAAAGCAACCTTGGGCACACGTTTGAAAGGGTACTCCTTCCTCATTGGAACCATTGAAGCCCTCCAAAGCAGCTCATTATCAGTCATATTGTGCATCAGATAACTGGGGGGCTTTAACCAGGCTTTTTGCATCATGGATGCTTCTTCATCTTCTTTATTCTTAGGATTGCAATTACTGCAAGAAGAACTAGAATTCCCGGTAATAAAATTGGGGTACAATAAACTCCGTGTATCCAAATAGTGGTCCAGGTGGGAGCATATGACCACGCCCATAATGATACCAGAAGCCAACAGCATAAAGAAAAACAGAAACCTGAGGAGCTTCTGAGGCCATTCCCTCTTAGTATTACCTCCCTGAGATCTGGAGGGAGCTGAATCCTTAGGTAGCAGGGTGCTACTATCTTCAACACTTAAATTTCTCATCTGCATCTTTGGAGACATTATTAACAATATGATACTATCTGTCTAAACCATAAGTTTTTCCCATACCTGCTGTGGGAACTTGAAGAACCCAATTCTACAAAGTTCCCCACCTCATCAAAACTCATTCTCTGAGCTCAATTCTCTGAAAATTCCAGAACTTAACAACTGAGCTTGTGATAAAACAACCTGAACTTCTGCAACGACCCACATGACGAAACAACCCAAATATGATAGTTTTGCACTGATCTATAAAGCAAAATAGCCTGCCGTTACAGATGCATGATCCACTGAAACCTATCCAATCACTTTTTTATAAAGATACAAAGAGAAAAAGGCCGACTCCTTTTTTCAAAAACAAGTTGTGAAGAACCCACAGAACTGTATCCTTATTTCTTTTGGGGTTCTCCACAGCAATGATTCCATGAGTTTTTACTGTTAGTGGGACAGAAGCAACGAGAACTTCTTTTGTAAATGGAGCTGAATCAATGGCTTGATTTCATCATGAAAGCCAGCCTACTCGTCATCATTTTTTTCCAATGGTTTCAAGCTTCTTGATTTACTTTTTGTTGTTTTCAATGTTTTCAGCCATGTCCTGCATGGTTGATGGATGCTACATTTCGAGTTCTGAATGCTTTTTATATTTTATTTTATTATAAAATTATCAACCAATCTCGAAGTCTTTGTTTGATTTTGGAGTCTTCAGCATCAAGACGAGTAGTTTACGTGTCGTCATCAAGGCAAGCAATTACCAGTTTGGAGAGCCTTTTAAAATTTTGACCCGGAAGCCAAAGGCAGACAATCTGTAGAAAATATTATATAATTAATAATAATTAATAACAATAATAATTAGAAGATACTAGACTGGCATAATGTAGAAAATATTATATAATTAATAACAATAATAATTAGAAGATACTAGGCTGGCATAATGGCTGAGATGAGTTATTGTTGTTTAGACTAATTTAACATTTTCGTAATCTAACAAGATTCTGCAATTGAATTTGTGATTAGATAGTTTTAAATAGGGTTAGTTAGTGAATTAAGTTAACAAATTTTCTTCGCAGAATCTAACAAGAGTCTCCAATTGAATATGGTTAGTGTTAATTTGTTAAAGTAATTGATTTTTTTTCAACATAAAATAGAAAGTAAAGGAGCATATATAGTTATGAATGTAAAAAAATGGCAATAATTCTAAATGATAAATGATGATAGATTTTATTATGATTCTATTGGTTATTATATCAAAACTTAGTGGCTAACTATAAGGTTGTAGCTAAGTGGTTGAGTACAATTGATAAGTGTGATGGAGTATTTCTTGACTATGTCTTCACCAAGGTTTAATCTACTAAGTATGACATGAGAGATGAGGTTGAGATCGTTTGGCTAAAGAGATGTTAGCATAGGCTTATGCTCCCATATAGGTAGCTAAATGAATTTGTAGAAGACATAAAATCCTCCATTAAAAAAATACAAACAAAAAAATGCGTGGTTTTAAAAGAGTTGTGTGCATATAAACATGTATTTCATTGCAAGAGTTGTCTATTAGCAATGTGTGTTCAGTATTGTCATTGATGTCAACTTCTTGTTTGCATTGACGCCAACTTAATGAAGTGATTTGCTACCTAATGTATGGGCGTTGATAGAAATTCAATATTGAGTTTTCAGATGTTGTTCTGATGTCTAGTGGTGATATCAAGTTAGTATGTGGTGTTTCTGGAAGATGATAGTATGGGAAGCTAGTTTAATGAAAGAAAATAAGATGTGAGGGATTTCACTAGGATGGATCATCAAACTAGGAAGATCACACCTATCTTTAATCATACATTAGAAGGAAAGTTGATCCACTTGTAGACACCTAAAATTGCCCCATTGTCTCTGCGCGATATTAACACTCATTTTCATCTTAATTAATTAAATAATCTTAATTATTTAATTGATTTGTGTCATTCTCCTAATTTAGTTTCAAATTTATCTTTTCCCTCCAAAATCAATAATTAAATGATTTTAATTATTTATTTAACACCCACTTCATTAATCTTTAATTCTCGTCTAATTTCGTCTGATAATTCTTCTTAATATTAATTAAATTATTTTATTATTTAATTAATATTTTTCCCAATTTTAATTGAATAATTCTTATTATTTAATTAAACTAACATTTATCATTCTTGTCATCACAATTAAATAATTATTTAATTTACTATGTCTTCTATAATTGAATGAAATAATTATTTTATATAATTATTCCACTTCCACAATGTAACTAAGTCTTTTTAAAATAAATAATTTCATAATTTATTTATAATCATGCACAATTGAATAAATTTGAGATTATTTAATGTCAAATATTCTTCTAATTCCACCCCCATGACTAATACTAACTTTTAGTCTGACTAATCAATCAAACCGCTCTTCTTTTCAATCAATTCAAATCACTAGTCAATCAATTATCTTAACCAATCAATCTATTCAGTCCTATGATCAATCTAATCAGTCATTTGTCCAATCTATTTAGTGTTCTAATCAATCAACACTCCCAAACAATAGTTAACTCTTAATTAGTCTAAGCATTCTATTCAATCAAGTCTAGTCTAAATCAGTCTTAACTATTCATTATCAATCAATCGGAACTCTCTGTTCAAATCCAAGGAAAAGTTTGTATAATGTAGGTATTTCATCATTATTTACAACCACAATTTTTGAATTCTCATGTTATCATAATTGGAGAAAATCTTAGAGCTTACAATTGTAAAGAGAAGGAGAAAAGACAAGGGAGGACATATTAGTTTGATGCTTGCATATTCATTTGAATTATTTATCTTATACATTGAATTATGTCATTTCTCTCTTGAATAGGAGTACATATTTGCAATAATCTAGATCTTGTGGTTGGATCTAATCTTTGTTGTTGCGGGTATATTAATATGAGTATTTTACCCCTATTACAAATGGTGAACCCAACATGAAACACCTATTGTTTCTTTTTTTTTTTATGGATTTTTAGTTTTTATGCAAGAAAAAACCTTACAACGCATTCGGGAATTGATCAACGCATTTGCATGTTCTTTTTATTCATCGCAATTATTTTTATATGTTTTGATAGTTCTCTACTTATTGTGCTTGTTGTGTGCAAGTTTATTCGCCACAAGTGTTGATAAAATGGCGCTATTGCATGTTTCAAATACGCAATTGTTCCTTGTTGGCATATTATTCTTTTAGTTTCTAACAACATTTTATTGTTTGTCTCTATAGGGTTATACGATGCAACTAACAAGGATTTATCGCATCTGCATATAATTATAGATACGCGTCTGTGAGTTTGAAAGTCTCATCTTCATAATATAGAATCGCTTATGTGATTTAAATAGCGCAATTGCCTACTAATGTCTAAAACATAAAAACCTAAGAAGGTCAAATTAAATCGCATGTCTAACAATAGAAGAAGGAAGGAACATAATCAAATCAACAAAGATGACAGATGTACAATTTAGCAGAAGAAGATCACAATGACATATTGGAACAAGAATCTCTGAACAAATATTATCATCGGGTATTGGCTTATTGAGAAAAGTATAGATTGGTTATCAAGCTTAGTAACCTCTATCTAGATGATTTTTTTATTTATAGATCTAGGGATTTCATGTTACTAATATCAGATTTACAGTATGTGGCATGGAAACAACTTGTGTATTTGAATGGATAACACTTCATTTGGTGTTATAAAATTGACTTTTGTTATATTTTATTTATTTTTAAATTAAATCACACCTTATTTTGGACATAATAATTAATCTATTTATCTTGCATGATTGGTGTGCTTGCACATACTATTATTAGAACCCCTTTTCATTTTCTTAGAGAGGCTTTCCTTGGGATTTCATCACCCCAAGGAATGACCTCAAAGTGGTAAGACCCTTGGGCCTCTATAAAAATAAGGTTGTGGATAAATCTCAGTTTTATACTTGACTTCTCAAGTTCAGTGTATCAGTGATAGATAGGATCAAGCCTATGTGAATAAGGAGCTGATGTGTCTAACTAGAGACTTTATTGTTTCACCCTTAAATCTCGTTTAGGCAAGTTCCACCAAATATTATTAAAAACCCTAAGGTAAAGGCCACTTGCTCTAAATTCCAAACATTATAATATTTCGGTGCAAGGGGAGGGAAGAATCTACCCCCAAGACACTCACCATATGTTTCCCAAGAGATTGATTCAATTGGGGAGAAATCCTCTTTGATCAAGATCTAGAAAAAGGGAAAAAAAATGGGTGCACCCTCGGATGTGACACTGTTGTTTGAGTTGACAGAATTCCAAGCTATGGGCTGAAATAATATAATGAAGTTGTGACCTTAGGCTAATAGTTATTTGTTTGTTCTTTCATTTGTAATATGACTAGTGAAAGTCTTGTGGCTTGAAAAATCCATTGAATATACACGAAGTGTACCATAGTCTAGAATTGTCAAATAGTTATACTTTTGTATGTGTGTTTTTTGTGTTAGCAACAATTAAAATCACTGTCAAACTTTTTCATAGAGGAAGCAACACATATGTTGTTTAAGTGACACATCAGTCATTTTTAAAATCACAATTACAATATTCTGCAATGCATTTGCTAGATACAAAGTCGCAATTGACCATTCTATATGATGCAATTGCCTATCTTTTTACTAGACCAGAACACTCTATATATCAAATGAAATTTTATCAGTCCAAATAATTACCATCCATAGATGAAATGACGCATTTGCAAATAATTCGATGTAGTTTCCTAGTAGAATTAGGGTTTTAGATCAAGACAAGTCCATAAAAAAACTAGGGTCAATTCACAAACTTGTATACTGTTCCAAAACACATTTTCTATATTTGGCATCAGAGAACCTATCTTTCATTTAGATTTTATGTTTTAGGGTTTCTTACTTTTTTTCATCATTAGGTTTTGGCCATCATTACATATTATCATTTTAAGGTTACCTTGCATACCTCATAGATTTCATTTAGGTCTCGCATCCCTTAGAATTAGGTATCTTTGTCTTTTAGGGTTATCATTTGAGCACTAAAGTATATACCTTCTTTTAGATATTTCTATAAGTGGTTGGTAGTGTATGCACCCAAAAATGGTCGCCTAGACTTTGGGCCCCATTTATTTGATTTATTTATCTCTGAATCAATTTTATCAATAATCAATATTTTCAACATTATCAATTTCTTAATCAAATCTTAATTTCGATCATATATTGGATTTTTATCCTATGGGCTAACCATTTTATCCTAAGCCTTTATTTATTTAAAAGGAATATTTCCTCTCCTTTTATTAAATAAAAAGCCCCACCTTTTCCTCTTATCCTAAGTTGCACAAATAAAGCACTATTCTTATTTTATAAAAAGGGAAAAAGCACTTTTTGTCTCATATGGACACAAAAGTCAACTCCTATTTTCTCATTGGAGGATACTTGTGCACATGGATTGCTCCTCTTTCAAGCTCCACCGTTGATTAAGTCTTTTGCCTCTTAATCTCAATGGTCCATTTCACCTCACTTCTTATAAAAGGAGAGCTCTCTCCTTCATTTGCATCCATCTCTTTTATGCTAATGTTATGCTGCAGGTTTTCTAAGTTATTTGGAGCTTATTGAAGACATTCTATATCAAGCTTTGAAGACTTGCTTTTCATTGTTGCATCTCATTTAGTTGCATAGTTCCTTTGTTTAGTTGCATAATCATGACATATTAGCTTAGTTTCTTTTTATGCAATAGTTTAGTCTCACATAGCTTAATTAGGAGAATTGTAATCCATTGCTATTTCCTTTCATAGTTGCATTGTACTTTCATTTTGATAGATTAATCTTGCATATTCATATTAGTTTGCATTGCATTTGCATACTTTGATTCAATTTGGGGATATTGGCATTCTTACCCTTGTCCTTGGATTTGAATCTCTCATTGTATGGTTGACTAGCAAGGTCACTAGTTTGTAGCTCTAGCTGAGAGCAATTTTATCATAGTCCCTTGCAACTCCATGCATAGAGAGCTATGAGTCTCTTTGTGAGGTTGAGCAACCTTACATGTAATGGTTCATAGAAGTGTGGTCACTTTTACACCATACATTTCTGGCGCCCACCGTGGGGCAGAGTAGATAGACTTTGTCCTTTAGTTTCTTGCATTTTCATCATTTTTCAGATTAATTTTCGGATATTTTGCATTCTCTATTTTTTTGTCTCAAAGTATCGTGCGACACTTCTCAGGTATATCGCGCGATAGAACTTATAATACGGGTGTGACACTTCGTGCAAAGGAAGAATCACCCGCCAGTATTAAGGTCTGTCGCTTGACATCGCGCAAAGTATCATCCGCATGTTCTGTAGTGTATCACCCAGACTGAGTTATATCACTCGGGTACAGGAAACTGTGTCACGCAATTCTGGTGAAGTCTGAAGTATATCACCTGATCTGATAAAGACCTGTATTTTAAGTTTTATCATCCGAATCTGATCATATTTAGTTGCTAGTTTACTTTATTGCATTTAGCTAGATCTAACTTGTATTTCTTAGCCTAGATTAGTCAGTTTTTTGCATCATTTCCATTTAGATTTTGGATTTCCCTAACCATAATTGTCTAACAAGTTGTGGTTGTAGGGGCTTTTTTTGAAGGAGATTGCCATAAATTGCATACTAAAGGGCTACTAATGGTTTTTGCAAGGCTGCCCAAAGCATAATCAAAAGCAAAAAGAAAATTTTTTCAAGTGTTTGTGATTTATTTCCTTTCAAGTGTGGCATCTACTAATTGTTTTAGGAACTTTAATACCTTGTGAAAGAGATTTTGAGGTGGTAGGAGAAGCATGCTCTTCACCTTTAGGTGAACTAGAAAATCTTGATCCATCTTAAGGTTTTGGAAGCAAGGGGGTAATTGAATTTGCTTGGTGTGTTTGGGAGAAGTTGTTGAGATAGGGGAGTATGCTCTTCACCCTTGAGGTGAACCAAAAATCTTGAACCTCAAAAATCATCCACTCTTTGTTTAGATTTAGAATCCTTTAGTGGGCCTGCTCTTGAGCAATCAAGAGGAATGACCCAAGTGGGGACAAGCCTTTTGCCAGCTATTCCAACTCACTATAATCTCAAGGCTACCTTGGACACTAAAAACCTTGGTAGACATAACACTTGTCTTCGCTTGATGTGAGTAGCTCATGGGATTGCGACCATGGGGAAAGCATTGAGCAAGAATTCTTAAGGTACTCTTGAGGCCGCGAGGTCCGAGTCCTCTATGAGGAGCAAGAGGGGTGTTATGAATGGAAGCCCTTACTAAGAACCATAGGTTAGAGGCCACTTATTTTAGTCACTTATCTTCTTAGTGCAAGGATTGATCTAAGTGGACTACCCCAGATCACCCCAAGGTACTCACCATATGTGTCCCTTTGGTTGTGTTGTTTGACACTTCCACGACAAAGCCAATATCTCTTGTGGGCAACCACTTGGTGTGAGGCAAGGGGACATCAAGTTGTGGGCTAAGTTGGTAAGTATTGAGCCTTGTCTTGTAGGTAGATATTGCTTGAAGTGTTTTCAAATGTGCTAAACCAGTGTAAACGTTCTCAACATACAAACAATCGGTAGCTTCCATAGGGTGCAATTTTATTTTTGATATCACAAGTGTTTGTCTTGGCGAGGTTGCTTTTGCCCTTGTTTCAAGTGTTTGAAGACATGTTTGATCACCTATTATTTGCAAACCTGTCCAATTGCTGTTAAATTTGTGATTGAAATCAGACATTTTCACCCTCAGATTCAGAAACTTGGAATCAGACCTTAAAACCTTGAAATTTTGCACACATTTGGTGAAAAACTGCATTAGTATCGCCTGCTTAAGAGAGAAATATCGTACGATAGTTCGCACTAGACTATATCACCTGACAGTTATTAGGTTTGTCACTTGCCAATTTCAAGGTTTATCACCTAACATTGTGCGAAGTATCACCCAGTCCTAGGTTTATCGCCCAGCCTGCCTAGAGTCTGTCGCTTGGAAGTTTTCAACAGTATTTTTAGTTTCAGTCATTAAGTTGCTTTTAGTACGACCTAACCTTTGAGTAGTATATCTGATCTTGCTGTTAGAGACCTATTTTGACTACAAATTTCTGATTTTAGCCTTCTAGGGATCATTTCAATTGATTTATAAGGTTGCCTTGAAAATAATTTGTCAACTTAGAGAGGTATTCCTAGTGAAAAGTTTGTCTTCAGAATTGTTGATTACACTCTTGGAGAATTCTGATCCTACTATTGTCTAAATCATTTTTTCATATATCTCAATTTCAATTTGAATTTTGGCTAAGTCCAAGCTCCTAATTCAAAAGTGCAAGGGTATTCACCCTTTGATTTAAAGCACCTCTTTGATAGTGTTGGTGACGCCTTTTATTTTCTATCTTTTCATTTTCTCTTTGGACAATAGAGAATCTCAATTATCCTAGGTTGGAATTGACAATTTGAGAGATTGACCCATCATTAAGAATCTCTTTCTTTCATGTCAGTTACAACAAGGTACCAAGTCAATCAAGGGAAGTGACCCCCTGTTGTCTTTAGCTAGTTACCACCAGTTAAGACTCGTCAATAGCACAAGGGAAAAGAACCCCTTTTTGATCAATCTCCTAAAAGTGAATCTGAGGTTTGTTTTAATCCAAAAGGTAATCCTAGTGAAGTGAGCACCTCTTAAGCACCACTTTCATCAAGTATGGACATGAGTTACACTTTCACTCGACAACAAAGAGAAGCCATGAATCAAACTCTTGAGGATATTTTCCAACGGCATAGGAGTACCAGAGTGTATGGTGGTTCTTCTCATGCTAGTCCACCCGGGTCACCCCCCAACAACACAAGGTATTTTGATGCTCACCAACGAGCTAAGAGACATTATAGGCAAACTCACTCAGATTCAGGGTCACAACACGAGGACCAGAACAATGAGTCTAGTGACCACCACATCAACGCAGCCAACACAATAAGGCATTCAAGACAATCTTCTCCACTTAAAGATACCTCTTGATATTCAAATATGAGATTCAAAAGCATTGAAAGGGAGAAGCAAGTCTATCTAGATGAACAAGCTGCCAAAAAGGAGAAATTTAGACAACTAGAGGAAGAGGAACGTGCATTATTGGACATAAGAAAAAGAGTCACCCAAGAAGAAGAAGATAGGCTCTATGCCCAACAACTCCAAAATTAATTTAATAGGAGGGGTACCAATAGTGGGACCAACTCACCCCCATCTACCCCTTCATCAAGTCCTAGAAGAAGGTCAAGGACGCCCTCAAGGTCCCCAAGTCCTAGAGGAAGAAGGACTTCAAGACATGATCACCATAGGAGATGGTCACCTCATAGACTTTCAAAACAACCCTCCCAATGAGCACATCATGGTTCACGACATGAAGTTATGCCAATTTTGATAAAATGGATTTTATGACTATGCAACAAGAACCATCTTTTCAAGCATATGTGGAAAGATATGTGGAACAAAACAAGGACCAATTCCTAGAAAGTCTCATCAACAAAGGTGCTAAGGTCCCATATAATTTTGATGTCCACCAAAAGATTAAGAAATAGAATCCTTCAACCAATGAGGTGATCATTCAAATGCAAAAGGATATAGAAAGGATGAGGGCTCCTAAGAACACATTTAATTTGGACTCCATATGTCCCAACCCTATAGACAAAAGTGTGGTGATAATTGAATTTCCTAAGAAGGTTGAGTTCCCAATTTATGACAAATATGATGGCATTGGTGATCCTCATGACCATGTTAGACAATTTTATATAATAAGTTTTGCTTTTCATCATGAAGACTCCTATTTAATGAGATTATTCCCAAGGAGTCTAAAAGGTCAAGCTATGGAGTGGTTCACCAACCTTACTCCTCTAGTGAAGACATTTAAAGAACTTGTCCAAAGATTTGTCCAACATTTTGCTTACAATCTATCTAGGTTAGTCACAATGCTTGATTTGTGCAAACTCAAACAAAATCAAGGAGAACCTTTTGCCACCTTCTTGCAAAGATGGAGACGGTTATGCTCAAAGTATCCTAGGTCAATTCTTGAGGAAGAAAGAATAGACATCATTGTGAGCAATTTAATACCAGAGCTAAGGTATGAGGTCAGGAAGATCCCATTTAATTCTTTTGATACCATGGTAGAAGTGGTATGTCGCATAGAGGATGTTCTAAAAGAACAAGGAATTTTGGCTAAACCAACTAATAACAACAATGGCCAAAACAACAACACTAATGGTAATAAGGACAAAAAGAACCCTTATTGGAACAAGAATAAGAAAGTGGTCAATGACGGAGTTGTTGACTCATCTCAACCTAAGAATGAAGGAGTTCTTAATCTCTCCAATGCAGTCCAAACCATGAAGCTGCAAACATCTTCAACACAACAAGAGAATAAACCCAAGTATCAAGCGAGACCTAAAACAGAAAAGAGGCAATTTACCAAACTTGGGGACTCCTATGCAGACATTTTCAAGACGTTAGTTACTCATAATTTGGTGCACCCCCAAGATCCTGCAAAGCACCGCATACCAGATCCTAAGCCTCATTGGTGGGATGAGAAGGCTTTTTGTGTCTTTCACAATGGAATTGGACATGATATAGAAAATTGTTTTAAACTTAAGCATCTTGTCCAAGATCTTATTGAAAGTGCACAATTACAAGTTGATGGTTTAACCACTAATGCAGATAACAAAGCTTTTAAAGAACCCTTGCCCAAATATGAGAAAGGAGAGAATTCTAACAACAAGAATGGCAAGGCTGCTATCAACTACACCTACACAAATGCTAAAAATGTTATTAATATGCTTGAAGTTGTTGATGATAATGTCAACATGATGAGAGGGAAAGACCCTTATGGATATGATGTGGATTCAAATCCTATGCCTGATGAAGGACCCGTTGTGGTACTAAGAGATCCTCACTCACGAAGGATGTCTGAACCCCTCAATGCAGTCACTAGGAGTCAGTCTCAAGCTCCCATTGTTATTAGAGGTCCTAACTCTAGTAAGTCTAAGCAGCCAGTGTCAAAAGGTGTTCTTCCTAAATCTTCCATTGGTCCTGATTCGAACTATAACCTTATTGATCAATTACAATGCACACCAATGCAAATATCCATTTTTGAGCTTTTGGAATTGTCCCCTAGGCATAAACGTGTCCTTGAGGATCCTTTGCGAGTGGCTAATGTCCCTAATGATATAGATGTAGATCAATTCTAGAATATGGTCAACCACTTGGCCAGCCCTCACTACCTTACATTCTCAGAAGAAGATGACAAGTCATTAAGCCACCCACACAATTTGGCCCTTCATATAGAGGTTATGATCCACAAGACCTGTGTGAGGTGCGTGTTCATAGATTGGGGTGCTGGGCTTAATATTTATTCTTTGAGCTTATTGAAGGCCTTGGGTTATTCAGAAGAAGTCATTGATACAAGGAAGAAGATAACTATCAAGGCTTATGATGAAGCAGAACGTAGTTCTAAAGGATTGGCTGTTCTTCCTATCCGAATTGGTCCTGTAGAGAAAGATATTTTGTTTCAAATTGTTGATGCCAGTCCTTTGGCTTACAATATTTTTTTAGGTAGACCATGCATACATGGGATGCAAGTGGTCCTGTCTACTTATCATCAGTGTGTAAAGTTCCCTTACAATGGAATATAAGTCTGCATACCTGGGGACATCACACTATCAGTCAACACAATCTCAGCAGGGTCTCACATTCCTTTGAATAGGGAGGCTAACACTTTTGATACTACATTTGAATAATGCAAGAATAAATTCAAGACCATAGATCTTGGTATGGGGGATTACAGAATGGATTCATTCACAAAATTGCCAATTTCCCCTAGGTCTTATGGCAAACCTTCTCAAGAAATGAAGCCCTCGTCTTTAGCCATGACGTTGTTCGATAAGTTTGTAGAATCCTCAGTTCTGATTCAAGAGGAAAAAAAAGAGGTTGTCGTTAGGGACTAGATCTACCGAGAAGAGAAATACCTACATAATGAGAATTTTGCACCTTCCCCTAGAGCTTATGGGAGAGGGTATACATTGGTCAAGAATATGGGTTATCTAAGACATGGTCCCCTTAGTCATAGGTTGGATGCTAAGGCTGAACCTCTTAACCATGCCCTTTTTGGATGAAGGAATAAGTCAACAGTTGGCTTAGGTTTTGAAAATAAGAAACAAAAAAGTGTCCCTGTCTTAGCTGCGACGGACAGTGATAATGACTCAGACTACACACCTAATCTTTCTAATCAACAAGACATGTCTGATGATTGGGTGCCTTCAACAAATCTCCTTTGGGGAGATTCAAAAGATTTGACAACTAACAGTACTCCTATCGTAGCTGCGACGAATAGTGACTATATGAATGCTAGATTGACAATGGAAAGTGTTGCTATCCTAGCTGCGACGGATAGTAACAATGCTAGTATTAGAGAAGGGGAAACTCTTCCCAATCTTAAGGCTTCTACATCACAAGGCCCAAATAATGATTCAGAAATAGACTCACATGAGTTCGAATGGGACTCACTTTCAGATGCAATAGTTGATTTGGACATGGATGTTGTCCATACTTATAGTACTCAACCCGATGTGACCAACGAGCCTAGTGTAGTACTAGAGGATTGGACTCCTCAAATTGCCTTAGTGGACGACGCTTCATTTGGTAGGACAAATCCTGACTCAGGTATCTTAGGAGGGGACTTGATGAATCCCGATTGTATGGTCACCAGAGATAACACCTTCCACATAAACAATGTTGAACCAGTCATTGAATCAAGATTTGAATTCCTGGTGGAAGAGCTACACCATCCCATATTTGACTCATCTGAAAGCCATGTCATTTGTACCCTTGTCACTCATGAGTCTTCCCGCTATGGTGCTATCTATTCATATCTACGCGATGGCATCATCCATGACACATTCAACCATTCTAAACATCAAAACCTTGTCTATAATGCCTCTCGCCACACCCTTATCTCTGGTGATTTATATAGGAGGGGTTTAGATGGGACACTTCTTAAGTGCTTGGAAAAGGAGGAATCCAACCAAGCATTAGCAGACATCCACAAGGGCATTTGTGGTGGACACTCTAATGGTCTTGTCATGGCTCGAAGGTTGCTTAGGGCGGGGTATTACTGGCCCACAATGCAAACAGATGCAGTAGCTTTCTCTAAGTCTTGTGAGAAATGTCAAAAACATGGAAACCTGATTCATGCTCCAGGTAGGGAGCTAATTCCTTCTATTTCTCATTGGCCATTTCAGTCCCTCTTTCTGTTGCCTCAGGCAAAATAGTTTCCCTATTTATTCTGAATCATATTATTTGTCGATTTGGAGTGCCTTCTGAGATTATTACTGATAATGGAGGTCAATTCAAGAACAAGGACCTAAAGCATTCATGCAAAAAGTTTAAAATCAAACAACATTGGTCCTCTATCTATTTTTCATAGGGAAATGGACAAGCAGAAGCCTCTAATAAGACCATTCTTAAAATCCTTCATAGAACAGTACACAAGAATGGTAGGGATTGGCACTTACAAATCAATCCGGCACTATGGGCCTATAGAACTAGCATTTTTACACCTACAAGAGCTACTCCTTTTGCACTTACCTATGGTGCTAAAGCAGTATTACCTTTAGAAGTAGAGATCCCATCACTTAGAGTCTCACTCAAAGGTTTGATTATAGATGAGGATTACCGCACTATGAGGTTACAAGAATTAGAACTTCTAGATGAGAAGCGTAAGGCTTCATTTAATCATATGAGAGTGTCTCAGAAGTGTATGTCCAAAGCATTCAACAAGAAGGTTCACCCTAGGGAATTTTAGATAGGTGATCTTGTTTTGAGAGAGAACCCTAAGAATCAACAGAACAAAGAACAAAAGGGCAAGTTCAAACCTAATTGGCTTGGACCATACATTATTACAGCAAATTTTGGTACAGGTGCATATTTACTATCGAATGAAGATGGAGAACAGCTCCTTGAGCCCATCAACATTTTGCACCTAAAGAAGTTCTATCCTTGATGCCCATTTCTGTCTGGGGGCATCATTTGTACATATTTTATGATCCTGAAAAAATACCAAAAAAATTGATATATGATACTGAAAAAATTCTAAAAAGCATAAAAAGTCCTGAAAAAATAGCAAAAAAATTCAAAAAAAAAAATTAGAAAAAGTGCCTTGGTGAAAACCTGGAAACAGACGCCTTGGTAGCAAAAAATCAAAAAAATGAAAAAAAGAAAAAGAAAATTGCAATAAAAATTCAAGTGGTGAAAACTTGGAAACAGGTGCTACTTGAGGCCTTTGCACCCTTGTCTCTTAGCATGCGTCCTCGACATTAAACCTTTCTCCATCATGACTTGACCTTATTTGACTTGGTCTAGAACTGGTCTTTACTTTTGTCTAGGGGGCATACCTGTTAGCATAGGTCCTTTAGGTGCATTTGTCTCTTGGGGCATTTCACAATAAGTGTTTTTCAACACCACCCCAAACAGTGTTTTTCAACACTACCCTTACGTCAAGTGTTTCTTAACACTTATCAGATGTCTTACCCAATAGTCTAAGTATGATGTGATATTGCTCATTTGCAGATGCGATACTCAGAGTTTGACTCTATGACCAACACACATGCACTTAAACACTCAACTCGCTGAGACTTTCTTGGCTTTATTTTTCTTTGTGTGTTGTCTATGAGGATTTCTTTGATGAGTGGTCTCTCCCTGAGAAGTTTTCAATGATGCATAGTTAGAAGACTAAGGGTATGAGAACATGTTTTATTTCTTTATCTGCTTGTGGGTATATTTCGTTGATCCTAACTGTCATAGGCATTTATGTTGGTCTTACTTGACACTATGGATTGACAAGGTATTATCCTTGACTATTTTATGCGAGTGCATGCTTCTAGCTATCCTGACTTTAATGTGTCTTGATACAAGTATAATCTCACCATAAAAAAATTAGGTGCTCTCACTGCACTAGTCATTTTGACCTCCATGTCTTTGATGCCTAGGTGGGATTTCCACATTTTTATCTGATAAAGATCATATTCATATCCACATAGTCATGCTAGTGTGTATTGTATGATCTTACAGTGCTACCTAACACTTGATGATGATAATTAGATGTCTATAAGTGTTGTGACCTTGCAAGTCAACCACTTTTTCATAGTAGCTTGCATTTTAGGTTCATGTTAGATTGGTTTTACATCTTGCATATGGAGAGAGCTCTTCTTTTATCTTTCATGGACCTATCAGTCAATTGTGCTCGCCTTTCACTTCTTCTCGATCATGCCTTTCACTTCTTGTCTTTCATATCACATCCTTTTCTATGACACTTTCACCCCTTATATAGCATTTTGACTTTTTGACTAATTTTCAAAACACCTTAGAATTGCGTGAAAATTGCACCCCTAGCTAATTTCGATGTCTTGGATCCATTTTCAGACCTGAAATCAAAATTTGAGGTCATCTTGATAGTCAAAATCATGTTTCAAATCTTCTCCCTCTTCTGCGTAGTTGACTGACTTTTTGAGGCATAATTTGATTTTCGATGGACTTTCTTTCTTCCATGTCTCTCAAATTTTCTAGTCTTTCATTCACTCTATTTCTAGTCTTCTATTTCTATTCTTCTACTTCCTCACTGGGGCATGTTTTCATGGCCTAATGGTTATCCTTTTATCATTTATCTTCGATTATGATTTTATTTCGATTTGATCATCTTTTATCGATTTGTTGTTCTCCTCTATCTAATTTTGATTTCGATTCTAAGGGGGCAGTACCTATGGGATTCTCATCCCTGATTCTCTTGATTTTCCTAATTCAGACATCTTTTGTGAGCTTTTGCTCAAATTTGAGATTCTTATCTCTTACTTTGAATGTGATCCCGAATCGACCTCATGTTCAAAGGCCTTTGTTTATGTTTGTCTAGGTGTGATCCAGAATCGACCTCACATCTGAGTTGTTTTGTGATCCTAGATCGATCTCACATTTCAACTTCATTCTTTGACTACATGTGTTCCCAAATCGATCACACATTAGTCAAAGAGGGGCAAATGTATGCACCCAAAAATGCTCGCCTAGACTTTGGGCCCCATTTATTCGATTTATTTATCTTTGAATCAGTTTTTTCAATAAATCAGCTATAGCTCTCTAGTCAACCATACAATGATTTGAATCTCTCATTGTATGGTTGACTAGCAAGGTCACTAGTTTGTAGCTCTAGCTGAGAGCAATTTTATCATAGTCCCTTGCAACTCCATGCATAGAGAGCTATAAGTCACTTTGTGAGGCCTCATTGTTGAGCAACCTTGCATGTAATGGTTCATAGAAGTGTGGTCACTTTTACACCATATAGGTAGATCCTTTTTTACCTCTCCTATCAAAATCATCCTTTTATCAAAATTGTCTTTTCATTTTCATTACTACCAGGAGGTCAAAACGTGTCTCCTCATCACTTAGGGTTTCTCCTAGAAGTCATAATCTCTAAATTTTCAATTTTTTCCTTAAAGATTTGTTTGTCTATCATTAGTTGTCATATAGCTAAGTCTTGGATTGTATTAGCCATTTCCCAAAATAAGGAAATCCCAAAAACATAGTTTCTTTCCTAAGTCATTACTATAGTCAAATCACAACTAGTCTTTCTTTGTTATTAGTCATTTCCCAAAATCAGAAAATCCAAAAAAAAAATAGTTTCCTTCTTAGTTGTTAATATAGTCAAATAATCACAGACCACCTTGCAATGTCATAGTCTCATTCTTGCACTTCTCAATTCAATTTACTTGGTCAAAGAAAACCAAAGGACAGGTAGACCCAAATTAGGACCCTACACTTAATCCTACCAGTTACATGAATTTTAATTTCAACCCTCCCATGGTTCACAAAGACCACCTAGAAGTGGGGCTACCTTACCTCCTCCTAATAATGAATTTTCCTGGGAAAACATTCAAGAAAACTACACCCAAGAAGAGATTGAAGATGTGACATAAGATCCTAAGGTCCTTGTTGTCATGAATGTATTATTATCAACAAACCCTAATAGATATTTCCATCTTCTTTCTAAAAATGGGGCTAAACTACCATTTGGTTTTGAATTCTCCACCATTGTGGGGGGTAACTAAACAAGCTTTACTAGGGTTACACAATCACACCCATCCCAAGTCTCTGATAGTCTATCATCTAATAGCACAACCCATGTTGTCACACAAGTTACAACTTTAGAAATACCATCTAGGTGTATGAGTCAAAAGTGACCACACTTCTATGAACCATTACATGCAAGGTTGCTCAACAATGAGGCCTCACAAAGAGACTCATAGCTCTCTATGCATGAAGTTGCAAGGGAATATGATAAAATTGCTCTCAGCTAGAGCTACAAACTTGTGACCTTGCTAGTCAACCACACAATGAGAGGTTCAAATCAAAGACAAGGGCAACAATGCCAATATCTCCAAATTGAATCAAAGTATGAAAATGCAATGCAAACTAATATGAATATGCAAAATTAATCTACCAAAATGGAAGTACAATGCAACTATGAAAGGAAATAGCAATGGATTACAATTCCCCTAATTAAGCTATGTGAAGCTAATCTATTGCATAAAAGGAAACTAAGCTAATATGCCATGATTATGCAACTAAGAAAGCAAATATGAACTAGATGAAATGCAACAAAGATCTTCAAAGCTTGGATGCAAAAGTGTCTTCAAAGAGAACTCCAAATAACCTAGAAAACCTGCAGCATAACATTAGCATAAAAGAGATGGATATGCAAATGAAGGAGAGAGATCTCCTTTTATAAGAAATGAAAAGGAATGGACCATGGAGATTAAGAGGCAAAAGACTTAATCAACGGTGGAAAAAAAAGGAAGCTTGATCCTTGTGCACAAATATCCTCCAATGAGAAAATAGGAGTTGACTTTTGTGTCCATATGAGACAAAAATTATTTTTTCTCTTTTTATAAAATAAGAATAATGCTTTATTTGTGCAACATAAGGTAAGAAGAAAAGTGGGGATTTTTTATTTAAATAAAAGGGGAGGAAATTACTTTTAATTAAATAAAGGCTTAGGATAAAATGGTTAGCTCATAGGATAAAAATCCAATATATGATCGAAATTAAGATTTGATTAAGAAATTGATAATGTTGAAAATATTGATTATTGATAAAACTGATTCATGGTTGATAAATCAAATAAATGGGGCCCAAAGTCTAGGCGACCATTTTTGGGTGCATAGATTTGCCCCTCTTTGACTAATGTGTGATCGATTTGGGAACACATGTAGTCAAAGAATGAAGTTGAAATGTGAGATTGATCTGGGATCACAAAACAACTCAAATATGAGGTCAATTCGGGATCATATCCGGACAAAGCATAAACAAAGGCCTTTGAACATGAGGTCGATTCGGGATCACATTCAAAGTAAGAGATAAGAATCTCAAATTTTGAGCAAAAGCTCACAAAAGATGTCTGAATCAAGAAAATCAAGAGAATCAGGGATGAGAATCCCATAGGTACTGCCCCCTCAGAATCGAAATCGAAATCAGATAGAGGAGAACAACAAATCGATAAAAGATGATCAAATCGAAATGAAATCATAATCAAAGATAAATGATAACAGGATAACCATTAGGCCATGAAAACATGCCCCAATGAGTAAGCAGAAGAATAGAAATAGAAGACTAGAAATAGCGTGAATGAAAGACTAGAAAATTTGAGAGACATGGAAGGAAGAAAGTCCATCAAAAATCAAATTATGCCCCAAAAAGTCAGTCAACTGCTTAGAAGAAGGGGAAAATTTTGAAACATGATTTTGACTAACAAGATGACCTTGAATTTTCATTTTGAGTCTGAAAATGGATCCAAGATGTCAAAATTAGCTAGGGGTGCAATTTTCGTGCAATTTTGAGGTGTTTTGAAAATTGGTCAAAAAGTCAAAATGCTATATAAGGGGTAAAAATGTCATTTTCAAAATCATTTGACTTTTAACTATTTGAGAATCTAGAGCTCTGAAAGATAGCGATGGCTCAACTAGCAGGAGTTCCTATCCACAGACACTGATTTGAGCGCTCCTGGTTGCACAACCAGCCTCCACATTATGGTGCCCCAGTATGTATCCGAAAACTAGCCATTGTTTGGGTCATTTATAGCATTTAATGCAAATTTAGCACATTTTGAAATTTTGAAATTTTTAGTTTTAGGCA
The DNA here is from genome assembly GCA_027943335.1 of Chamaecyparis obtusa. Classification (NCBI taxonomy): domain Eukaryota; kingdom Viridiplantae; phylum Streptophyta; class Pinopsida; order Cupressales; family Cupressaceae; genus Chamaecyparis; species Chamaecyparis obtusa. The sequence continues at coordinate 260,966 of BSBK01002259.1, forward strand.
AACTATCACGCGATACTTTAGAAGTATCGCGCCCTTTGGGAAGAAATATTGCGCGATACTTCATGGGTCCCTAAAGTATCACGCGCATATAGAAACCAGTATCACACGATAGCTGGCAAAATATTGCATGATACCGGGTGAAGTATCACACGGCCAAAGGTGTATCGCACTAATATAGAGAGAAGTATCGCATGATACTTCTCCGTAAAACTTAAAATTTGGATCATTTTGAGCAAAGTAAGAGATGCGTCTAGACAATAGTTGTGCTTTAAGTGTCTTGTACTAATTTTCATCATAGTATGCACTGACATATGGCTTGGTTGAATGATTTACAGGATGTCTTTCCAGCGTTGATCATTAGAGCGCCGAAGGTGGTGGGATTGAGATGTGTCCGAAACTTAGATGATCCAGGTGAGGACGACATCAGAGCGATGGGATTTTGGTACCTGCTGAGGTTCCCCTACATCAGAGCTGATCATGGGCTACTGACAGTCTTGGCAGAGCAATGGCATAGTGAGCACAACACATTTCACTTGCCGACAGGAGAGGCATCCATCACATTAGAGGATGTCTACAGGATCCTGCAGGTACCAAGCCATGGCGAGCCTGTAAGTAAAATCATGTTTTGAGATATAATTGTGTAAGTGTAAAGTTTTCATATGATGAAAACTAGCATGATTTGTGTGTTGGCACAAGTGAATTATGACCAAGATGCCACCGAGGGGCGACGATTGATACAGGAGATGTTCGAGGATGTCACCATTTTGGATAGGCATGTCAGCTGGGAGAGGCTGATAGATGATTTTGGTAGAGACTTCCTGGTGCCATGCATTGTGGCATCATTTGTCTCACAGATCCTGATGATTGATCGCAATCATAAGGGATTCCCTCTAGGATGGGGCAGACTACTGGTGGATTTGGTCAGGAGACCGCGACGTATGGCGTGGGGTCCTGCTATACTGGCAGAGATGTATCATGAGCTGCACGAGATCATCTACAGGGATGGTTAGACATGGGCATGTGGTGCCATCCTAGCACAGGTGTGGGCATGGGAGCACATTGCTGTGATATGCCCCAAGGTTCAGCCGAGAGAGGGGAGATACCCATATATTTATAGATATGTAGGTTTCATATCACATGCTCGTACAGGGGATGTGACACATTACAGGCAGATTCTGGATGAGATGACCTCATTCACATGGAGGCCATACAGAGATGTTAAGGCATGGGGTGATGCAGAGGATGAGCTAAGCTACATACTGTGTACTTGGCCATTGGTAGGCTGACACTCAGAGATTGTTGAGAGGTTCTATGTCACTCAGGTATGGCAACAGTTTGGGAGGCAGCAGTGAGTCTCTATAAAGACCACTACATATGTGAGGGCCAAAGATGAGGAGGGACATGGGTGGCTACCCATGTTAGACTATTAGCGAGCTATCGAGGAGACAACTAGGATCAGGAGGGAGCCTTGGGAGTATCTCCCAGACATGGCCGATGTAGGAGCTGATGCAGCATATAGGGCAGAGTGACGGAGGGTACTATTCCCTTAATTTACTATACCAGATGTAGCATAGGTTGCCCCAGGAGGAGGAGACGAAGGAGATGATGAGGACAGAGGAGGAGGCTAGGTTAGAGAGGTGGGAGAGGGATCTAGAGTTGGTGGCCAGAAATGGCCACGAGGTTAGGGTTTAGGGAGTGAGGAGGTACAGAGGCCTTCTTAGGAGCAGGCACAAGGATAGGTACCACCACAGATACAGGTAGATCCAGCTGCAGGGGATGGTTTGAGAGCCCGCATTCAAACTCTTGAGGTAGAGATTTAGTAGCTAAGGGTCACTATAGCAGTACGGGATCAGCAACTAGCAAATCTGAGATCAGAGAGAGATCAACAGATGAGAGATCTCAGGGCAGAGATAGCATGCCGCGAGACAGCCATACAGGCAGCTACACTAGAGATCCGACGGGAGACAGCCAGAGCTGCATATTATCATAGACTCTATCTCCAGGCAGTGCTAGAGGGTTAGAGAGCACCGTCCTACTCTTAGAGGGCAGGGGCATCAGACATGGTGCTAGATAGGGTAGCAGCACCACCTCCACCATGACCACGTGATGGGGAGAGTCAGACCTAGGGTTAGGGCTTAGGTTTAGATTTATGTCAGATGATGCTATTGAGACTTTTGATCTAGTTGGGATCTCATTTGTATGGTTTTATATCAGTGATGACATTGTACCATGACTTTGCTTTTATATATGAGATATACTGGATGTTTGATGTATCATATTTGATTGTCTCACTTGGATGTGTATTAGTTTTCATATGTATTGTCTTGTCTTACTTCACTCAAAATGTTTATGTATGTGCTTATGTATGTTATCTCTCATAGATGTATGTTTGATTCTCATATATATGATATAGACTCATGTTTTTGAAAATGACATTTTTTGAAAGATAGACATGATGATATGATTAACCCCTTTTGATGATAGGAGCAGGTTTGAGATGAAAAAGACAAGGAGTGGAAGATGTGATCAAGAAGAAGGAAAGATGAGCGCAGTCGACTGATAGGTCCATGTGAGATGAAAAGGAGAGCTCTCTCCATATGCAAAACTAGACTAATCATTAACCTAGAAATGCAAGCTACTATGAAAATGGTTGACTTGCAAGGTCACAATGCTTATAGACATCTAATTATCATCATCGAGCATTATTGGTAGCGTCACAAGATCATATAATACACACTAGCATAACTATGTGGATATGAGTATGATCTTTATCAGATAAAAATGTGGAAATCCCACCTAGGCATCAAAGACATGTAGGTCAAGATGACTAGTGCAGTGAGATTACCTAAGTTTGATATGGCAAGATTATGCTTGTATCAAGACACATGAAAGTTAGGATAACTAGAAGCATGCACTCGCAAAATAATCAAAGATAACACCTTGTCAATCCATAGTGTCAAGTAAGACCATCATAAATGCTCATGACAGTTAGGACCAACAAAATATACCCACAAGCAGATAAAGAAATAAAACATGTTCTCATACCCTCAGTCTTCTAACTATGCATCATCGAAAACTTCTCAGGGAGAGACCACTCATCAAAGAAATCCTCATAGACAGCACACAAAGAAAAATAAAGTCAACATATCTCAACGAGTTGATTGTTTAAGTGCATGTGTGTTGATCATAGAGTCACACTTTGAGTATCACATTTGCAAATGAGCAATGTCGCATCATACTAGACTGTTGGGTAAGACATCTAATAAGTGTTAAGAAACACTCAACGCAAGGGTAGTGTTGAGAAACACTATTTGGGGTGGTGTTGAAAAACACCTATTTGTGAAATGCCCCAAGAGACAAATGCACCTAAAGGACCTATGCTAACAGGTATGCCCCCTAGACAAAGACAAACACCAATTCCAGACCAAGTCAAATAAGGTCAAGACATGATGGAGAAAGGCTAAGTGTTGAGGATGCATGCTAAAAGACAAGGGTGTAAAGGCCTCAAGTAGCGCCTGTTTCCAGGTTTTCACCACTTGGAATCTTTTTAATTTTTCAATTTTTTTGTATTTTTGCTACCAAGGTGCCTATTTCCAGGTTTTCACCAAGGCACTTTTTTTATTTTTATTTTTGTATTTTTTTTGTATTTTTTTGGGACTTTATATGCTTTTTAAGATTTTTTCAGCATCATATATGAATTTTTTTTTGGTAGTTTTTCAGGATCCATAAGATATATACAAAGGATGCCCCCAAACAGAAATGGGCATCAAGGATAGAACTTCTTTAGGTGCAAAATGTTGATGGGCTCAGGGAGCTGTTCTCCATCTTCATTCGATAGTAAATATGCACCTGTACCAAAAGCTGCTATAATAATGTATGGTCCAAGCCAATTAGGTTCGAACTTGCCTTTTTGTTCTTTGTTCTGTTGATTCTTAGGGTTCTCTCTCAAAACAAGATCACCTATCTGAAATTCCCTAGGGTGAACCTTCTTGTTGAATGCTTTGGACATACGCTTTTGATATACTCTCATGTGATCAAAGGAAGCCTTACGCTTCTCATCTAGAAGTTCTAGTTCTTGTAACCTCATAGTGCAATAATCCTCATCTATAATTAAACCTTTGAGTGAGACTCTAAGTGAAGGTATCTCTACTTCTAAAGGCAACACTGCTTCAGTGCCATAGGTAAGAGCAAAAGGAGTAGCTCTTGTAGGTGTACGAATGCTAGTTCTATAGGCCCATAGTGCTGGATTGATTTGTAAGTGCCAATCTCTACCATTCTTGTGTACTGTCCTATGAAGAATCTTGAGAATGGTCTTATTAGAGGCTTTTGCTTGTCCATTTCCTTGTGGGAAGTAGATGGAGAACCAATGTTGCTTGATTTTAAACTTTTTGCATACATGCTTTAGGTCCTTCTTCTTGAATTGTCCTCCATTATCAATAATAATCTCAGAAGGCACTCCAAATCAGAAAATAATATGATTTAGGATAAAGAGTGAAACTATTTTGCCCGAGGCAATAGAAAGAGGGACTGCCTCTACCCATTTCGTGAAATAATTAGTAGCTGTTATGATAAACTTATGCCCACCTGATGAATTGGGGTGAATTTTCCCCACAAGGTCAAAGGCCCAGCACTAAAATGGCCAATGAGAAATAGAAGGAATTAGCTCCCTACCTGGAGCATGAATCAGGTTTCCATGTTTTTGACATTTCTCACAAGACTTAGAGAAAGCTACTGCATCTGTTTGCATTGTGGGCCAATAATACCCCGCCCTAAGCAACCTTCGGGCCATGGCAAGACCATTGGAATGTCCACCACAAATTCCCTCATGGATGTCTGCTAATGCTTGGTTGGATTACTCCTTTTCCAAGCACCTAAGAAGTGTCCCATCTAAACCCCTCCTATATAAATCACCAGAGATAAGGGTGTGGCGAGAGGCATTACAGAAAAGGTTTCGACGTTTAGAACGGTTGAATGTGTCAGGGATGATGCCATCATGGAGATATGAATAGATAGCACCATATCAGGAAGACTCATGAGTGACCAGGGTACAAATGACATGGCTTTTAGATGAGTCAAATATGGGATGGTGTAGCTCTTCCACCAGGAATTCGAATCTTGATTCATGTTGTTCCAACTGAAGGAGTGAAGCTAATGTGGCCATAGCATCTACAGCTTTGTTCTCTATCCTAGGGATCTGTTGAAATGTCACAAATGTAAAGTAACGTCTCAATGATTCAACTATCTTTTAGTAAGGTACCAATTTATCATCCTTGGTTTGGTACTCCTCATTGACTTGGTTGATAATTAACTGAGAATCCCCAAAGACATGTAACTCTGTTATGTTCCATTCTATAGCCATTTTCAATCCATTGGTCAAAGCTTCATATTTGGCAATATTATTTGTACATGGGAATAAAAGTTTGTAAGATTTTGGAATGTTGTACCCATGTGGAGAGACAAATAATACTCCAGCACCTAATCCATTTTGCATGTGGAGACCATCAAAGAACATCTTCCAAGTGCGGGTAGTCATATACAGTATGTGTTCATCTAGAAATTCTACCTGAATAGGCATACTATCCTTAACTGGGAAGTCAGCTAATTGGTCAGCAATAGCTTTCCCTTTTATGGCCTTTCTTTCAATGTACTCTATATCAAATTCAGATAAAACCATCATCCACTTAGCAAGTCTACCTGTGAGGGTAGCCTTACTAAGCAAGTACTTAAGAGGATCAATTTTTGCAACCAAATGTATAGTATGAGAAAGCATATAGTGTCGCAACTTTTGGGAAGCAAACACTACTGCCAGATAAGACTTTTCAATGCTATTATAATTGATCTCATAAGATACTAGAGTACGACTAATGTAGTAAATGGCCCTTTCTTTCCCAGTATCATCTAATTGAGCCAACAATGCCCCCAAGGAAGACTCTGTTGCCGAAATTTATAAAATCAATGGTTTCCCAGGAATAGGCAGCATCAAAATCAAAGGATTAGCCAAATACTATTTTATTTGATCAAGGCTTTTTTGGCAATCCTCGTTCCAAGCACATGTGGCTCCCTTATGCAATGTTTTATTGAATGGTTGTGCTCTATTTGCAAGCTGTGAAATAAACCTCCTTATGGATTGCAGTTGTCCCTGAAGACTTCTCATCTAACTAACATTTCTTGGAGGTGGCATATCTAATATAGCTTGGACCTTTTCAGGATCAACCTCTATTCCTTTTGCTGAAATTATGAATCCTAAGAGTTTACCTGAGGCAACTCCAAATGCACACTTTTTCAGATTCAATCTAAGCTGAAACTGTGCCATGTGATCTAGAATTACTTCCAGATCGTTGAGGTGTGTATCCCGTTTTCTAGATTTAGCCAAGGTATCGTCCACATAATATGCCATGTTCTTATGCATCATATCATGAAAAATTGTGGTCATAGCTCATTGGTATGTTGCTCCTACATTCTTTAGGCCAAATGGCATGACGTTCCAACAATAGGTTCCCCATGCACATGTGAAAGTTGTTTTCTCTTGATCTTCGGGAGCTATTTTTATTTGGTTATATCTGAAAAACCCATCCATTAAGGAGTATATCTCATAACCCGCCGTCATATCCACTATCATGTCTATGTTTGGGAGTGGAAAGTCATCCTTTGGGCATGCTTTGTTAAGGTCTCTAAAGTCTGTGCATACACGAATGGATCCATCATGCTTTGAAACTGGAACAATGTTTGAGATCCACTCAGCATAATCGATAGCTCTAATAAATCCTGCACTGAGGAGTTTTTCTAATTCAGCCTTAACAAGGAGAGCTATGTGAGGATGCATTTTCCTCAACTTTTGTTTAACCGGTTTTATTCCTAGAGTTATAGATAGATGATGCATAATAAGATTAGTGTCAAGTCCTAGCATATCTGAATATGTCCAAGCAAAGTTGATTTTCTTCTTTTGCAAAAACTTTGTATATGCTTCTTTTTCTTTAGCTGATAGAAAATGAGCTAGGTGCACTATTTGGGGAGCCTCTTCTGTATTCACATTCACTGGTTGTGTAGGCTCAATAAGAATTGATGAGTTTTCTTGGAAGTAACTTGGCAAGTTATTAAGTACCCCATCCTTAGGTGCCTCAAAGAGGTTTTCACCCTCGAATACGTCTTTTTTTTTTACTATTTTTGGTTCTGACACTGCTACAAAGTGGTTTTCGCCATCAGACCTATTTTTCTTTTTTTCTTTTTCTTTTATTTTTAGACTGAGGTACTTAATATCAGGCTATGTCATACTTGTTTTCGGTTCATTGGTGGAAGAGACTATAGGTTCAAGAGCATTCAGATAGCAGGCAATTTCGTAGTCATTCTGAAAAGTGAGGAGTTCAGGCTCTTGATGTTGCTGAGACCAGTCAATTAGGTCATAGTGAACAAGGGGTAAGTCAATGACTGGTTCAACGTTGTTTATGTGGAAGCTGTTATCTCTGGTGACCATACAATCGGGATTCATCAAGTCCCCTCCTAAGATACCCGAATCAGGATTTGTCCTACCAAACAAAGCATCGTCCACTAAGGTAATTCAAGGAGTACAATCCTCTAGTCCTACACTAAGCTCGTTGGTCACATCGGGTTGAGTACTATAAGTATGGACAACATCCATGTCCAAATCAACTATTGCATCTGAAAGTGAGTCCCATTCGAACTCATGTGAGTTTGTTTCTGAATCATTATTTGGGCCTTGTGATGTAGAAGCCTCAAGATTGGGAAGAGTTTCCCCTTCTCTAACACTAGCATTGTTACTATTCATCATAGCTAGGATAGCAACACTTTCCATTGTCAATCTAGCATTCATATAGTCACTATCCATCACAGCTAGGATAGGAGTACTGTCAGTTGTCAAATCTTTTGAATCTCCCCAAAGGAGATTTGTTGAAGGCACCCAATCATCAGACATGTCTTGTTGATTAGAAATATTAGGTGTGTATTCTGAGTCATTGTCACTGTCCATCGTAACTGAGACAGGGACACTTTTTTGTTTCTTATTTTCAAAACCTAAGCCAGCTGTTGACTTATTCCTTCGTCCAAAAAGGGCATGGTTAAGAGGTTTAGCTTTAGCATCCAACTTGTGACTAAGGGGACCATGTCCTGGATAACCCATATTCTTGACCAATGTATACCCTCTCCCATAAGCTCTAGGGGAAGGTGCAAAATTCTCATTATGTAGGTATTTCTCTTCTCGGTAAATCCAGTCCCTAACGGCAACCTCTTCTTTTTCCTCTTGAATCAGAACTGAGGATTCTACAAATTTATCGAACAATGTCATGGCCAAAGACGAGGGCTTCATTTCTTGAGAAGGTTTGCCATAAGACCTAGGGGAAATTGGAAATTTTGTGAATGAATCTATTTTGTAATCCCCCATACCAAGATCTATGGTCTTGAATTTATTCTTGCATTGTTCAAATGTAGTATCAAAAGTGTCAGCCTCCCTATTCAAAGGAACGTGAGACCCTGCTGAAATTGTGTTGACTGACAATGTGTTATCCCTAGGTATGCAGACTTCTATTCCATTGTAAGGGAACTTTACACACTGATGATAAGTAGATGGGACCGCTTGCATCTCATGTATCCATGGTCTACCTAACAAAATATTGTAAGCCAAAGGACCGGCATCAACAATCTGAAACAAAATATCTTTCTCTACAGGACCAATTTGGATAGGAAGAACAACCAATCCTTTAGAACTACGTTCTGCTTCATCATAAGCCTTGATAGTTATCTTCTTCCTTGTATCAATGACTTCTTTTGAATAACCCAAGGCTATCAATAAGATCAAAGAACAAATATTAAGCCCAACACCACCATCTATCAACACGCGCTTGACACGGGTCTTGTGGATCATAACCTCTATATGAAGGGCCAAATTGTGTGGGTGGTTTAATGACTTGTCATCTTGTTCTGAAAATGTAAGGTAGTGAGGGCTAGCCAAGTGGTTGACCATATTCTAGAATTGAGCTATATCTACATCATTAGGGACATTAGCCGCTCGCAAAGCATCCTTAAGGACATGCTTATGCCTGGGGGACAATTCCAAAAGCTCAAAAATAGATATCTACTCTGGTGTGCATTGTAATTGATCAATAAGGTTATAGTTCGAATCAGGACCAATGGCAGATTTAGGGAGAGCACCTTTTGACACGGGCTACTTAGATTTACTAGAGCTAGGACCTCTAATAACAATGGGAGCTTGAGACTGGCTCCTAGTGACAACATTGAGGGGTTCAGACATCCTTCGTGAGTGAGGACCTCTTAGTACCACAATGGGTCCTTCATCAGGTATAGGATTTGAATCCACATCATATCCATAAGGGTCTTTCCCTCTCATCATGTTGACATTATCATCAGCAACTTCGAGCATGTTAATAACATTCTCCGCATTTGTGTAGGTGTAGTTAATAGCAGCTTTGCCATTCTTATTGCTAGAATTCTCTCCTTTCTCATATTTGGGCAAGGGTTCTTTAAAAGCTTTATGATCCACATTAGTGGTTAAACCATCAACTTGTAATCATCCACTTTCAATGAGATCTTGGACAAGATGCTTAAGTTTAAAACAATTTTCTATATCATGTCCAATTCTATTGTGAAAGACACAAAAAGCCTTCTCATCCCACCAATGAGGCTTAGGATATGGTATGCGGTGCTTTGTAGGACCTTGGGGGTGTGCCAAATTATGAGCAATTAACATCTTGAAAATGTCTGCATAGGAGTCCCCAAGTTTGGTAAATTGCCTCTTTTCTGTTTTAGGTCTCGCTTGATACTTGGGTTTATTCTCTTGTTGTGCTGAAGATGTTTGTAGCTTCATGGCTTGGACTGCATTGGAGAGATTAAGAACTCCTTCATTCTTAGGTTGAGATGAGTCAACAACTCCGTCATTGACCACTTGCTTATTCTTGTTTTAATAAGGGTTCTTTTTGTCCTTATTACCATTATTGTTGTTGTTTTGGCCATTGTTGTTATTAGTTGGTTTAGCCAAAATTCCTTGTTCTTTTAGGACATCCTCTATGCGACATGCCACTTCTACCATGGTATCAAAAGAATTAAATGGGATCTTCCTGACCTCATACCTTAGCTCTGGTATTAAATTGCTCACAATGATGTCTATTCTTTCTTCCTTAGGAATTGTCCTATGATACTTTGAGCATAACCGTCTCCATCTTTGCAAGAAGGTGACAAAAGGTTCTCTCTGATTTTGTTTGAGTTTGCATAAATCAAGCATTGTGACGGACCTAGATAGATTGTATGCAAAATGTTGGACAAATCTTTGGACAAGTTCTTTAAATGTCTTCACTAGAGGAGTAAGGTTGGTTAACCACTCCATAGCTTGACCTTTTAGACTCCTTGGGAATAATCTCATTAAATAAGAGTCTTCATGGTGAAAAGCAAAGCTCATTATATAAAATTATCTAACATGGTCATGAGGATCACCAATGCCATCATATTTTTCATAAGTTGGGAACTCAACCTTCTTAGGAAATTCAATCATCACCACACTTTTGTCTATAGGGTTGGGACATATGGAGTCCAAATTAAATGTGCTCTTAGGAGCCCTCATCCTTTCTATATCCCTTTGCATTTGCATGATCACCTCATTGGTTGAAGGATTATGTTTCTTAATCTTTTGGTAGACATCAAAATTATATGGGACCTTAGCACCTTTGTTGATGAGACTTTCTAGGAATTGGTCCTTGTTTTGTTCCACATATCTTTCCACATATGCTTGAAAAGATGGTTCTTTTTGCATAGTCATAAAATCCATTTTATCAAATTTGGCATGACTTCCTCCATTTCGTGAACCATGATGTGCTCATTGGGAGGGTTGTTTTGAAAGTCTATGAGGTGACCGTCTCCTATGGTGATCATATCTTGAAGTCCTTCTTCCTCTAGGACTTGGGGACCTTGAGGGCATCCTTGACCTTCTTCTAGGACTTGGTGAAGGGGTAGATGGGGGTGAGTTGGTCCCACTATTGGTACCCCTCCCATTAAATTGATTTTGGTGTTGTGCATAGAGCCTATCTTCTTCTTCTTGGGTGACTCTTTTTCTTATGTCCAATAATGCACATTCCTCTTCCTCTAGTTGTCTAAATTTCTCCTTTTTGGTGGCTTGTTCATCTAGATAGGCTTGCTTCTCCCTTTCAATGCTTTTTAATTTTGTATTTGCATATCGAGAGGTATCTTTAAGTGGAGAAAATTGTCTTGAATGCCTTATTGCGTCGGCTGCGTTGATGTGATGGTCACTAGATTCATTGTTCTGGCCCTTATTTTGTGACCTTGAATCTGAGTGAGTTTGCCTATAATGTCTCTTAGCTCATTGATGAGCATCTAAATACCTTGTGTTGTTGGGGGGTGACCCGGGTGGACTAGCATGAGAAGAACCATGATACACTCTAGCACTCCTATGCCATTGGAAAATATCCTCAAGAGTTTGATTCATGGCTTCTCTTTGTTGTCGAGTGAAAGTGTAACTCATGTCCATACTTGATGAAAGTGGTGCTAAAGAGGTGCTCACTTCACCAAGATTACATTTTGGATTAAAAAAAACCTCAGATTCACTTTTAGGAGATTGATCAAAAAGGGGTTCTTTTCCCTTGTGCTGTTGAGGAGTCTTAACTGGTGGTAACTGGCTAAAGGCAACAGGGGGTCACTTCCCTTGATTGACTTGGTACCTTGTTGTAACTAACATGAAAGAAAGAGATTCTTGATGATGGGTCAATATCTCAAAGTGTCAACTCCAACCTAGGATAATTGAGATTCTCTATTGTCCAAAGAGAAGATGAAAAGATAGAAAAATAAAAGGCATCACCAACACTGTCAAAGAGGTGCTTCAAATCAAAGGGTGAATACCCTTGCACTTTTGAATCAGGAGGTTGGACTTAGCCAAAATTCAAATCAAAATTGAGATATACGAAAAATGATTTGGACAATAGTAGGATCAGAATTCTCTAAGGGTGTAATCAACAATGCTAAAGACAAACTGTTCACTAGGAATATCTTTCTAACTTGAAAAATTATTTTCAAGGTAACCTTATAAATAAATTGAGATGATCCCTAGAGGGCTAAAATCATAATTTTTTTGTCAAAATAGGTCTCTAACAGCGAGGTCAGATAACCTATTCAAAGGCCAAGTCGTACTAAAAGTAACTTAATGACTGAAACTAAGAATACTACTGAAAATTCTTAGGCAACAGACTCTAGGCAAAGTAGGCGATATACCTAAGATTGGGCGATACTTCGCACGATGCCAGGTGATAGACCTCAAAACTGACAAGCGACAGACCTAGTAACTGTTAGGTGATATAGTTCTAGGTGAACTATCGCGCGATATTTCTCTCTTAAGCAGGCAATGCTGATGCATTTTTTGACCAATTTGTGCAAAATTTCAAGTTTTTAAGGTCTGATTTTGGATTCTTTGAATGTTAGGGTGAAAATATCTGATTTCAATCATAAATTTAACAACATTTGGACAGATTTGCAAACAATAGGGGATCAAACATGTCTTCAAACACTTGAAACAAGGGCAAAAGCAACCTTGCCAAGACAAACACTTGTGATATCAAAAATAAAATTGCACCCTATGAATGCTACTGATTGTTTGTATGTTAAGTACGTTTAAATTGGTATCACACAATCGAAGACACTTCAAGCAATATCTACCTACAAGACAAGGCTCAATACTTACCAACTTAGCCCACAACTTGATGCCCCCTTGCCTCACACCAAGTGGTTTCCCACAAGAGATATTGGCTTTGTCATGGAAGTGTCAAACAACACAACCAAAGGGGCACATATGGTGAGTATCTTGGGGTGATCCGGGTTAGTCCACTTGGATCAATCCTTGCACTAAGAAGATAAGTGGCTAAAATAGGTGGCCTCTAACCTATGGTTCTTAGTAAGGGCTTCCGTTCATAACACCCCTCTTGCTCCTCATAGAGGACTCAGAGCTCGTGGCCTCAAGAGTACCTTAAGTATTCTTGCTCAATGCTTTCCCCATGGTCACAATCCCATGAGCTACTCACATCAAGCGAAGACAAGTGTTATGTCTACCAAGGTTTTGTGTCCTTGATAGCCTTGAGATTATAGTGAGTTGGAATAGCTGGCAAAAGGCTTGTCCCCACTTGGGTCATTCCTCTTGATTGCTCAAGAGCAGGCTCGCTAAAAGATCCTAAACTAAACAAAGAATGGATGATTTTTGAGGTTCAAGGTTTTGGGTTCACCACAAGGGTGAAGAGCATACTCCCCTATCTCAAAAACTTCTCCCAAACACACCAAGGAAAATCAATTACCCCCTTGCTTCCAAAACCTTAAGATGGGTCAAGATTTTCTGGTTCACCTAAAGGTGAAGAGCATACTTCTCCTACCACCTCAAAATCTCTTCCACAAGGTATTAAAATTCCTAAAACAATTAGTAGATGCCACACTTGAAAGGAAATAAATCACAAACACTTGAAAAAAAATTTCTTTTTGCTTTTGATTATGCTTTGGGCAGCCCTGCAAAAACCATTAGTAGCCCTTTAGTCTACAATTTATGGCAATCTCCTTCAAGCAAAGCCCCTACAACCATAACTTGTTAGACAATTATGGTTAGGGAAATCCAAAATCTAAATGGAAATGATGCAAAAAACTGACTAATCTAGGCTAAGAAATACAAGCTAGATCTATCTAAATGCAATAAAGTAAACCAACAAACTAAATATGATCAGATTCAGATAACAAAACTCAAATTGCAACTCTCTGTTAAATCAGGCGATATACCTTAGACTTCACCAGAATCATGTGACACAGTTTCCTGTACCCGGATGATATACCTCAATTTGGGTGATACACTTCAGAACATGCGGGTGATACTTCACGTGATGCCAGGTGACAGACCTTAATACTGGCGGGCGATTCTTCCTTTGCGCGAAGTGTCGCACCCGTATTATAAGGTCTATCATGTGATATACCTGAGAAGTGTCGCACGATACTCTAAGACAAAAAAATAGAGAACGCAAAATATCCAAAAATTAATCTGAAAAATGATGAAAATGCAAGAAACTAAATGACAAAGTCTATCTACTCCACCCCACGGTGGGCACCAGAAATGTATGAGTCAAAAGTGACCACACTTCTATGAACCATTACATGCAAGGTTTCTCAACAATGAGGCCTCACAAAGAGACTCATAGCTCTCTATGCATGGAGTTGCAAGGGACTATGATAAAATTGCTCTCAGCTAGAGCTACAAACTTGTGACCTTGCTAGTCAACCACACAATGAGAGGTTCAAATCAAAGACAAGGGAAACAATGCCAATATCTCCAAATTGAATCAAAGTATGCAAATGCAATGCAAACTAATATGAATATGCAAGATTAATCTACCAAAATGGAAGTACAATGCAACTATGAAAGGAAATAGCAATGGATTACAATTCTCCTAATTAAGCTATGTGAGCTAATCTATTGCATAAAAAGAAACTAAGCTAATAAGCCATGATTATGCAACTAAGAAAGCAAATATGAACTAGATGAAATGAAACAAAGATCTTCAAAGCTTGGATGCAAAAGTGTCTTCAAAGAGAACTCCAAATAACCTAGAAAACCTGTAGCATAACATGAGCATAAAAGAGATGGATATGCAAATGAAGGAGAGAGCTCTCCTTTTATAAGAAATGAAAAGGAATAGACCATGGAGATTAAGAGGCAAAAGACTTAATCAATGGTGGAGAAAAAAGGAATCTTGATCCTTGTGCACAAATATCCTCCAATGAGAAAATAGGAGTTGACTTTTGTGTCCATATGAGACAAAAAGTATTTTTTCTCTTTTTATAAAATAAGAATAATGCTTTATTTGTGCAACATAGGGTATGAATACCAACTTTCAAGGGGCCTTCTTTAATCAAATCCCAAGTGGAAAAAATATTAGAGCAACACCTCAATTTTATCATACAAATATTTTTTCTCAACCCAATCTAACATTTACATATTTCACACCTTAGAGCATGTCCAACTATGTCCCTAATTATGTGCATGCCTCAAACATGCATCTAGGACCCCAACACACTTATGCGTATAATCAAAGACCCGTGTATGAACAACAAACTCCATTTGTGGGTCCTAATCTTGGTTTCAACACAAATATACCTCTGACACATATGGAGATATTAGCACAACAAGTGCAAACTCTCTAGCAACAACTGCCCACTATGTAGACTAGTAGCGCAAATAAAACATACATTACAGTAGAAGACTTATGTCCCTACCCTTTGATAAAAAATTAAGCATTCCACCCTTTCTTCCAAATTTTGAAGCACCTAAATTTGACGGATATAAGGAGAAAGGTGGCCCAAGGGACCATATTTGCAAGTTGTTTACAACTTGTATTAAGGTTTCTCATATTGACACTTATTTAATGCACCTCTTTCCATTAAGTCTTAGTGGTTCAACCATGGAATGGTTCTCACATCTATCATATGGAATACGATCATGGGGTGAATTGGTAGAAAAACTTATATCAAACTATTCTCATAATATTGTCGAGGTCACAATCAAGGATCTATGCAACACCAAACACAAAAATGGGGAGCCCTTTGCATCCTTCCTATAGAGATGGAGGAACATGGCCAAAAATCACCTTTCCAATTCCTAAGAAAGATAAGATCCATATATTTATTGAGAACTACCAAACTAACATAATTTGTGCTTTGCACTCCCAACATATTGACACATTTTCTAAATTTGGTGAACAAGGTCTAATAGTTGAAAGAGTGCTCTCTATTAAATGGAAACTTAGAGGAAACAAAGACACCAACAAGACCGATAAATATAACCAATCTTTTGACAAGTCTAAATATTGGTCTCAAAATAAAAATGTCACGAATGATGGTGTTGTTGACGCCAAGGCTATTCATGTTGCACAACCTATCATATGTCTACAAGGAGCATCCCCTCCTAACGTGATCAACACCAATAACAATCTCCCTCAACATAATAATCAATCAACCAATGTGACTAATGAACAAAAATGTGCACCGGGATGATAAAACCCACAACATACTTTCGCACCTCTTGCTAAAATACTTGACGTGGTACTAAAATGGTTGATCCAATCTAGTGCTATCACATTGTTGATCTCCTTTAATGGCTTCAATAACTAGTCTAAAGAACCTAAACTTTTTGATCATCCATGCTAAGTAGTTATCTAGTCATCATAAAGATTCATTTATTGTCGACCCAAGGATGTATTACTTGAAATGGTTCAATAAAATATATGTACTAGGAACTCATTTTGTAGCCATGCTTTCTATAAATGAAAAGGAAATAAGGCTGGAAACAAAGTGCATGAATAGGAAACAACTTGAATGTTGAATAAGAACTATTATCTAAACTGAACCCAACTAAATAACAAAAATTAAATGTATTGACAAACAAACATGGACTACTATATCTTCTTTGGCTACAAGACAAACCCCTTAGTGAGTCTTCTCAAAACTTAACTATATGCTTCCAAACTGAAATATCATATTATTGATCAAATAGTGTTGTTACATACTAATGGCTGATAAATTGCTTCACTATAAACTGAAAACTAAAAGATTCAATAACTATGATTCTAACTCTTGAGAAAGAGTAACTAAACCTTATTTAAAGAAAGGAAACTCTAACTACCCCTATCTATCAGTAAGTCCACTCCCATGCTAATAGGAGGTCGCTTCTTTATTATAGCATGAAACAGGGAGTTACACTATGAGAGAGAAATAGTAAAAAAATATTTCTATTATAGAGATAATATATCATAACTAATATACCTATATCTACTCTACTCTAGAGATGGTCATTAAGGTTCTATTATTACACTTTATGGTTGCTTGAGACATTTGAAAACTTCTTCAAGACTCGACTTTGTCTTTAATCAGTTGATCTACTAGAACCTCCTTGTTGCAAGGCTTCTGACCGCTACTTTATACTCTTGCATGCCATTAGTAGAATGCACAAAAACATAGACATATACATGTTACATCAGAATAAATATTCATCCATTCACATGCAGAATTAACATGAATATTTCATATAGAAACATGGTTCATATATTATGTTCATTAGTCAATGAAAAATACATAAAGGATAATTTTATAGCCATTATAGAAGTCTTAAGGAGTTTTCCTAGAAAGTCAGCATATGAATTTTAGGTTATGGTTGGGCATCTTTCCACTACATACAATGTCACATTCATAGAGTGTGATTTACCTACCCACAAGCCATTTCACAATGATCCACTCCACCTTGAGCTCTATGTCAATAAACACAAAATCTGATGAGTCTTAGTAGATGATGGAGAAGGTCTTAATATTTGTACCCTCAAGTTGGTCGAAATATTAGGATTCTTTGAGAGTTGTGTGGAACCTTCAAAGAAGATCATTATTAGAGCCTATAATGATGAAGAATATCCTTCAAAGAGTGTCATCACCTTTCCTATCAAACTTGGCATAGTCGGACATGAGACAACATTCTATGTACTTGATCTTGATCTTGGATATAACATTCTCCTCAATTAGCCATGGATACATGTCATGCAAATCTTACCATCCACCTATCACCAATATTTGAAGTTCCCTTATAGTGGTTCATAAATTGTAGTGCCAGGTGATAGAGATCCTTTTTTATATTGTACCAACCTAAAGGGGTTGACTTCTAATCAAGTTCCTATCAATCAAGAAGCTTCCACTTTGTCACCTCCTAATTTTGCTGATCCATTCACTTTGAACAAAGATTCCACTTCATCCACTCCTTCCACTTCTCTCTCTGATCTTAAGATCAATTTCCAAGACAAAGGTTGCGGGGAGTACACATATGTGGATTCCTATTATGTGGGAAAATTACCTATCTCACGCACCAATGGGAAACCTATAAAGCCCCTAAAGTGCAAGCAAAAAATCACAGTTGTATATGGACCACCTATAATCTTTACCAGGTGGGGGGAAATCAATGAATAATCCATAGAACAAAATGTGTTTGATTGGCTCTATAAAGATGAGGAACCTCTACCCATAACAATTCTTATACATGAGCATAGGAGAGGCTATATCATAATGCGAAAACAAGGATATAATGGGCATGGTGGTCTTGGGATGAAGAAATAAGGAATAATAGAACTGACACTCCCAAATCCTAATCCAAAACATAAAGGTCTAGGGTATCAGTTATTGGAAGAAAGATCCACTGGTACTGGGTTTCCTTCCATAAAGGTTGTTTGTGCTAATGATAATGTCGAGAAAAATGAGGAAGAACATTATGAAACCAATTTACATGACTATAAGTAGGAGACCCCTTACACATCTCGCACATCATCTAGATATGTTGACCAGGGTAGTAACTCAAAAGAAACTAACTTTTTGGTCAATTTCTATTAGTCTTCAAGCTTGATCATAGGGGCAATGAGAACCAGTCAAGTCCAGGTGTGTCAATCTAGTGGGAGCTGCAGGGGCAGTGATATTGTTATAGGATTAGTCTTCAATTAGGAGATCATTTATTGTGCAACCTGATCAGTCTCCAAGTGGGAGATTGTTGGCACATGGCAACTGATCAGGAAAGTACTCTACATTTGTCATGTGTCCTCATCGGGATTCAAGGCTAGGATTTATTTCATTAAGGGTGGGTTTACAATACTGTGTCCCACTTTTCCCTATGAAGAAAACATGGTCGATAAAAAAATGAAAATCAAGCTACTTCGATCGAAGTAAACTCTTCGATCAAAGTGGCATAGCCCAATCGATCGAAGTCCCTTACATGGGGAACTTTGATCAAAATAAAGGGGATTCAATCAAATCCAATGTCATTGGCTTGGATCAAAGTAGTACTCTGATCGAATCATATTTTAACCAAATTTACCAACATAGGGTTTATAAGGCCGATGTTGAGAGTTATTTTGTCAAAGTAATAGTGTATTTGGGCTCCACACATGACTTCTAGCGAACTCCCTTGGCTGACATGTTGATTTTTGGCAATGATTGTGTTATTCCATTCAATTGCTTGGTACCAAGTGCACAATTTTCTCCTTTTTTGTTTTTTTCTTCTTATAAATTAATTGTTTTTAACTTTTTTAATATATTATTATAATTTAAATTTGTACATGTATATGTTTTTATTTTTTTTAGTATATTATTATGTTTTTTGTATATATTTTTTGTTTTCATTAAAAAACATTGGAAAACAATAGACATTTATTAGAAAACATTAGAAATCCATTAGAAAACATTATAAATAGTTTCATTTTCTTTATATTATTTTGTGTACATTATTAAAAATTTAAAATTTCATTAGAAAATATTAGAAATCTCTAGAAATTTATTTACGCAAGCATATGTTTTATTTTTGTAGTTTTTAATTATTGTATTGTATGCTTTTTAGAAAATGAATTAAAAAAATTAGAAAAACTTACAAAAAATTTATTAAACCATTATGACTCTCTCAAAATCATTGCTCCCTCTCTCATACACATACATTCAAAATACTCTCTCTCTCTCTCTCTCTCTCTCTCTCTCTCAATCCCTCCCCCTCTCTCTCATCAATCCTCTCTTTCTATAGCCCCTTAAAACACACACTCAATCCCCTTAAAACATACACTTTATTTTTCATTTAATACCCTTAAGACACATTATCTCTCTCTCTCTCTCTCTCATTCATTCAACCCCCTTAAGACTTTCTCTCATGCACACATTCAGTCCTCTCCCTCTAAAAAGACACACTCAATTCCGTTAAAACACACACTTACTCAATCCTCTCAAAACAAACACTCACTCACTCAATCCCCTTAAACCACATAGTCACTCTCTTTTTCATGTAATCCCCTTAAGACATGTTCTCTCTCTAGATCACATCCATTCAATCCCATTAAGACTCTCTCTCTATCTCTACAATCTATGGATGTATGTGTATGTTATAATTTATCTAACTTGATCTAATTTAGGTGATCTATACGTGTTAATATATTAAATGTTTATATTTAATTTTCACCACTTAAAATTGTACATATTTTAGATTTTAATACTATTTATAGTTAATGGCTTTCTTTTATATCAATTGTTTTTGCATAACACTTACATAATTTGTAACAAAACATGTTAGCCCTAAATGGCCCATCTTGAACCTGCCACACATCTTGAGGCTCCTTTTTATCTAATATTGTTAGTATTTTTTGTTTTATGGAAATTGATATCACTAGTACTTTCAATAATATCATTTTGAATGCGATAAATTTTATCTTTCAATGTTGTATCTATACCCAAAAAATTTAATGGCTCTAGCAACTTATTTTGTAAAAGTACAATTGAAAGCAATTGGGTTTGTTCAAGTGTTTCAAGATTATCAAATTTAGCCATTATTTCCCTCAATCCTATTCATTGACCTCTTCTTGGTGTAACAAGGTTATTCTACAAGTGATCTCAATTTGTCCACATCCATTTCAAGTAAATGATCTAGCTTTCTATAATTAATTTCTCTCTTTACACTTTGAGCTAGATTTATATGTTCATACACACCAGTAGGAGGAAGTGATCTTGATCCTTCTCCAACATCCATTGCTTGAGATTTTTTTTAAGACTTCTCCAACATCCACTACTTGAACTTTGGTTGAGCCTTCTCCAACATCCATTTCTTTAGCTTGGGTTGACCCTCTTGCTTGAGCTTCTCCTTTAGCTTATACTTGTTGATTGTGAGCTACACACAAAAACTAAACAAATGAGAACAATTTAGAGAAAGAGTTCAAAAGAGTAAGAAGACTATAAAGATAACTAGAAATACTAAAAAGAGAATAGGGTGCTGATGAGAGAGAGAGAGAGAGAGAGAGAGAGAGAGAGAGAGAGAGAGTTCAAAAGAGTAAGAAGACTATAAAGATAACTAGAAATACTAAAAAGAGAATAGGGTGCTGATGAGAGAGAGAGAGAGAGAGAGAGAGAGAGAGAGAGAGAGAGAGAGAGAGAGAGAGAGAGAGAGAGAGAGAGTATCTTAAGGGGTCATGGGTGCCTTAGGTGGTCCTAAGGGGTCATCATATGTATTAATGGGTCCTACAATACATTAGTGGGTTTGAGGGAATCTTAAGATACATTAATAGGTGTGAATGATTCCTAGGAGACATTGATGGGTCAAAAGGAATCCTATGATACATTAAGGGGTCCTAGGATGTGTTAAGGGGTCTTAGGTGTCTTAAATGGGTCCTCAGATACATTAATAGGTCCTAAGATGTCTTAAAGGGTCCTAGGTGTCATAAGTGGTCCTAAGGGGTCATAGGATACATAATTACATTAATTTGTCCGAGGATGTCTTAAGGGGTACTAGGCATCTTAAGAGAGAGAGAGAGAGAGAGAGAGAGAGAGAGAGAGAGAGAGAGTTTCTTAAGATGTCTTAAGGGGTACTAGGTGTCTTGGATGGTCTAGAGGGGTCGTCATATGCATTAATGGGTCATGGGATATATTAATGGGTTCTAGGATACATTAATGGGTCTTAGGGGATCCTAAGATACATTAATGGGTGTGGATGAGTCCTAGGACATATTGGTGAGTCAAAAGACATCCTATGATACATTTAGGGGTCCTAGGTGTCTTAAGTAGTCCTAAGGGGTACTAGGACACATTAATAGGCTGAGGATGTCTTAATGGGTCCTAGGTGTCATAAGCAGTCCTAGGATACATAATTACATTAATTTGTCCTAAGATTTATTAAGGGGTACTATGTGAGAGAGAGAGAGAGAGAGAGAGAGAGTTTATTTAAGGTCAATTAATCAATTTAACGTATTTAACTTATTTAAGGTCAATTTAACCTATTTAATACATCAATTGATTTAGAGAGAAGACAAGTAGAGATAAAGGAAAAATCTAGAGGCATAAGAGTAAAGATGCATACCCATTTTTTCTATGATAGTTTACCAATATTTATTAATGATGTCTTGGTTCCCTATCAAGTGACCACTTTCTTGAAGTCCTATGCTTCCCTGTCTTTTTATTTCTCATCTTCTTCCTTTATAAAAATGCACTCGAAAACTACACAACAAAAAAATGTGTTCTTTATAAAAAAAAATGTGAATTATTCTCCAATATTTGTGTTGTAAAAAATGAAAAAAAACTAAAGTTCAAAAATTAAAACATAATGGTTGATGGGGCTTCCATTGAACGTCGGAAGTTGAAAATCCCAACGTGATCATTAAAAAAAGGTTTGTGCCAAGCATGCTCGATAGAACAACACTTCAATCAAAGTCCCTTTACTTCAATCAAACCCACTTTGATTGAAGATCTTTTCGATTGAAGTACCTTTGTATAGGTCTCTCCCAAAAACTTCACTAGTTTCTGCAAAAGTTTGCCCTTAGAACCTCCACTTGAAGGCTAAATTGAAATAATCTTGACAAACCCAAATATAGGATGGTAGTACTTGAAACGAGCTTTCCAATGAGTATGGTTTTAATATATATTAAGTTCAATATCAATTTATTTTTTAAGTTTAACTAAACATAGGTTTTCACTATGTGTCAATATCTATGTTCAATGTTTGTGAAAAAATAGTAAACTAATGAGTTGCATATTTTATTAATTAAAATAATAGTAATAAATCATGCAACTTAAAAAACACTTCACTATAAAAATCAGAATTAAACCTTTCAAAATCAACTTGAGTTAAAGTGACTTAAAAGTTGAGGGAAAAAATTAAATAAATAATTCTTTAAATTAATTAAAGTTGATAAAAATAATATTGGAGTTGAGTTCTTATTTCTGGGATTTAGAGTTTATTATTTTATTATTTTTATTAATTGAGTTGTGTTTTTTATTAGGAGTTGCATGTTTCAGTTCTGATTGCCAAGTTTTCTATATTAGAATTTCTTTTGGTCATTATTGCACACACATGTTTTAGGAATTACAGGTTTTGGCTTTGGATTTGGAATTGAAGAAATTTTTTAAAGCTTGGATTTTTGGGTTGAGATTAGTCTTCGTTGTTTCATAGCATCAATGGATTAAGGTAGGGTTTTGAAATCCCTTTGCATTTTTCTTACAAAAAGATTGTTTACATTGTGCTTGCCAGATTTTTTAAGGTTTTTGGATTGATTGTTTCATGGTTTCCATTGTTTGAGGTTTTGGATTTGAAAAAAAATTAGGTTTTGTTGTGTGAGGAGAAATTCTTGTTTATGTTAATAGTAGTTAAATCCTAGATCTTTAGTTGGGAATATATCCTTTTAGAGAAGATTAAATGAAAAATATATATTATTATGCATATGAGCATACATATATTGATATGCATATGTGCATAATCTTTTTATAGAAATAAAAGAAAATGGGAAAGATATATTCACTTGCATGTTATTTAAGAAATATATATTCAATTGCATGTTATTTAGAAAAAATATATTCACTTGCATGTTATTTAAGGAAGATATATTTAATTGCATGTTATTTAGGAAAGATATATTTAGTTGCATGTTATTTAGAAAGATATATTCAGTTGCATGTTATTTAAGGAAGATATATTCAGTTGCATATTATTTTGAAATTATACATTCAGTTGCATGTTATTTTAGAAAAATATATTCACTTGCATATTATTTAAGGAAGATATATTCAGTTGCATGTTATTTAGGAAATATATATTTAGTTGCATGTTATTTAACAAAGATATATTCAGTTGCATGTTATTTAGGAAAGATATATTTATGCATGTTATTTAAGGAATATATATTTAGTTGCATGTTATTTAGAAAAGATATATTCACTTGCATGTTATTTAAGGAAGATATATTCAACTTCATGTTATTTAGAAAAGATATATTCAATTGCATGTTATTTAGAAAAGATATATTCACTTGCATATTATTTAAGAAAGATATATTCAGTTGCATGTTATTTAGGAAAGATATATTCAGTTGCATGTTACTTAAGAAAGATATATTCAGTTGCATGTTATTTAGGGAACATATATTCATTTTCACATGTTATTTAAGAAATATATATTTAGTTGCATGTTATTTAAGAAAAATATCCTTTTTGAAATTTGCATGCAACAATATTCTATATTTTTAAAAAAATTAAATTAAAAAAAAACTTTTTGAAATTTGCATACATAATAGTATTCTATATTTAGAAATTCTATTTTTAGGGAAAAAAATTATTAATTTTTTTCCCATACACGAGAATTCTTTAAAAATAATAATAAGAATAATAATGATATATAATTAAATATTATTTGATGAGAATTTAAATGTTGATCTATTTATTATTGTAGTTTTGGTTGTTGTGTTTGATTATCGACATGGGTAGTATTAAGTTGGCCTTTAGGAATTGTTACCAGAGGCTTGGGGTTTTACATTTTTATTGTGGCATATGTTTTTATAGTGTTTATAATGTGATAATGGTTTCGATCTTTTTACCCAACCTTTGTTCATTGTAAGCTCATGTTTATATGTGAACTCTTTGAGAGTGTGTTTTGAGATTATGGTTTTGAGAACCAGTGCATGTTCCTTGTGGTTTTGTGGAGCAATTTTTTATCAAAATGATTTTTGAGATGTATTTATGGTTTTGTGAGCCTAGGTAGGTTATTCGAGTGTATAGATGGGGAGTGGTTCGCAATAAGTGTCAGGGCCCACAAGTGGCTACCAAGATCACTTATTGTAAGTTGACTTAATAAGTGATAACTTAATAAAATTTATTAGGAGAGATACATTAATAAGATGTCTTTGTTCCTCACTCATGCCTTGAGTGCTAGTATAAGCTAGCATGGTTTGTGAGAAGATGTTGGTCATCTTCATGGATTGGATGAGGCATAGCTAGTAGCCTTGTTTGTATGAGAGGTTACTAATACCGTATAAAGTCACTAGGGGGTTGGGGTACGAAGAGATTGCCAGGATAACTCTAGAGTTGACTCATGTGATGACACTTCCCTTTATGCATCTTAGGTTTCCTACATGTGTTGGTTGCATCTAGATTAGTATGTTTACCTTTGCAGTTTGTGTTGTGCCTCTTAAGATAGAGATCTTTCAAGATCCCTTTCTTAGGTGTTGTATTATGTTGGATTTTGGTGTTTGATATCCGAGTGGGGTCTGTTGTTTTCTCCTCAGCATGGTGGGAATGTACATTTAGTTCCACGAGGTCGGGTGGTAGTGATTCTTTTACCATTTGAGATCCTGACATTCCTAATTATGCTGGATGATCCTTATTGTTGTTACCTTCTTCTTATTTTTCATTGGAGGCTTGTTCATATCTATCTTATGATGTTTATATTTGTATCTTGTATCAGTGTATCAAATGTGAGATTTTTCAGGATGTTGTATATGTACTTTGTATATGATTTTTTATTACATATCCTGTGACTTGTGCAACATATGCTGGTTCATTATGTTTACCTCATGGTATCAGCTTGATCTAAGTTTCATTTATGAGATGGTGTACTTGTTTATTTAGTTGCATTATGTGGATGTTGTATATTGTTTATTGTACTTGGTACATCAATTAATTTACATGTAATTCTGTGTCATGGAACCCTTGGAATTTGTAATCAGAGATTGAGTTACATTTATGCGTATGTATTGGCTTATGTTATATTGCTTCTACATTGATATTCATTGTTGTTTTGTAAACTCTTAAGAAAATTTTTATTTTGTAAACTTAGTAACATGTTTTAGGTTATTTTGTCCTAGGTTCCCCAACGGAACATTACAAACCATATGGATAGTAGAACCAAAAAATAAATTATAAGAAGAGATCACCATGTCTATATTATCCTCATGTGCACTAAGTTTAGAAATCTACATAATGAAATGTATGTATCAAGCTCATAAAAGTGAATTAAAATGACAAAATAAATCAAATCAATGTAAAGATTTACCTCTTAAATAAACTCTACTTATTAATCAATAATATTTCATTCTCCAAACACTCATGATCAACACTTGTGAAAGAATAATTCAACATGTCAAAAAAGTATCTAATCATGATTATTCTCTAGGCTAGAATGCATTTTGAAAAAGGACACAAAGCGCCAAAGTTCTTGCCGAAGTTAAATGTAATTTGTTGAAAGCTAATTATCAAGAAACTATAGCAATTGAAGTGCAATTTTTAGACAAGAAATATGAGTTATAGTACAACAAATGTTACAACATGACATTAATAAACTATAGTATTTTATTTTAATAAGAGTAGATGGGAATGAAGCATGTACAACAATATGTAACATATATAGTCTTAAAATTCATTGAAGGTAAACAATAGAAGGAGGGAATCAATATAGAGAAGCATGCAATACAAAGTTGTATTGGATAAGTGAGTCACTTTGGACCTGATATAATCGATATGAAATGTGAATGTTCTCTTGTTGTTTGAATGCCACTTATCTCTGTTACAACCACCATTAGTTGTAACTTGATGCAGTAAGTAATAGTTTTTTGAATGATAGATATCTATGAATTATATTTTTGGTGTTGTCTGGTACTTGTAAATGTTGTATCATGGATGTTGTCAGTGAACAAGAAATGCTCTAGAGATACTATTGAATGAAAATTTAGGAATTAATAAAAGAATTTGCAATATTTTATGTTTACCTTTTGGTGGGAGCTATTTTTTACTTTCCATGTGCAATTACAAAGGGGTAGGAAAAAAATATCTATCTTACTCTTGTCTAGTTCTTTCCATATGATGCAAACCTGGACAAAGATTGTGTCTTCGTACATATGTGCTCACAAATGTTGATTTATCTCTATATAAATATTCATATAAGAATATTCATGTTGTCATATGTAACACTAATTTTCAATGATATTTATGCCACCATACAAGTCTATCCATGCATGCTAAAAATGATAGAAAATGTACTTAGTGTTTACATTGAATTCCATAGTTTCTATAGGAAAAGAGAGGCAAAAAAATTCTTAGTGAATTTATTTTAATTTGTGTTGTAATAAGTGTAATGTCAGAGAGACCAGTAGCTTAATTGATTATTGATTTTAAATTGTCATAACCCACCCCTTTTCCTGAAAACTTGGAATAACATTAAAAGAAGATTGTACAAAAAGTTGAATGAGTCAAGGCTGAGGTGGAAATTGGGACTAGGAAGATTGGAATTTACACCGTTGTATTTTGCAGTTGTAGAGTCTCTCCTTCCTAGTAGCACACTCCACATTGGGTTTCTCAAATAACAACCAAAATTAGCTATATTTTTCTTTAATCCACTTCAAATCAATACAAAAAATTCACTGAGAAATACAACAAATTAGAAACATTAATCTCTGATCCATTGAATAATGAGCTTCAATAAAATGGGAAAATATTAAATCTTCTATTAAAATCATATTAAAAAATAAGAAAGATATGTGATGAATGTGTTTTATGGAGAAATTCATTACCTCCATCATAGAAGCTCAAGCTGCAATAGCCAAAATATCAGCATAAGACACAACCCCATTGCAATTTGCTTCCACTTTAGCCTTAACGATGTTTATCACATCGAATCCTCTAAGGGCCCATTTGGTGCATGGAATTAACTTATCTAGAATAGGCCTATTCTATAATAAGGACCTATTTTCGGATTAATTAATCCTCAAAACGAAAGCTAGAAAATCTATTCTGCGTTTGGATTCGATAATGTGAAATTGGAATAAGAATTATTTTTCATTTTTTTAATTTTAATTTTTAATTTTTAATGTTTGAACTTATCATTTTTGTTGCTAGGTTTTTAATTAAAATATATATGTATTTTTAACTTATATATTTTTAAATTAAAATATGTATTATTAACTTTAAAAAATAAGATTATTAAAAAAAATTGTAAAAAAAAATTATTAAAAAAATTGTAAAAAAAACAAGATTATAAAAAAATAAGATTATAACCCTTAACCATTCATGCACGGACCCGAAAAACTTATACATTTTGATGTAATTTCGAATCCATGAAAAGCTTATTCCTGGAATAAATTTAATTCCAACTTTTTTTTGGAATTAACTAATGCAAGCATTCGGCCAAAAATGGGAATTAGTTTTCTAATTTGAGAATTCAAAAAATGGCCACAAACAGCGAATTAGTTTATTCTTGCATTCAATAATGCCTATTCTAGGTTAATTCTAGGCACCAAATGGGCCCTAAGTGAATTATTGTTTGGACCCGCACTCTTTTCTTGTACATTTGTCATGTCATTGTGTGTAAAATCCTTGACAACAAATCAAACTTTAAAAAAAAAGAACAGAGATTGTAGCTTTTAATTTTGAACCTTTTTATGCAAAGTTTTAGATTAATAATATTGTAGATTTTTCAAATACATAGAAGATGCTCGTTGGAAGAATAAGATAATGAGAAAGAGTTGATGCCATTCAAAGAAGCTTCTGCCTTAAAGAAGACCATGTCATAGGAAGGTAACCAAAAGTCATTATTAAGCCAAAATAGGGTAATTGCACCTTCCAGAGTAAGGCAGTGACCAACACTGAAAACCCACAATCTTTATCAGAACAAACTCTTCACTATCATATGCCCAACAAACACCAAGCAGCTCAGGAAATAATTATGATATGAACCAAGAGCTGAGCTGCAAATGAAAATGATGCCAATGTCCCGCATTCAAAAAATACCTCACACCACATAGCTACACCAAAGCTTGGAGTCCTCATGCTAGGAAAGAAAGCCCATGTGAAGGGAATGGATCTCACTAAGTAGAAAACCTCCACCAAATCCTTTGAAATGAAGGCCAATATGGGATAATATCCACACCAAGAACTGATAATAAAAATATAAAATTTCAACTCCAAAGTTGTATATTACAAGCAAGGTGTACAAACCATAAGATTCTGTAATAAAAATTAGATATCAATACAGATTTGTCTCCAAAATCAAATAATCTCTGAGAGAGAGCCATGCCAAAGAGATTAAATCCATGCTCAAGGGAAGAACTTGTGCTATAAAGGTTAAAACTACACCAAGAATTACTAAAGCGACCACATGATTCCATTTCTCATAATATGGAAGAAATATGTGTAGCACAACGACATAAAAGTCATGGAACATGCTGGTCTTGCAAGGATAGTAGCTAATAAAGCTTTGTCTTGAACTAGGTTGTGATGGATTGCATGGTTGATGTGTTATAGGACACATTTTAGCAATAATTAAATGTCATTGTTGTATTCAATTTTCATGCAATAGTGTAAAATTTGTGTAGATTTTTAAAGATGGTATAAACAAATGGTTGCATTGGATTGGGTTGTTTGTCTTTGAAGATAAGATTTGTAGACTTTATCAAAAAAATAAAAATGAAGTGCTTTTTCATCATTAATTTTTCGTTGCAATTTGCATTGGATTAGTTTACAAAAAGAGGCGTCTTTCTTTTGTATAATGTTTGTTTTAAATTTTTGGGTTGTCTTCCTATTCATCCCCATTAAACTCTTCCTTTGATGGAGGCTTGCACTCAATGGACCTTCATTGTTGAAAGCAAATTCATCTTCTAAAAGGCATATGGGTGGATAATTTTTAATTGAAGACCCAACAATTGACATTTGATGTGATGTAATGAATTGAGTAGATTAAAAAGACAATTGGAAAAAAAAAGATAAATTTGATTTTTGCATTGACTGTTTGTTATATGGACCAATAAAATTACAGGAAACTAATAGTTGTATAATTATTTAAAATAAGAAATAAATATAAAGTATAGACTTTTTGTTCAAGTTTTTTAGTTCAATACTATGATTGGTTAAACTAATAGCAAAAAAGAATTTGCATGAATGCATAAGTATTCCCGTTGTAAGCAAGAACTAATAAATACTAAATAATATTAATCAAATATAAAAGAACGATGTACCTAGCTATTTGACGAAAGAATGAATGCTCCCAACAAAGATTATATAATCCAATTAAAAATAGTCATGACACATTGTGCTCTCAGCCTCTCACTTATCTCAAGATTATAAAGTTTCATTTATGTTATGAAAGGTTGAATTTGTAGATTAAGGTTAGATCCATGCTTGTAGAAATGATGCAATAGTCTATACATGTCTACTTTAGGAGTCAATGCCAATAATCAATGGGAAGACTAAAGCAATTGGGAATATTATGTGTGTATACAATTAAATTCTTACAAAAATTTAATAATAATAATAAATCTTATTTAAAACTATTATGATAGATGACAAAATATGGTTTCTTCACCATTCAAGAATATTGATCATGGTCAAACACATGCTTTTTAATCAACAAGTAGTGTGTTTGCCACTTTTGTCAATTGTCAATTTCACAACCACCAAATTGATCCCATTGGTGTAGATCTTGGTCTCATAAATCTGATTTGTGATCACAAATCCAATCTCTACATACTTTCAAAACGTTACTTTCAAGTCACATTAGTATCCTTAACCTACTTTAAAACAACAAACTACACTATATAATCATATAATTATATAATATAAGTGATGACAATACTCTCCAAATACAATGGGATGCAATCAAACAAAGTTAGCTACCCATCACAAGTCAAGTCAAGCTAGAATAGCAAAACCTAACCTAATTATGTGATTGTTTTTAACAATTAAAATGAAGAAAGAAGGGTTAGAGACCTAAATCCATCCCTCTAACCCCTAGAGGAGGGTTGTTGAAGATGTAACATCAGACTAAAACGCATATCTTACCAAGGGGTGAAGATGTGAGGCCAACGAAATGTCTGCGAAGAAAGACAAATAGTTTGACTAATATTGTATGCCGATGATAACTCCTTAATATCCGTGCTATTTCTGACTCGCACATGTTCACGTGTCTTACTTTACGTGGAAGTTTAGGTACTAATTTGCGTATTAATTTCGCACGTTAGGACAACATTTTTCTTCGGTATTTGCTTGACTAATTTTGGAAGCGTAACTGAAGTCATCAACAGTTGCTGTGGGCCCCATTTCAAAATGCTTCCGTTTCCGTATTTGCTTTTCATTTCCGTTTCCTATACTTCCGTTTCCGTTTTCGCTTTTCATTTCCGTTTCCTATACTTCCGTTTCCGTTTTTGCTTTTCATTTCCGTTTCTGTTTTTTATTTTCATTTCTGTTTCCTTTACTTTTGTTTCCATTTCCTGTGCTTCGGGAGAATGAGGACAGTTTGGTGACGCTGGCATGCAGGTCTGGAATTTGACGTGTCTTTCATTTTAAATTTTTTGAAAAATATTGATTGTCAAAATAAAAATTATTTGTAAAATTTGTATTAAATTTTTAAAAATTAAAAAGATTTTAAATTAATAATATATAATATTAGAAAATAATATTAAATTAGTAATACACACTTTAAATATTCTTTATTTTAAAAGAATTCTAAATTAATATAAATATATAATAAATAATATAGAAACATTACATGCTAATATCATAAATTAGTAATAAATAAAATTTTAAACCATGATCACAAGTTTCTAAATTCATATTAAAATAATTTAAAATATTTAAATACATTTATATTTTATCATTAATATTTTAAAATAGCATATATTTATATTACAAAATAAAATATTATATTATTTGTAATAATTTTTTATGACTTATATTTAATAAAAATATAACATGTTAATCCATAAGTATAAAGAAAAGTGAAAAAATGGCCATGGCATGGTGATATGCCTTTAATTCTAACTTTAATAGGCATGCATGCATTTAATATAACTTTTAAGCCAATTCTTTTATTCAAAACGACAAGTATAAATGAATAATTGGATATTAATCATTATCTATATTATAATATTAAATAATTTTATTATATTAATTATTTATATGGTTTAATATATTAATTATTAATAAAAATAAAGAATTTATAAATTAAAATTTTAATTATTATTTATATTACAATATTCAATAATTTTATCATATTAATTATTTATAAGATTTAATATATTAATTGGTAATAAAAATAAAAAATGTTGTAATTTATGATTAAAAAACTTAAAATAGTTTAAAGTAAAGCAAATGTTTCAAAATAAATAATAATTTTTATTTTGTATAATTTAATAGTTTTAATATATTAATTTTTATTTTATTTATTTAATATTTGAAAATATTTAATTTTATAATGTCAATATATGAGATTTTTAATTTTATAATTTATAAAAGATAATTTTTTCAAATGTAATTAATTAAAATCATTTGGGTGTTTATTAAGCATAATACTATTGCAATGAATTTTAGATTCTACTAGTTAAATAGTTATTAAAAACAATCATATGAATCAAGATTTTTAAATTTATTTTATTATTCTAAAGTTTACATGCATCTTATATAAGTTTTTAAATTCTAAAAAATATTTTTTCTCATTATGATTGGTTAATAGGTTTAACTATACACGGATTTTTAAGAATGATTGTTGGAAACATTTTTTTGGCTCAATTGTTATGATATAAATATTGAAATTAATTGTTTTAAATAGTAAACATAGACATCTATTTGATGTATTTTTAAAAAATAAAAGAATAAAAGAGTATGTTATATTGTATTGTACTTTATTTTAATTAATTTTTTTAAATAATAGTTAATATCAAATTATATATTATTATTTTTTATTTTTATATTTTAGTATCAAATATATAAAATTAAGTCAATTATATTACGTCTTTATTATTTAAAATATAATAATAATATTATATTTATGAATTCATTCATTTATGATATTTATATTTTAAACCAAAGTAAATATATATATATATTGAAATTTTAATTAAATAAATTTAAATAATTATTTAGTTAATTTTTTTAAAATTATATGCTAATACAATTAAAACTACATCTAAAAAATATAAATTTTATAATCTAATTTGCTAGTTTAAACATTTGCATTTTGTATCATTAATTAAAACTAAAAAGGTTAAAAAAATTATTTTACATATAAATTAAAGTTTGAATTAATTATATTTCTAATTAAACTTTAACATAAGTATAAACTAAATATTTAATCTAACCTAATAATATATTAAATAAATTTAAATAATTATTTAGTTAATTTAAAAAAAATTAAAATTACAACTAAACTACAACTAAAGCCTTGTACTAGTGACTACGTGGCACTTGTTATTTTTTGAAATTCAAATTAATCTACATTTTTTAAAAAGCATTTTAAAGTATTTCAATCAATAATATTTAATATATATAATATTTTTATTTTCATTAACAATGTTAATGTTAGGAACTAAATATGAAATATGTACATCTTATGTAGGCTATGTATTGATATGTTATCTTGAATATTGAATGTTGAAGAAAATAATCCAATAAAATTTATTTAAATAAAATTATATGAATACTATATTTATTATTTTGAATTTATTGTAATTTATTATTAAACTATGTTATTTATATATTATTATCCTTTCTTAAAAATTATAAATTTTATAATCTAATTTGCTAGTTTAAACATTTGCATTTAGTATCATTAATTTATTGACATCTTCCTTATTTTTGAAATCTACTTTATTTAAATATTTAATGTTAATTAATATATTATTTATCTAAAATAATATTTTATTATTATTTAGTCATAACTAATTATATTTTACTATTATTTTCATTTATTTTAATTCTTAGTTAATTTTGTTCATAAATTTTTAAGGTGCTATAAAGGGGCTAGTGCAAGTGCAAAAGAGGAAAATTGACGCAAGGGTAGGGCAGATACAAGCAGAATCAAGCAGAATTGAATCCACTTGAATCCACAAACAAGCCTTGCTCAAAGTTACACAATGGAAGCAATATAAAATCACACTAAAGGAATGAAATCACAATGGATATGAGACAATCAACTGGCAACAACAACAGAGAATTATATTATTTCTTTCAACATGCCCGACTGTGAGGCCTTTCGGGTTTCGGCCTTATACAATGAGAATTATGAAATCAGAATTATAGCTCGCATCCTATCTTTTGCTGTGAGGCCTTCCAGGTTTCAGCCTTATACAATGAGAATTATGAAATCAGAGTTACAGCTCGCATCCTATCTTTGTCTCCAATGATATATCTTGATAATTATTCCTCTTGGATCTCCCTGATGATCCTCTTTATATCCTACTACATCAATCTAGACCCCTTATATAGCCAGCTAAGCCATAGGTCGGCCAGTCAGGCATTTAATTACAATATAGGTCCAGTCTGGAAGATTTAAACCAAAACTAATGCTAGAATGAATATAAATTGATGCACCTTTGGATTTAGGTCCTTACATGACCCAAGAACATGCCTTTAAGGGTGCAAGGTCCCATTTGATCATACGAAACATCACAAGAAGAAACACCACACGTTTCACCCGAAAATTGGCAGAAAATAGGTCTCGAGGCAAAATGGGCATAATTTTTTACTCATAATGAATTAGGACTTGCGATCTTGGGAAATGATAGTACTTTAGGTCCTCTAAAACTCCTTAAGATTGAAAAGGAAGATTCCTTATGGATCAAGGTCGCCGACATGAACAATAAGCACCAAAACTGTAGGAAAATGTGGTTCCGACGGCAAGGAAAACAACTGTAACTTTGAAACAGTCCATCCAAACTTTATGTGCTCATAGGAGAAGGTTCCAAAATAGGTCCTCAACATAATGTAAGCTTTGTACACCATGAAACCATCAAATGCAAAGATTATAAAGAAAACAATAGCAAACAGGTACAAAAATCAGGAAATGTTTTTGGTTGATGCAAGATTGCTCCAAGACCCAAGATGCTCCTGCATCAAACACCTAGGGTAAATAAAGAACTGATGTCCACATCAGGCACTGCTCATATTCTAACTTGAATCATAAAGATCCAACTCATCTTGTGTAATCCATGAACTATCTTCAACTAGTTTGTCTTTCCACTAAACTAGATATTCCATGTAGTCTCTTCCTCTTGTACTCTTGCTCACTCTTTTGTTCAAGATCTTCTCAATGCTGTCATTATTTTTCTTAGGATAATCCAGATCATCTTCAATGTCATCATTTGATTCAAAGTACTCAAATATATTAGAAATATTAAATATAGGTGATATATCCATGTCCTCTGGTAATTCCACTTCATAAGCATTTCCACTGTCAAACTTCTTTAGAATCTTACAAGGTCCAAATTTCTTCATTTTCAGCTTGTTGTAGGTACCAATTGGAAATCTATTCTTCTTCAAATGAATCATAACCTCATCTCCAACTTCAAAATATTTATGTCTCCTTTTCTTATCTACTCTCTGTTTATATTTCAGATTACTGTCCTCCAAATTCCTTTTAACTTCATCATGTAAAGTTCTCATGTATTCTGCAAAATGATCAGCTTCAACACTTCTTCTGGTCTCAGTAGGTAAATCTCTCAACTCTGTTGTTCCCTTAGGATGAAAACTAGTAACAATCTCAAATGGTGTCCTCTTAGTACTTCTATTCACAAAATTATTATATGCAAACTTTGCTTGTGCCAAAACCAAATCCCAATTAGCAAGCTTATCTCCAACTAAACATCTCAACAAGTTTCCCAAACTTCTGTTCACAACTTCAGTCTATCCATCTATCTGAGGGTGAAATGTAGAACTAAACTTCAAATCAGTATTCATCTTCTTCCAAAGTGTTCTCCAAAAATAACCAATAAACTTTGTATCTCTATCTGAAACAATAGATTTAGGCAAACCATGCAATCTTACCACTTCCTTGAAGAATAATTCAGCTACATGTAATGCATCAGATGTCTTCTTACAAGGTATGAAATGAGCCATCTTTGAAAATCTATCAACCACTACCAAAATAGAATCAGTACCTCTCTGAGTTCTAGGCAATCCAAGAACAAAGTCCATACTCACATCTTCCCAAGGTCTATCAGGTACAGGCAAAGGTGTATACAAATCCAACATTTTGACTAGTTCCTTTTGCTGTTTGGCAATTTTTGCAACCTCTAGCCATTCTCTGTACATCTCTATAAATATATGGCCAAAAGTATCTTTCTAAAATCAGGTTCACAGTCTTATCAGTCCCAAAATGTCTAGCAAGTCCACCACTATGTTTCTCCTTTATTATGTTCTCTCTCATAGATCCTCTAGGTATGCACAACTGAACTCCTTTAAACAACATGTCTTCTTGAATGAAATAATCAATCCACTTATCACTCACTGTGTGTTCCTTACAAGCTTTCCAAGGTTCTGCAAAATCAATGTTAGTCTCATACAAACACTTCAAATCATCAAAACCAAGTACCTCAACTTTCATCTTTGTCAGCAAATTTCTTCTTCGGCTCAAGGCATCAACAACCTTATTTGACTGTCCACTTTTATGCTTCAATGAAAAGAAAATATTTTGTTCTTTCATCTCTCTTGTAAATGTTTTATCATCAAACAAGCATACTCTGACTATAGTACAGTGACCTTCATCAAACTTCTCTATCAAAGGCAACAATATTTGTTTCTTTCCATCCATCCAAATAGTATATTGATTCAATCTACCATCATAAAAAGATTTCCTATCATACTGCCAAGGTCTACCCAAAAGAATATGACAACAATCCATAGGCATAATATCACACAAGACTTCATCATGATAATTCCCAATTTTGAACTTAACAAGGCATTGTTCACTTACAAGTAGTTTATGCTCCTTCTGGATCCAAGCAATATGATAAGGCTTAGGATGTTTCAATCTTTGCAACTGCAACTTGTTAACCAGCTCTTCAGATGCCAAATTATCAAAACTTCCACTATCAATGATTACCTTGCAACATTTATCAGCAATCTTACATCTGGTTCTAAACAAAATTTTCCTCAAAACAGGTTCCTCATCAGCTTCTTCATTCCACAAGATCCTTCTTAGCATCAAATTCTCACCATGTTCAGGTTCATTAGACATTTCCTCAACTTCTTCACAAGCCAAATTATTTCTACCATTACCTCCAGTCTTCTTTCCAGAGTTAGTACATTCAAAAGTTCTATGTCCTTCTTCACCACATTTGTAACAAGTAACTTTAAACCAAGATTTCTCTTCTCTTTTACCATTATTGTTATTCCTAGAGTAACTAGTATAGCTACCTCTAGAGTAATTACCTCTTCCACCAGCAGGGTCATCTTCCCATCCTTTATCTTGTACTGAATTTTCAGATCTGCTACTTTCTCCATCAAATCTTCCTCTACTTCTCTGAAATTTGCCACCTCTTCCTCTTTGTTTTTGTTCATATTTCTTTGTCAATCTCTCTTCAGCCTTCAAAGCAAATTGGTATGCTTCTTCTACACTATCTATCTTCACATAATTGATCTCATCTTGAATAGATGCCCTCAAGCCATTCAAATATCTAGCCACCTTCTCAACTTCATCATCCACATGTCCATATCTGATATCCAATTTGTAAAATTCCTCGGTATATTCTTTCACACTCATGTCCTTTTGTCTCAGATTTTGCATTTTTCTCATTAGACTCACTTGGTAGTCATCTAGAAGAAACTTCTTCTTCATCTTTCCAAGCATCTTCATCCATGTCTTGATCTTTTCTTTTCCTCTCCTTTGTCTCTCAGTTTGCAAATGATCCCACCAAAGAGATGCATGCCCTTTCAACTTTGTGACTGCTATCTTAACCTTCTTATTATCAAGAGTACCTTCATACTCAAAGTATTTATCCATCTTAGAGATCCAATCCAAAAGTGTATCGGTCTCAAGTCTTCCATCATAGCAAGCAACTTCAACTGCAGGTCTGGAGTTAGCCTTAGACAAAACTCTCAAGAGTCTTTCCTCATCTTGTTTAATTTCAAGTTCAACATTAGGTGCTGCTTCTTCTTCATCTCTAACATCTTCAAGATGTGCTCCTCTTCTAATGAAGGGTGCTCCACTTAATACCACAAACACATAACAGAAATAGAGAAACAACAACAACAATATGCAAGAACAGAAGATTGGCTTCTTATTATCTCCACAAATGTGGAATTACAAACTTTC
This sequence comes from Chamaecyparis obtusa, assembly GCA_027943335.1. Taxonomy (NCBI): domain Eukaryota; kingdom Viridiplantae; phylum Streptophyta; class Pinopsida; order Cupressales; family Cupressaceae; genus Chamaecyparis; species Chamaecyparis obtusa. The sequence continues at coordinate 298,851 of BSBK01002259.1, forward strand.
AAAATTACAATATGCAAAGCCACATGGGCATTCCCTTACAATATTTTGTAGGACAAAGCCTCGAATCAATACCGAGATCTACTACCTAGAAATGCCCTAGACAACACTACAGGCCTTCTTTATATAGGCATTTTCCACCGCACAAGAAGGTTCCAGAAATTTAGCCCTTAGGGCCAAAAAAACTTAGAATTATTTTATTTTTCAATTTATTACATCAAAGTCAGCTCAAAATAAATTTTGAAACCCGAACATAAATTTTGAAGGAAAATTATTTTCTGCCATTTCAGGTGGCCCGACTTCCAGAGACCATAAGTCATCACCAGTTGACCTGATTAACTATTATAACCCCATTTTGAAAAGGCCGCGAAGCGCTCTACAGGCTTGACTCATGCAAGCACTTGTCACCCAAATTTTCAACCTCATCCAAGGCCTCTAAAGCCTTCAAAACTAAGTTCAAAGTTTTTGTACCCTACTGCCACTACCGAAAATCTTTATTATCTTCAAAACTAGACCTGATTTAGCCATGAAACTTTACTGGCAGGCTGATATGACTGAGATGAACCTCCACATGTAAAATCAAAACATTCCAAGATCATATGACCAACTTACTAAAAATAGCAAGTTCCCATAAATAGTAGCTCTGCACAAGATAGCCCTTATTGAATACAAAAACAAAAAATATTTTTGGGTGATGCAACATTGCTTTTACACCCAGGATGCTCCTGCATCAGACACTCAGGGTAATTTGAGAAGTGACCCTATCACGACTCAGGTGTGCAGAGGAAAACCAAGACGGTTAACCTCCTCCTTTGTTAGCCATGATAAATCTTCAACAGGTCATCCTTTCCATTTGACCAAATACTCTTCATATGTCCTGTTCCTTGTGCTTCTACCAACACGACTATCCAGTATGTCTTCAATCTCCTTGATATCTGAACTGGTTGCTGGAATACTCCACTGTGCTGCTATAACCAAATTTTCAACACCTCCTTCATGATACTCTATCAGATCTAAAATATTAAATACTGGTGAAATATTCAGCTCAGTAGCCAGCTCGACCTCATATGCATTTCCTGAATCATGCTTCTTCAGTATCTTACATGGACCGAACTTCTTCATTTTCAACTTATTATATGTACCAACCAGAAATTGCTCCTTTCGCAAATGAACCATGACTTCATCTCCAACCTGAAATTCCTTATGCCTCATTTTCTCATCTACCTTAGCCTTATACTGCGCATTCATCTTGGTAATGTGCTTCCTCACCTCCTCATGGATGTTCTTCAAATGTTCTACAAAATCCTCAGCTTCAGCACTACTTATTTCTCCTTTATCTATCTTTCTCAACTCAGATGCATTTCTTGGACTACTCCCATATACAATCTGGAATGGTGATGTACCAGTGCTCCTATTGACATAATTATTGTATGCAAATTTTACCTATGGTAAAATCAAATCCCATCCTATTGGCTTATCTCAAACCAAACATTTCAACAAATTTCCCAAACTCATATTCACCACCTCTGTCTGTCCATCAGTTTGTGGATGATATGATGAGCTAAACTTCAAATCCATCTTCAACTTCTTCCACAATGTACGCTAGACATATCCAATGAACATAGTGTCCCTATCTGAAACTATAGTCTTTGGCAAACCATGTAGTCTCACCACTTCTCTAAAAAATAATTCTGCTACATGAACAACATTATTAGTCTTCTTGCAGGGAATAAAATGTGCCATCTTTGAAAATCTGTCAACTACCACAAAAATTGAATCATGTCCCCGTTGTGCCCTTGGTAAACCAAGAACAAAGTCCATACTAATATCCTCCCAAGGCTTCTTTGGTACAGGTAATGGCTGATACAACCCTTTATTCTGCTTCACTCCTTTCACCATCTGACATACTCTACAACTTTATACAAACTTCTTAACATCTTGCTATAACTGTGGCCAATAATAATTCTCACTAACCAAAGCAAGGGTTTTATCACGACCAAAATGTCCAACCAATCCTCCGCTATGCTTCTCCTTGATGAGATTCTCCCTCATAGAACTTTTTGGAATGCACAAATGACTCCCTCTGAATAGCATATCATCCTGAATGATGAAATCCAGCCACTTCATTCTGTCTAGAGTAATAGGTTCTTTACAAGCTTTCCAAGTTTCACCAAAATCAGGATCCTCTGGATACAAATTCTTGAGTTCTTTAAACCCAACCACCTCAATCTACATCTCTGTTAGCAATAGTTGCCTTCTGCTAAGCGCATCTGCAACTCTATTAGACTTTCCACTTCTGTGTTTCAAAATAAATGTATAACTCTGCAAAAACTCAACCCATTTCAAATGATTTTGATTCAACTTTCCTTGACTATTTAGATATTGCAAAGCTTGATGATCAGTATACAAAACAAACTCTTTAGGAAGCAGATAGTGTCTCCACTTCTTCAATGCCTAAACTATAGCATAAAATTTCTGATCATAAACATAATATTTTCTCTTGGCATCATTTAACTTCTCACTGAAATAAGCAATAGGTTTACCTTCTTGGCTCATAATAGCTCCTATTGCAGTACCACTAGCATCATAGTCTACTTGAAACACCTTATTAAAATTTGGAAGTGCTAAAATAGGTTGTTCTGTAACTTTTTATTTCAACAATTGAAAACTCTTTTCTGCTCCATTAGTCCACTTAAACTCTTTTCTATCCCCTCTCATTATTTCAGTTAGGGGACCACAAATACTACTAAAATTTCTAATAAATTTTTTGTAAAAGCTAGCCAAACCATGAAAAGACCTTACCTTAGTAGCACTCCTTGGAGTAGGCCATTCAAAGATAGCCTGTACCTTCTTTGGGTCCATTTTTAGACCTTCTGCTGAAACTACAAATTTCAAATACACTAACTCTTTCTTCACAAAACTGCACTTCTTCAAATTAATCAACAATTTCTCATCTCTTAACTTCTCAAACACCATATGAATATGCATCATATGCTCTTCCAATGTCTTACTAAAGATCAAAATATCATCTAGGTATACAATGACAAACTTACCCAGAAATTCTTTCAGAATCTCGTTCATGAGCCACATGAAAGTGCTCAATTCATTAGTTAGCCCAAAAGGCATGACTAACCACTCATACAGTCCTTCCTTTTCTTGAAAGTAGTCTTCCATTCATCTCCTTCTCTGATCTGAATCTGGTGATATCCACTCTTCAGATCTATCTTTGAGAAATACATAGCCCCACTCAATCAATCCATAATATCATCCATTCGTGGCAATGGAAACCTATACTTGATTGTAATCTTGTTTATTGCTATGGAATCTGTACACATCCTCCATTCTTCTTTGGTGCTAATACTACTGGTACAACACATGGACTCAAGCTCTCCCGAATCAATCCCTTCTATAACAACTCATGTACTTGTCTGTTCAACTCTTCACTTTCTGTTGGTGTCATTTTGTGTGCTACCTTGTTTGGCAAACTGGCTCCTAGAATCAAATCCATCCGATGACTGATCTTCCTTACCGGTGGTAATCCATCAGGTACATTATCAGATACAATATCCTAAAACTCATTCAACAAATTTGCAACCTCTACAAGTACATCCTCTACTTCCTCTTTACCAGCTTTTGGAATTAAAGCAAAACACACATGCTCATGCCTCATACCATCTAGAAATTTTCTTCCATCAACAAAAGTTATTCTCGCATTACCACATACCTTTTCTTCAGTCTCCTTCAATGGCTTTAGCTTATGTCACACTCCATCCTTTATCAGAGAATAGGTATTCACATAACCATCATGTACAACACATCTGTCAAACTCCCACGGTCTACCCAACAACATATGACATGCATCCATAGATATGATATCACATAGTACCTCATCTTGGTACCCGCCAATCTTGAACTTTACTAGGCACTGTTCACTGACCATGACCTTATGGTCATCCTGCACCCAGGCAATCCGATATGGATGTGGGTGTTTCTGTCTCTTCAACTTCAACTTTGTCACCATCTTTTTTGACACCAAATTGTCAATGCTTCCATTATCAAGAATCACATCACAACATTTACCCTCGCACTTGCATCGAGTGTGAAATAGGCTCCTCTTTTGTTCAGGTTCATTCTCACCACTCAACATGACTCTTCTGTTGATCAATGTTTCTCCTCTTTCAACATCTTTAGAATTTGAGGATCTGGCATCTTCATCTACATGTGCCACTCTGGCCTAGCCTTCATTCCTCCTATCCATCCTTCCTTGGCATTGAGGACATTCAAATGCCCTATGACCTTCTCCATAGTGAAAACATGTTCCACGAAAGCCTCCTCTTCCTGAACCTTGCCCTCTTCCTCTTCCTCTCTGATCTCTATTATTCTGATTTTGGAAATGATTGGAATTGTTTCCTCTCTGATTTTGACTACTACTAGCCTCATCCTTCTTTTTCAGATCTTCATTTTTGCCTCCATATGACTGTCCACTAGATCATCCACCGTGACCTCTTCCATTTTGTCTGCTCTCGAACTTCTTGTTTAGCTTTTTCTCTACTTTTAGGGAAAACTGGTATGCCTCTTCAATACTGTTCATTCGAACCAGATTCAACTTCTTGTTTAGCTTTTTCTCTACTTTTAGGGCAAACTGGTATGCCTCTTCAATACTATTCATTCAAACCAGATTCAGCTCCTCTTGAATGCTTGGCCTCAACCCATTAAGGTAACGAGATAACTTTCTCCTTATCAGCTTCCGCATGACCTGTTCTGATAAGGATTCGATAGAACTCCTCTGTATACTCTTGAACAGATCATCCCGCTTGCTTCAAACTTTTCATTTTCTTTAGTAGGTCAAGCTCATAATCAATAGGGATGAACTGTCACTTCAATTTATCCACCATCTGATCCCATCTTGTGATTTTATTTTTCCCTCTTCTATTTTGCTCCAATTGAATCTCTTGCCACCAGATCTTCGCATGACCTTTTAGTTTGGCCTTCGCGAATTTGACCCTATCAGGATCCTCAATATCTTCATACTCAAAATATTCTTCACATTCATTAATCCAGTTGATCAACTCCTTTGGGTTAAGATTTCCTGAAAATGCAGGAACCTCAATCTTAGGTCTTTTCCCAATATTGGAAATGGCCCGAAAAAGTCTTTGTTCCTCCTGGTTCATAACTTCAACTTCCCCTTCTTGATCTTCTTCTTCGGCTTCATCCTCGCTTTCATCTCTGACATTAAGATTCATTCCTCTATGAATCTCTTCTTGCAATGCTCGCACTTGTCTCTGGAGTGCTCTAAGCTTAGGTGCTACAACACCAGCTCTTCCACCACATTCCCTTCGTGGAGATATTTTCCTGATGTGCATTGAAACCCTAACCACGGTCCTGGTGCAAACTACCTCACAGTCGGTGATCTATTTACATGCTTAGGAACTCCTACTTTGATAGCACTTAATGAAGGGTGCTCCCCTTAATACCACAAACAAATAACAGAAATAGAGAAATAACAACAATATGCAAGAACAGAAGATTGACTTCTTATTATCTCCACAAATGTGGAATTACAAACTTTCAGAATTACAATATGCAAAGCCACATGGATATTCCCTTACAATATTTTATAGGACAAAGCCTCTAATCAATACCCAGATCTACTACCTAGAACTGCCCTAGACAACACTAAGGGCCTTCTTTATATAGGCATTTTCCACCGCCCAAGAAGGTTCCAGAAATTTAGCACTTAGGGCCGACCAAACTTAGAATTATTTTATTTTTCAATTTATTACATCAAAGTCAGCTCAAAATAACTTTTGAAACCTGAACAGAAATTTTGATGGAAAATTATTTTCTGCCATTTCAGGTGGCTCGACTTCCAGAGACCATAAGTCATCACCAGTTGACTCGATTGACTATTATAACCCCATTTTGAAAAGGCCACGAAGTACTCTACAGGCTTGACTCATGCAAGCGCTTGTCACCCAGATTTTTGACCTCATCTGAGGCCTCTAAAGCTTTCAAAACTGAGTTCAAAGTTTCTGTACCCTACTACCAATACCGAAAATCATCAATATCTTCAAAACTAGACCTTATCTAGCCATGAAACTTTACTGGTAGGCTGATATGACTGAGATGAACCTCCACATGTAAAATCAAAACATTTCGAGATCATATGACCAACTTACTAAAAATAGCAAGTTCCCATAAATAGTAGCTCTGTACAAGATAGCCCTTATCGAATACAAATTTTTTTTTTTTTGGGTGATGCAAGATTGCTCTTACACCCAGGATGCTCCTGCATTAGACACCTGGTGTAATTTGAGAAGTGACCCTGTCATGACTTAGGTGTGCAGAGGAAAACCAAGATGGTTAACCTCTTCCTTTGTTAGCCATGATGAATCTTCAATAGGTCATCCTTTTCATTTGACCAAATACTCTTCATATGTCCTGTTCCTTGTGCTTCTGCCAACATGACTATCCAGTATGTCTTCAATCTCCTTGATATCTGAATTGGTTGCTGGAATACTCCACTGTGCTGCTATAACCACATCTTCAACACCTCCTTCATGATACTCTGTCAGATCTGAAATATTAAATACTGGTGAAATATTCAACTCAGTAGGCAACTCGACCTCATATGTATTTCCTGAATCATGCTTCTTTAGTATCTTACATGGACCGAACTTTTTCATTTTCAACTTGTTATATGTACCAACTAGAAATCGCTCCTTCTGCAAATGAACCATGATTTCATCTCCAACTTGAAATTTTTTATGCCTCCTTTTCTCATCTACCTTAGCCTTATACTGCACATTCATCTTGGTAATGTGCTTCCTCATCTCCTCATGGATGTTCTTCAAATGTTCTGCAAAATCCTCAGCTTCAGCACTACTTATTTCTCCTTTATCTATCTTTCTCAACTCAGATGCATTTCTTGGACTACTCCCATATACAATCTGGAATGCTGATTTACCAGTGCTCCTGTTGACAGAATTATTGTATGCAAATTCTGCCTATGGTAAAATCAAATCCCATCCTGTTGGTTTATCTCCAACCAAACATCTCAACAAATTTTCCAAACTCCTATTCACCACCTCTGTCTGTCCATCAGTCTGTGGATGATATGATGAACTGAACTTCAAATCTATCTTCAACTTCTTCCATAATGTACGCTAGAAATATCCAATGAACATAGTGTCCCTATCTGAAACTATAGTCTTTGGCAAACCATGTAGTCTCACCACTTTTTTGAAAAATAATTCTGCTATATGAACAACATCATTAGTCTTCTTGTAGGGAATAAAATGTGCCATCTTTGAAAATCTGTCAACTACCACAAAAATTGAATCATGTCTCCACTGTGTCCTTGGTAAACCAAGAACAAAGTCCATACTGATATCCTCCCAAGGCTTCTCTGGTATAGGTAATGGCTGATAAAACCCTGTATACTACTTCACTTCTTTCACCATCTGACATACTCTACAACTCTCTACAAACTTCTTGACATCTTGCTATAATTATGGCTAATAATAATTCTCACTAACCAAAGCAAGGGTTTTATCACAACCAAAATGTCCAGCCAATCCTCCGCTATGCTTCCCCTTGATGAGATTCTCCCTCATAGAACTTTTTGGAATGCAGAAATGACTCCCTCTGAATAGCATATCATCCTGAATGATGAAATCTAGCCACTTCGTTCTATCTAGAGTAACAAGTTCTTTACAAGCTTTCCAAGCTTCACCAAAATCAGGATCCTCTAGTTACAAATTCTTGAGTTCTTTAAACTCAACCACCTCAATCTACATCTCTATCAGCAATAGTTCCCTTCTGCTAAGCGCATCTGCAACCTTGTTAGACTTTCCACTTTTGTGTTTCAAAACAAATGTATAACTCTACAAAAACTCAACCCATTTCAAATGCCTTTGATTCAACTTTTCTTGACTATTCAGATATTGCAAAGCTTGATGATCAGTATACAAAACAAACTCTTTAGGAAACAGATAGTGTCTCCACTTCTTCAATGCATGAACTATAGCATAAAATTCCTAATCATAAACATAATATTTTCTCTTGGCATCATTTAACTTCTCACTGAAATAAGCAATAAGTTTACCTTCTTGGCTCATAATAGCTCCTATTGCAATACCACTAGCATCACAGTCTATTTGAAACACCTTATTAAAATTTAGAAGTGCTAAAACAAGTTGTTCTGTAACTTTTTGTTTCAACAATTGAAAACTCTTTTCTGCCCCATTAGTCCACTTAAACTCTTTTCTATCCCCTCTCATTGTTTCAATCAGGGGACCACAAATACTACTAAAATTTCTGATAAACTTTTTGTAAAAGCTAGCCAAACCATGAAAAGACCTTACCTCAGTAGCACTCCTTGGAGTAGGCCATTCAAGGATAGCCTGTACCTTCTCTGGGTCCATTTTTAGACCTTCTGTTGAAATTACAAATCCCAAATACCCTAACTCTTTCTTCACAAAACTGCACTTCTTCAAATTAATCAACAATTTCTCATCTCTTAACTTCTCAAACACCATATGAATATGCATCATATGCTCTTCCAATGTCTTACAAAAGATCAAAATATCATCTAGGTATACAATGACAAACTTACCCAGAAATTCTTTCAGAACCTCGTTCATGAGCCGCATGAAAGTGCTCAGTGCATTGGTTAGCCCAAAAGGCATGACTAACCACTCATACAGTCCTTCCTTTGTCTTGAAAGCAGTCTTCCATTCATCTCCTTCTTTGATCCGAATCTGGTGATATCCACTCTTTAGATCTATCTTTGAGAAATACACAGCCCCACTCAAACAATCCATAATATCATCCATTCATGGCAATGGAAACCTATACTTGATTGTGATCTTGTTTATTGCTCTGGAATTTGTACACATCCTCCATTCTCCATTCTTCTTTGGTGCTAATACTACTAGTACAACACATGGACTCAGGCTCTCCTGAATCAATCCCTTCTGTAACAACTCATGTACTTGTCTGTTCAACTCTTCACTTTCTGTTGTGTCATTCTATGTGCTACCTTATTTGACAAACTAGCTCCTGGAATCAAATCCATCTGATGACTAATCTTCTTTACCGGTGGTAATCCATTAGGTACATTATCAGATATAATATCCTGAAACTCATTCAACAAATTTGCAACCTCTACAGGTACATCCTCTACTTCCTCTTTACTAGCTTTTAGAATTAAAGCAAAACACACATGCTCATGCCTCATACCATATATGAATTTTATTCCATCAACAAAAGTTATTCTTGCATTACCACATACCTTTTCTTTGATCTCCTTCAATGACTTTAGCTTATGTCACAATCCATCCTTTGTCAGGGAATAGGTATTCACATGACCATCATGTACAACACATCTATAAAACTGCCACGGTCTACCCAATAACATATGACATGCATCCATAGATATGATATCATATAGTACCTCATCTTGGTACCCGTTGATCTTGAACTTTACTAGGCACTGTTCACTAACCATGATGTTGTGGTGATCCTACACCCAGGCAATCCGATATGGATGTGGGTGTTTCTATCTCTTGAGTTTCAACTTTGTCACCATCTCTTCTGACACCACATTGTCAGTGCTTCCACTATCAATAATTACATCACAACATTTACCCTCACACTTGCATCAAGTGCGAAACAGGCTCCTCCTTTGTTCAGGTTCATTCTCACCACTCAGCAGAACTTTTCTATTGATCAATATTTCTCCTCTTTCAGCATCTTTAGAATTTGAAGATCTAGCATCTTCATCTACATGTGCCCCTCTGGCCTGGCCTTCATTCATCCTATCCATTCTTCCTTGGCATTGAGGACATTCAAACGCCCTATGACCTTCTTCTCCATAGTGAAAACATGTTCTACGAAAGCCTCCTCTTCTTGAACCTTGCCCTCTTCCTCTTCCTCTTTGATCTCTATTATTTTGATCTTGGAAATGATTGGAATTGTTTCCTCTCTGATTTTGACTACTACTGGCCTCATCCTTCTTTTTCGGATCTTCATTTCGGCCTCCATATGACCGTCCACCATATCATCCACCGCGACCTCTTCCATTTTGTCTGCTCTTGAACTTTTTGTTCAGCTTTTCCTCTACTTTTAGGGCAAACTGGTATGCCTCTTTGATACTATTCATTCAAAATAGATTCAGCTCCTCCTGAATGCTTGGCCTCAACCCATTAAGGTAACAAACAACTTTCTCCTTATCAGCTTCTGCATGGCCTATTTTGATGAGGATTCGATAGAACTCCTCTGTATACTCCTGAACAGATTGTCCCACTTGCTTCAAACTTTGCATTTTCTTCAGTAGGTCAAGCTCATAATCAACAGTGATGAACTGTCGCTTCAATTTATCCACCATTTGATGCCATCTTGTGATTTTATCTTTCTCTCTTCTATTTCGCTCTAATTGAATCTCTTGCCACCAGATCTTCGCATGACCTTTCAGTCTGGCCTTCATGAATTTGACCCTATCAGGATCCTCAATATCTTCATACTCAAAATATTCTTCACATTCATTAATCCAGTCGATCAACTCCTCTGGGTTAAGATTTCTTGAAAATGCAGGAACCTCAATCTTAGGTCTTTTCCCAATCTTGGAAATAGCCTGAAAAAGTCTTTCTTCCCCTTGGTTCACAACTTCAACTTCCCCTTCTTGATCTTCTTCTTCGGCTTCATCCTCACTTTCGTCTCTGACATTAAGATTCATTTCTTTGTAAATCTCTTCTTGCAATGCTCACACTTGTCTCTGGAGCGCTCTAACCTCAGGTGCTACAACATGAGTTCTTCCGCCATGTTCCCTTCGTGGAGGCATTTTCATGATGCGTGCTAAAACCCTAACCATGGTCTTGGTACAAACTGCCTCATAGTCGGCGATCTGTTTACATGTTTAGGAACTCCTGCTCTGATACCACTTGATGAAGGGTGCTCCGCTTAATACCACAAACACATAATAGAAATAGAGAAACAACAACAACAATATGCAAGAATAGAAGATTGGATTTTTATTATCTCCACAAATGTGGAATTACAAACTTTTAAAATTATAATATGCAAAGCCACATGAACATTCCCTTACAATATTCTATAGGACAAAGCCTCGAATCATTACCCAGATCTACTACCTAGAACTGCCCTAGACAACACTATGGGCCTTCTTTATATAGGCATTTTCCACCGCCCGAGAAGGTTCCATAAATTTAGCCCTTAGGGCTGACCAAACTTAGAATTATTTTATTTTTCAATTTATTACATCAAAGTCAGCTCAAAATAACTTTTGAAACCCGAACAGAAATTTTGAAGGAAAATTATTTTACACCATTTCAGGTAGCTCGACTTCCAGAGACCATAAGTCATCACTAGTTGATCTGATTGACTATTATAACCCCATTTTGGAAAGGCCACGAAGTGCTCTATAGGCTTAACTTGCGCAAGCACTTGTCACCCAAATTTTTGACCTCATCCAAGGCCTCTAAAGCCTTCGAAACTGAGTTCAAAGTTTCTGTACCCTGCTGCCAATACTGAAAATCTTCAATATCTTCAAAACTAGACCTGATCTAGCCATGAAACTTTATTGGGAAGCTGATATGACTGAGATGAACCTCCACATATAATATCAAAACATTTCGAGATCATATGACCAACTTACTAAAAATAGCAAGTTCCCATAAATAGCAGCTCTACACAAGATAGCCCTTATTGAATACAAAAATAAAAAAATATTTTTGCGTGATGCAAGATTGCTCTTACACCTAGAATGCTCCTGCATCATCTTCTCTGGGCTGTCTCTATAGCTTCAAGCCTAGTTGTAATCTGCCTCAACATATCCATGATAACATTATCATTTCCTCTACCACGAATCATCTTGACAATCAGGTTCCAGCAAGATTGTAACCTTCTACAAGTTATAGGTTAGATCTTAGATCTGCCACCCTACAACCAATCCAATAAGGTTCTCCATGATCCAATCCACAAGAAAGAACTCACTCTAATACCACTTGACATAGGGGTAGGGTAGATACAAGTAGAATCAAACAGAATTGAATCCACTTGAATCCACAAACAAGCCCTGCTTAGAGTTACACAATGGAAGCAATATAAAATCACATGAAAGGAATGAAATCACAATGGATATGAGACAATCAACTGGTAGAAACAACAAAGAATTATATTATTTCTTTCAACATGCCTGGCTATGAGGCCTTCTAGGTTTTGGTCTTATGCAATGAGAATTATGAAATCAGAATTACGGCTCACATCCTATCTTTCGCTGTGAGGCCTTCCGGGTTTCGGCCTTATATAATGAGAATTATGAAATCAGAATTATAGCTCGCATCCTATCTTTGTCTCCAATGATATATCTTGATAATTATCCCTCTTAGATCTCCTTGATGATCCTCTTTATATCTTACTACATCAATCTAGACCCCTTATATAGCCAGCTAAGCCACAGGTTGGCCAGTCAGGCATTTAATTATAATATAGGTCCAGTCTGGAAGATTTAAACCAAAACTAATGCTAGAATGAATATAAATTGATGTGACTTTGTATTTAGGTCCTTACATGACCCAATGACATTCCTTTAAGGGTGCAAGATCCCATTTGATGATACGAAACATCGCAAGAAGAAACACCACATGTTTCACTTGAAAATTGGCAGAAAATAGGTCCCCGGGAAAAATGGGCATAACTTTTTACTCATAATGAATTAGGGCTTACTCTCTTGGGAAATGATATTACTTTAGGTCCTCTAAAACTCCTTAAGAGTGAAAAGGAAGATTCCTTATGGATCAAGGTCGCCAACATGAACAATAAGCACCAAAACTGCAGGAAAACACGGTTTCGACGGCAAGGAAAACAGTTGTAACTTTGAAACAGTCCATCCAAACTTTATGTGCTCATAGGAGAAGGTTCCAAAATAGGTCCTCAGCATAATGTAAGCTTCACACACCATGAAACCATCAAATTCAAAGATTATAAAGAAAACAACAGCAAATAGGTACAGAAATCAGGAAATATTTTTGGTTGATGCAAGATTGCTCCAAGACCCAAGATGCTCCTGCATCAAAAATTATCTTGAATTATATATCTATTAATCCTATCGTGTATGTATTATATGAGCTTTATACTATAGAAACCTAAGAATCCTTTATAAAATAAAAGTATTTTATTTTTCTAAAAACCCCTGATGACATCATCATTTACCAATTAATTAATTAATATATTTTTGTGCAATTAAATCTCTTTTTTTTTAATTAAACATCTTTAATTAAAAGATTCCTCCCCAAAGCATTTAAATCAATTTTAAGTGATTTTCCTCTCTTTATTGAATCAATATTCAATAAATGATGTCACATTCCCTAAATAAATTTCATATTTATTTAAAGCCTCAAAACCTAAGAATCTTCTAGCCTTTCCTAAACCCTTCCAATCTTTCCTAAACTTTCCTAAACCTTCCCTAAACCCATTTAGGAGATGTTTCCTACATTTCCTAAGCTAATCCAAGTCTCATTGACTTTTATTCAAACCCTCCCCTTAATGAGCCTTACACACTCATTATAGCCTCTTACACACTCTTTAAAGCTTCTTACATCCTCATAAAGAGACCCACATCGCTTCTTCCACACTTGTTCCCCTTGCACACTTCCCTAGTGTTTCTCACACATGTGTGAGCAACCCTAACCCAAGGTAAACCTTACCATACCCCTAACTCTACCCCAAACTCTACCTCTACCTCTAACTCATCCTCCTAACCCAAGCCCTTCCCAAATCCTATAAATACCCCCACTTCCTAAGAGAAAAATATCAATTCACATCATTTACATTGAGTAGTGTTATAATGCTAGAATAGTCCTAGATCTCAAGCTTTCTTCATTATATGCTAGATTAACTCATTTTCCATGTTTTCTAATACATCATAGCTTAGCATAATGGATTAAACATAGTTTCTTTCATTTTTTTGCATAGAATATAGCATCATATCACATCTCATTTGGTCTAAAAAATTACATAGATTACTAATTAATAGCTTAACTTGCATTCTTGAGCTTTTAGGATCCGTAAGGCCTTAGGGGCAAAATGGGTGTTCTATATCTGATTTTGTGCCACTATGGGGTTCTTATGGTCCCTAAACTATCCTAATATCTCCTAATCATCATTAGGGATATGCTCCAAGTGATTCAAGAGCACACCCACATCCCTAAAGTGATAATAAATCAAACGGTGACAGGGTGCTCTTGTTTCAATTCTATTTGAGTGTCTTTGCATTTTTTTTTATGTTTAAGCTTAAGAATATGCTATTAGATTCATGTCCACTAATGTTTGAGTGTCTACACCTATTCTAAATAGGTTAATTTTGCTCTGATCACATTTTGGCATGTCTGGTGGGACTTGTACACACAAAATTAGTGCACTTCTATGAATCCTTACGTGCAAGAAAACTCAAGAATGAGCCCTCACAAATCGATCCATAGCTCTCTATGCATAGAGTTACAAGATTATGGATTTGCTCTCAGCTAGAGCTATTGAGCTTGTGACCTTGCTAGTCAACCATACAATGAGAGATTCGAATGAGGACAAGGGAAAGAGTGCCAATATCCCCAAAGAATCAAATAGAAATGCAATGCAAATGCAAGATAAGAATGAGGATGCAAATGTGCAAGCTATGCTATGAAAATGGAAGTACAAACTAAGCTATGAAATGGAAATAACAATGTGTTACAACCCTTCCTATTAAGCTAGATGAGTTATTCTAAAGCTTGAAAGTGAAATCTAAACTATGAAAGCATAAACATGAACTACTATGCAAGATTGGAAACTAAACTATGAAGCAAATGAAGAACTCTAAGATGTAATGCAACAATGATCTCCAAAAAGCTCTAAAGAATTCCTGCAGCATAGAGTTAGCATAAAACGAGTGTCTTAGAATGAGGGAGAGAGCTCTCCTTTTATAAGGAATGAGGTGAAATGGACCATTGAGATTAAGAGGCAAAAATTTTTAATCAACGGTGGACCTTGAAAGAGGAGCAATCCATGTGCACAAGTATCCTCCAATAGAAAAATAGGAGTTGACTTTATGTCCATATGAGACAAAAAGTGTTTTTCTCTTTTTTATAAAATAGGAATAATACTTTATTTGTGCAACTTAGGATAAGAGGAAAGGTGGAGCTTTTTATTTATTAAAAGGGGAGGAAATATTCCTTTTGAATAAATAAAGACTTAGGATAAAATGGTTAGCCCATAGGATAAAAATCCAATATATGATCGAAATTAAGATTTGATTAAGAAATTGATAATGTTGAAAATATTGATTATTGATCAAAATGATTCAGGGTTGATAAATCAAATAAATGGGGCCCAAAGTCTAGGCAACCATATTTGGGTGCATACATTTGCCCTTCTTTGACTAATGTGTGATCGATTTGGGAACACATGTAGTCAAAGAATGAAGTTGAAATGTGAGATCGATCTGGGATCACAAAACAACTCAGATATGAGGTTGATTCGGGATCACATCCGGACAAAACATAAACAAAGGCCTTTGAACATGAGGTCGATTCGGGATCATATTCAAAGTAAGAGATAAGAATCTCAAATTTGAGCAAAAGCTCACAAAAGATGTCTGAATTAGGAAAATCAAGATAATCGGGGATGAGAATCCCATAGGTACTGCCCCCTCAGAATCGAAATCGAAATCAGGTAGAGGAGAGACAGCAAATCGATAAAGATTTGATCAAATCAAAATGAAATCATAATCGAATGTATAGGTCAATAGGGTAACCATTAGGCGGTGAAACATGCCCCAGTGAGGAAGTAGAAGAATAGAAATAGGAGACTAGGAATAGGGTGAATGAGAGACTAGAAAATTTGAGAGACATGGAAGGAAGAAAGTCCATCGAAAATTGGATTATACCTCAAAAATTTAGTCAACTACTCAGAAGAAAGGGAAAATTTTGAAACGTGATTTTGACGATCAAGATAACCTCGGATTTCAATTTCGAGTCCGAAAATGGATAGAAAATGATGTGATATGAAAGACTAGAAATGAAAGATATGATCGAGAGGAAGTGGAAGGTGAGCGCAGTCGACTGACAGGTCCATGTAAGATGAAAAAGGAGAGCTCTCTCCATATGCAAAATGCAACACTAGACTAACATGAACCTAAAAATGCAATCTACTATGAAAGTGGTTGACTTGCAAGGTCACAACGCTAATAGACATCTAATTATCATCATTGAGCGTTATTGGTAGCATCGTAAAATCATACAATGTACACTAGCATAACTATGTGGATATGAATATGATCTTTATCAGATAGAAATGTGGAAATCCCACCTAGGCATCAAAGACATGTAGGTCTAGATGACTAATGCAATGAGATCACCTAAGTTTGATATGGCGAGATTATGCTTGTATCAAGACACATGAAAGTCAGGATAACTAGAAGCATGCACTCGCATAAAACAGTCAAGGATAATACCTTGTCAATCCATAGTGTCAAGTAGGACCAGCATAAATGCTCATGATAGTTAGGATCAACAAACTATACCCATAAGTAGATAAAGAAATAAAACATGTTCTCATACGCTCAGTCTTCTAGCTATGCATCATCGAAAACTTCTCAGGGAGAGACCACTCATCAAAGAAATCCTCATAGACAGCACACAAAGAAAAATAAAGTCAACATATCTCAACAAGTTAATTGTTTAAGTGCTTGTGTGTTGGTCATAGAGTCAGACTCTGATCATTGCATCTGCAAATGAGAAATATCACATCAAACTTAGACTATTGGGTAAGACATCTGATAAGTGTTAAGAAACACTCGACACAAGGGTAGTGTTGAAAAACACTGTTTGGGGTGGTGTTGAAAAACCCCTGTTTATGAAAGGCCCCAAGAGACAAACGCACCAAAAGACCTATGCTAATAGTTATGCCCCCTAGACAAAGACAAAGACCAATTCGAGACTAAGCAAAATAAGGTCAGGGTATGATGGAGAAAGGTGCAGTGTTGAGGATGCATGCTAATAAATAGAGGTGCAAAGGCCTCAAGTAGCCCCTGTTTCCAGGTTTTCACCACTTGGATTTTATTTTTTTTTGTATTTTTGCTACCAAGGCACCTATTTCCAAGTTTTCACCAAGGCACCTTTTTTTTTTTTTTTGTATTTTTTTCAAGACTTTTTTCTACTTTTTAGGAGTTTTTCAGCATCATATATCAATTTTTTTGATTTTTTTTCAGGATCATAAAATATGTACAAAGGATGCCCCCAGACAGAACATGCATCAAGGATAGAACTTCTTGAGGTGCAAAATGTTGATGGGGTCAGAGATTTGTTCTCCATCGGGATCTGATAGTAAATATGCACCTGTACCAAAAGCTACTGTAATAATGTATGGTCCAAGCCAATTAGGTTTGAACTTTCCCTTTTGTTCTCTATTCTGTTGATTCTTAGGGTTCTCTCTCAAAACAAGATCACCTATCTAAAATTCCCTAGTGCAAACCTTCTTGTTGAATGCTTTGGACATACGCTTCTGATACACTCTCATATGATCAAATGAAGCCTTACGCTTCTCATCTAGAAGTTCAAGTTCCTGTAACCTCATGGTGCGGTAATCCTCATCTGTTATCAATCCTTTGAGTGAGACTCTAAGTGAAGGTATCTCTACTTCTAAGGGCAACACCGCTTCAGTGCCATAGGTAAGAGCAAAAGGAGTAGCTCCTGTAGGTGTACGAATGCTAGTTCTATAAGCCCATAGTGCTGGATTGATTTGCAAGTGCCAATCCCTACCATTCTTGTGCACTGTCCTATGAAGAATCTTAAGGATGGTTTTATTGGAAGCCTCTGCCTATCCATTTCCCTGTGGAAAGTAAATGGAGGACCAATGTTACTTGATTTTAAATTTTTTGCATAAATGCTTTAGGTCCTTATTCTTGAATTGACCTCCATTATCAGTGATAATCTTAGAAGGTACCCAAATCGGCAAATAATATGATTCAAGATGAACAAAGAGATAGTCTTCCCTAAAGCCACAGAAAGTGGCATGGCTTCCACCCATTTTGTGAAGTAGTCAGTAGCAGTAATAATGAACTTATGTCCACTTGATGAGTTGGGGTGAATCTTCCCAACTAGATCAAAGGCCCAGCACTGAAATGGCCAATGAGAAATGGAAGGAATCAACTCCCTACCTAGAGCATGAATCAGGTTTCCATGTTTTTGACATTTTTCACAAGACTTAGCAAAGGCTACTGCATCTATTTGCATCGTGGGCCAATAATACCCTGCCCTAAGCAACCTTTGGGCCATGGCAAGACCGTTGGAATGTCCACCACAAATGCCCTTGTGGATGTCGGCTAACGCTTGGTCAGATTCCTCCTTTTCCAAGCACTTAAGGAGTGTCCCATCTAAACCCCTCCTATATAAATCACCAGAGATAAGGGTGTGGTGGGAGGCATTGCAGACAAGGTTTCGACATTCAAAATGGTTGAATGTGTTGGGGATGATGCCATCACAGAGATATGAATAGATAGCACCATATCAGGAAGATTCATGTGTGACAAGGGTACAAATGACATGGCTTTCAGATGAGTCAAATATGGGATGGTGTAGCTCTTCCACCAGAAATTCAAATCTAGATTCATGTTGTTCCAACTGTAGGAGTGAAGCTAATGTAGCCATAACATCTGCAGCTTTGTTCTTTGTCTTGGGGATCTGTTGAAATGTCACAAATGTAAAGTAACGTCTCAATGATTCAACCATATTTTTGTAAGGTACCAATTTATCATCCTTGGTTTGATACTCCTCATTGACTTGGTTGATAATTAGCTGTGAATCCCCAAAGACATGTAATTCTGTTACGTTCCATTCTATAGCCATTTTCAATCCATTGGTCAAAGCTTCATATTCTGCAATATTATTTGTACATGGGAATAAAAGTTTGTAAGACTTTGGAATGTTGCACCCATGTGGAGAAACAAATAATACTCCAACACCTGATCCATTTTGTATGTGGGAACCATCAAAGAACATTTTCCAAGTGTGAGTAGTCATATACAGTATGTGTTCATTTGGGAACTCTACCTGAATAGGCATACTATCCTTAACTGGGAAATCGGCTAATTGATCAGCAATAGCTTGCCCCTTTATGGCCTTTCTCTCAATGTACTCTATATCAAATTCAGTCAAAACCATCATCCACTTAGAAAGTCTACCCGTGAGAGCAGCCTTACTAAGAAAGTACTTAAGAGGATCAATTTTTGCAACTAAATGTATAGTATGAGAAAGCATATAGTGTCACAACTTTTGGGAAGCAAACACTACTGCAAGACAAGACTTTTCAATGTTATTATAATTGATCTCATAAGATACTAGAGTACGACTGATATAGTATATGACCCTTTCTTTCCCAGTGTCATCTAATTGAGCCAACAATGCCCCCAAGGAAGACTCTGTCACTGAAATGTACAAAATCAATGGTTTCCCTGGAATAGGAGGCATCAAAATTGGAGGATTAGCCAAATACTGCTTAATTTGATCTAGGCTCTTTTGGCATTCCTCATTCCACACGCAAGAAGCACCCTTATGCAATGTCTTATTAAAAGGTTGTGCTTTGTCTGCAAGCTGAAATAAACCTCCTGATCGACTGAAGATGTCCCTGAAGACTTCTCATTTGACTGATATTTCTTGGAGGTGGCATATCTAATATAGCTTGGACCTTTTCGGGATCAACCTCTACTCCTTTTGCTGAAATTATGAATCCTAGGAGTTTACCTGAGGCAACTCCAAATGCACACTTTTTTGGATTCAATCTAAGCTGAAACTGTTCCATGCGATCTAGAATCACTTCCAAATCATTGAGGTGTGTATCCCGTTTCCTAGATTTAGCCAAGGTATCATACACTTAATCTTCCATGTTCTTATGCATCATATCATGAAAAGTTGTGGTCATAGCTCATTGGTATGTTGCTCCTACATTCTTTAGGCCAAATGGCATGACATTCCAGCAATAGGTTCCCCATGCACATGTGAAAGCTATTTTCTCTTGATCTTCGGGAGCTATTTTTATCTGGTTATATCCAAAAAACCCATCCATTAAGGAATATATCTCATAACCCACCGTCATATCCACTATCATGTCTATGTTTAGGAGTGGAAAGTCATCCTTTGGGCATGCTTTGTTGAGGTCTCTGAAGTCTGTGCAAATGCGAATAGATCCATCATGTTTGGAAACTGGAACAATATTGGAGATCCACTCAGCATAGTCAATTGCTCGAATGAATCCTACACGTAAGAGCTTTTCTAATTCAGCTTTAACAAGAAGAGCTATGTGAGGATGCATTTTCCTCAACTTTTGTTTAACCAGTTTTATTCCTGGAGCTATAGATAGATGATGCATAATAAGATCAGTGTCAAGCCCTAGCATATCAGAATATGTCCAAGCAAAGTTGATTTTCTTCTTTTGCAAAAATTTTGTATATGCCTCTTTTTCTCCAACTGATAGAGACTAAGCTAGGTGCACTATTTGGGGAGCCTCTTATGTATTCAAATTGACTGGTTGTGTGGGCTCAATGAGAATTGATGACCTGTCTTGGAAGTAACTTGGCAAGTTATTAAGTACCCCATCCTTAGGTGCCTCAAAAAGGTTTTCACCCTCGGATACGTCATTTATTTTTACTATTTTTGGTTCTGATACCGCCACAAGGTGGTTTTCACCATCAGACCTATTTTTCTTTTTTTCTTTTTCTTTTATTTTTAGACTGAGGTACTTAATATCAGGCTCCATCATACTCATTGTCGATTCACTGGTGGAAGAAGCCACAGTTTCAAGAGCATTCAGATAGCAGGTAATTTCATAATCATTCTGAAAGGTGAGGAGTCTAGGCTCTTGGTGGCACTGAGACCAGTCGATTAGGTCATAGTGAACAAGGGGTAGGTCAATGATAGGTTCAACATTGTTTATATGGAAGGTGTTATCTCTGGTGACCATATGATCAGGATTCATCTAGTCCCCTCCTAAGATACCCGAGTCAGGATTTGTCCTATCAAATGAAGCGTCGTCCACTAAGGCAATTCAAGGAGTCCAATCCTCCAGTCCTACACTAGGCTTGTTGGTTACATTGGGTTGAGTACTATAAGTATGGACAACATCCATGTCCAAATCAACTATTGCATCTGAAAGTGAATCCCATTCGAACTCATGTGAGTCTATTTCTGAATCATTATTTGGGCCTTGTGATGTAGAAGCCTCAAGATTGGGAAGAGTTTCCCCTTCTCTAACACTAGCATTGTTACTATCCATCGTAGTTAGGATAGCAACACTTTCCATTGTCAATCTAGCATTCATACTGTCAGTTGGAAAATCTTGTGAATCTCCCCAAAGGAGATTTTTTGAAGGCACCCAATCATCAGACATGTCTTGTTGATTAGAGAGATTAGGTGTGTAGTCTGAGTCATCGTCACTGTCGGTCGCAGCTAAGACATGGACACTTTTTTGTTTCTTATTTTCAAAACCTAAGCCAACTATTGACTTATTCCTTCATCCAAAAAGGGCATGGTTAAGAGGTTCAGCCCTAGCATCTAGCCTATGACTAAGGGGACCCTGTCTTGGATAACCCATATTCTTGACCAATGTATACCCTCTCCCATAAGTTCTAGGGGAAGGTGCAAAATTCTCATTATGTAGGTATTTCTCTTCTCGGTAAATCTAGTCCCTAATGGCAACCTCTTATTTTTCTTGTTGAATCAGAACTGAGGATTCCACAAACTTATCGAACAATGTCATGGCCAAAGATGAGGGCTTCATTTCTTGAGAAGGTTTGCCATAAGACCTAGGGGAAATTGGCAATTTTGTGAATGAATCCAATTTGTAATCCCCCATACCAAGATCTATGGTCTTGAATTTATTCTTGCATTGTTCAAATGTAGTATCAAAAGTGTTAGCCTCCCTATTCAAAGGAATGTGAGACCTTGCTAAAATTGTGTTGACTGACAGTGTGCTATCTCTAAGTATGTAGACTTCTATTCCATTGTAAGGGAATTTTACACACTGATGATAGGTAGATGGGACTGCTTGCATCTCATGTATCCATGGTCTACCTAACAAAATATTGTAAGCCAAAGGACTGTCATCAACAATCTAGAATAAAATGTCTTTCTCTACAGGACCAATTCGAATATGAAGAATGACCAATCCTTTAGAACTACGTTCTACTTCATCATAAGCCTTGATAGTTATTTTCTTCCTTGTGTCAATGACTTCTTCTAAATAACCCAAGGCCTTCAATAAGCTCAAAGAACAAATATTAAGCCCAACACCCCCATCTATCAATACACGCCTGACATGGGTCTTGTGGATCATAACCTCTATATGAAGGGCCAAATTGTGTGGGTGGCTTAATGACTTGTCATCTTCTTCTGAGAATGTAAGGTAGTGAGGGCTAGCCAAGTGGTTGACAAGATTTTGGAATTGATCTACATCTATATCATTAGGGACATTAGCCATTCGCAAGGCATCCTTAAGGACACGCTTATGCTTAGGGGACAGTTCCAAAAGCTCAAAGATTGAAATCTGCGCTGGTGTACGTTGTAATTGGTCAACAAGATTATAATTCAACTCCGGACCAACAACAAATTTTGGAAGAACCCCCTTTGACACTGGCTACTTAGACTTACTAGAGTTAGGACCTCTAATAACAATGGGAGCTTGAGACTAGCTTCTAGTGACAACATTGAGGGGTTGGGACATCCTTCGTGAGTGAGGACCTCTTAGTACCACAACGGGTCCTTCATTAGGCATAGGAGTTGAATCCACATCATATCCATAAGGGTCTTTCCTTCTCATCATGTTGACATTATCATCAGCCACTTCAAGCATGTTAATAACATTTTCAACATTTGTGTAAGTGTAGTTGATAGCGGCCTTGCCATTCTTGTTGTTAGAATTCTCTCCTTTCTCATATTTGGGCAAGGGTTCTTTAAAAGCTTTGTGATCCGCATTAGTGGTTAAATCATCAACTTGTAATTTGTTGCTGTCAATAAGGTCTTGAACAAGATGTTTAAGTCTAAAACAATTTTCTATATCATGTCCAATTCCATTGTGAAAGACACAAAAGGCCTTCTCATCCCACCAATGAGGTTTAGGATCTGGTATGTGGTGTTTGGCAGGATCCTGAGGGTGTGCCAAATTGTGAGCAATTAATGTCTTGAAAATGTCTGCATAGGAGTCCCCAAGTTTAGTAAATTGTGTCTTTTCCTTTTTAGGTCCCCCTTGATACTTGGGTTTATTGTCTGGTTGTCCCGAAGATGTTTGCAGCTTCATAGCTTGAACTGCATGAGAGAGATTAAGAACTCCTTCATTCTTAGGTTGTGATGAGTCAACAACCCCATCATTGACCACCTACTTATTCTTATTCCAATAAGAGTTCTTTTTGTCCTTATTACCATTATTGTTGTTGTTTTGGCCATTGTTATTATTAGCTGATTTAGCCAAAATTCCTTGTTCTTTTAGGACATCCTCTATGCGACAGGCCACTTCTACCATGGTATCAAAATAATTAAATGGGATCTTCCTTACTTCATATCTTAACTCCAGTACCAAGTTGCTCACAATGATGTCTATTCTTTCCTCCTTAGGAATTGTCCTTGGATATTTCGAGCACAAATGTCTCCATCTTTGTAGAAAGGTAACAAAGGATTCCCCTTGGTTCTGCTTGAGTTTGCACAAATCAAGCATGGTGACCGACCTTGATAATTTGTAAGAAAAATGTTGGACAAACCTTTCCACAAGCTCTTTAAATGTCTTAACTGGAGGAGTAAAGTTAGTAAACCACTCCATGGCTTGACCCTTGAGGCTCCTTGGAAATAATCTCATTAAATAGGAGTCTTCATGGTGAAAAGAAAAACTCATTATATAAAATTGTCTAACATGGTCATGAGGATCACCAATGCCATCATATTTTTCGTAGGTTGGAAACTCAATTTTCTTAGGAAACTCAACCAACACCACACTCTTGTCGATTGGGTTGGGACATATGGAATCCAAATTAAAGGTTCTCTTAGGTGCCCTCATCCTTTCTATATCCCTTTGAAGTTGTTTAATCACCTCATTAGTTGATGGATCTTGCTTCTTTACCTTTCGGTCCACATCAAAATTGTATGGGACCTTAGCAACTTTGTTGATGAGACTTTCTAGGAACTGATCCTTGTTTTGTTCCACATACCTTTCTACATATGCTTGAAAGGATGGTTCTTGTTGCATAGTCATAAAATCTATTTTATCAAAGTTGGTATAGCTTCCTCCATGTTGTGAGCCATGATGTTCTTGTTGGGAGGGTTGCTTTGAATGTCTATGAGGCAATCGTCTCCTATGATGATCATATCTTGAAGTCCTTCTTCCAGTAGGACTTGGGGATCGTGAGGGCATCCTTAACCTTCTTCTAGGACTTGGTGAGGGGGTAGATGGGGGCGAGTTGGTCCCACTATTGGTACCCCTCCCATTGAATTGATTTTGGAGATGTTGTGCATAGAGCCTATCTTCTTCTTCTTGGGTGACTCTTTTGCTTATGTCCAATAATGCACGTTCCTCTTCTTCTAGTTGTCCGAATTTCTCCTTTTTGGTAGCTTGTTCATCTAGATAGGCTTGCTTCTCCCTTTCAATGCTTTTCAACTTTGTATTTGCATATCGAGAGGTATCTTTAAGTGGAGAAGATTGTCTTGAATGCCTTATTACATTGGCTGCGTTGATGTGATGGTCACTAGATTCGTTGTTCTGGTTCTCATGTTGTGACGCTGAATCTGAGTGAGTTTTCCTATAATGTCTCTCAGCTCATTGGTGAGCATCTAAATATCTTCTATTTTTGGGAGGTGACCTGGGTGGACTAGCATGAGAAGAACCACTGTACTCTCTCCTATGCCATTGGAAGATATCCTCAAGAGTTTGATTCATGGCTTCTCTTTGTTGTCGAGTGAAAGTGTAACTCATGTCCATACTTGATGAAAGTGGTGCTAAAGAGGTGCTTACTTCACTAGGATTACCTTTTGGATTAAAACAAACTTCAGATTCACTTTTAGGAGATTGATCGAAAAGGGGTTCTTTTCCCTTGTGCTGTTGATGAGTCTTAATTGGTGGTAACTGGCTAAAGACAATAGGGGGTTGCTTCCCTTGATTGACTTGGTAACTTGTTGTAACTGACATGAAAGAAATATATTCTTAATGATAGGGTGACCTCGCAAAGTGTCAACACCAAACTAGGATAATCAAAGTTCTCTATTGTCCAAAGAGAAATGAAAAGATAGAAAAAAAGGGGCTTTACCAACACTGTCAAAGAGGTGCTTCAAATCAAAGGGTAACTACCCTTGCACTTTTGAATCAGGAGGTTGGACTAGGCCAAAATATAACTGAAATTGATTAAATGAAAGCGATTTGGACAATAAGAGCACTAAAATTTTCCAAGAATGTAGCTAACAATTCTAGAGATAAGCTTTCTCACCAAGAATACCTTCTAACTTGACAACTATTTCCAAAATGACCTCGTAAACCAGATGATGCTATCCTAGAGGGATAAAACTAGAAATTTAGAGCCAAGATAGGTCTCTAATGATAGATTAAGAAACCTACTCAAAGACCTAACCTGACTAACAGCAATTGAAACTGACCAAACTGAAAGCACGATAGAAACTACCCAAGCGATATACTCTAGGCTAACAAGGTGATACACCTATAACTGGGTGATACTTCACCTGAAACTAGGTGATAGACCTCACAATATCTGGGTGATAAACACCAGGCAGGTTGGGCAATAGTCCAGTAGGGGCGAACTATCGCGCGATGTTTCTTCTCAAAGCAGGCGATACTGTTGCAAAATTGTTTAACTCTTGACCAGAACTGTGTAAAATTTGCATTTTTTTTGGGTCTGTTTGGACACAATTTTCAGTCTGAGGGTTGATGTTTTTGATCTCAATCATAATATCAATAGAATTTTGGCAAGTTTGCAAATAGTGAGGGATCAAACATGTCTCAAAACACTTGAAACAAGGGCAAAAGCAACCTTGCCAAGACAAACACTTGTGATATCAAAAATAAAATTGCACCCTATGAACACTACCTATCGTTTATGTATTGAGAATGTTTACATTGGTATCACACAATTGAAGACAATTCAAGCAAATCTATCATAAAAAGTCAAGGCTCAATACTTACCAACTTAGCCCACAACTTGGTGTCCCCTTGCCTCACAGAAAGTGGTCACCCACAATAGATGTTGGCTTTGTCATGGAAGTGCCAAAGACACAACCAAAGGAACACATATGGTGAGTATCTTAAGGTGATCCGGGTTGTTCCACTTGGATCAATCCTTGCACTAAGAAGATAAGCGGCTAAATAAGGTGGCTTCTATCTAAAGGTTCTTAATAAGGGCTTCCGTTCATAACACCCCTCTTGCTCCTCATAGAGGACTAGGACCTTGCGGCCTCAAGAGTACCTTAAGCATTCTTGCTCAATGTTTTCCCCATGGTCACAATCCCATGAGTTACTCACATCAAGCGAAGATAAGTGTTATGTCTACCAAGGTTTTGTGTCCTCGATAGCCTTGAGATTATAGTGAGTTGGAATCACTCCCCACCAAGGAAAATGATGACAAGGTTGTCCCCACTTGGGTCATTCCTCTTGATTGCTCAAGAGCAGGCCCACTAAAAGATTCTTACAACTAAATAAAAAGTGGATTAACTCTTGAGGTTCAAGATTTTTGGTTCACCACAAGGGTGAAGAGCATACTCCCCTATCTCAAGAATTTCTCCCAAACACACCAAGAAAAGATTCAATTACTCCCTTGCTTTCAAAATCCCAAGATGGGTCAAGATTTCTGTTTCACCACAAGGGTGAAGAGCATACTCTCCTACCACCTCAAAATTCCTACAACAAGGTATTAAGTGCCTATGGAATGAAACAACTAGTATATGTCGCACCCAATAAAGAAATCAATTGAACAAGCACTTGATTTATTTTTTATGCTTAGGGCAGCCCTGCAAAACCATTAGTAGCCTTCTTTGACATGGATTTTGGAAAATATTAAGCAATGAGAGCACCTACAAGGACAACTTGTTAGCTCCACAATGGTTAGCACATCAAAAATTAGATAATATGCAAGTGAAATAGCTAATCAAATGACAAAATCTAAAAATGAAATCATCATGGTTGGATTAGGCTTGAAAAAACCTTTCCAACGATATATAACACTTCAATTTTTGATACCATTTGCAAAAATTTCTAAAAAAATGGGTGCCCATTTTCCAGAGGCACGGATTTGAAAACGCTAAAATTTTCAAAATTTCCAAAAATAGTACAAAACTAGCAAATCTAGAAATCTAATAGCAAAATTAAACAGAAAATACTAGGCGACATTTAACAGCTCATAGGCATCATCCAAAAACTGGCAGGCGTGATCCAAATCTGTAGAGGCGTGAACAAAATCTGCATAGGCATGATTAAAATGTGCATAGGCGTGAGTGAATCTTGCATAGGTGTGAGTGAATCTTTCATAGGCGTGAATAAAATCTTTATAGGCGTGAATAAAATGTGCATAGGTGTGAGTAGAATATGCAAACACGTGAACAAAAAATGTACACGCGTGAGCAGAATGCTCACAGGCATGAACAGAATGCTCATAGGCATGAACAGAATGTGCAGAGGCATGAGAAGAATATGTAGACGTGTGAACAAAAAATGTAGATGCGTGAACAAAATGCTCATAGGCGTGAACAGAATGTGCAGATTTGGATCACGCCTACCAGTTTTTGGATGATGCCTACCACGGTGGGTGCTAGAAATGTACACACAAAAGTAGTGCACTTTTATGAATCCTTACATGTAAGGAAACTCAAGAATGAGCCCTCACAAATCAATCCATAGCTCTCTATGCATGGAGTTGCAAGATTATGGATTTTCTCTCAGCTAGAGCTATTGAGCTTGTGACCTTGCTAGTCAACCATACAATGAGAGATTCGAATGAGGACAAGGGAAAGAGTGCCAATAGCCCCAAAGAATCAAATGGAAATGCAATGCAAATGAAAGATAAGAATGAGGATGCAAATGTGCAAGCTATGCTATGAAAATGGAAGTACAAACTAAGCTATGAAATGGAAATAACAATGTGTTACAACCCTTCCTATTAAGCTAGATGAGTTATTCTAAAGCTTGAAAGTGAAATCTAAGCTATGAAAGCATAAACATGAACTACTATGCAAGAATGGAAACTAAACTATGAAGCAAATGAAGAACTCTAAGATGCAATGCAACAATGATCTCCAAAAAGCTCTAAAGAATTCCTGCAGCATAGAGTTAGCATAAAACAAGTGTCTTAGAATGAGGGAGAGAGCTCTCCTTTTATAAGAAATGCAAAGGAATGGACCATGGAGATTAAGAGGAAAAAGTTTGAATCAACGGTGGAGCTTGAAAGAGGAGCAATCCATGTGCACAAGTATCCTCCAATAGGAAAATAGGAGTTGACTTTATGTCCATATGAGACAAAAAGTGTTTTTCTCCTTTTTATAAAATAGGAATAATACTTTATTTGTGCAACTTAGGATAAGAGGAAAGTGGGGGCTTTTTATTTAATAAAAGGGGAGGAAATTCCTTTTAATTAAATAAAGGCTTAGGATAAATGGTTAGCGCATAGGATAAAAATCCAATATATGATTGAAATTAAGACTTGATCCAGAAATTGATAATGTTAAAAATATTGATTATTGATCAAAATGATTCAGGGTTGATAAATCAAATAAATGGGGCCCAAAGTCTAGGTGACCATTTTTGGGTGCATACAGGACCCTACACGCCTTCTAAACTACATTTTTTAGGGTTTTCCAAGAAAAAAACTCATGTTTTCAGCAAAATCATCTTGTTCTAGGTGAATACTCATATGAGTAAACTCCCTAGGATACTTTATCATAAAGAGAAAGGACCTTGACTCATACTAGGACCACCCATCACTTGTATGGGAACTTTCTAGGCCTTTCTAGCTTGTTTTTGGCCCGCTGGCCCTGTTTGCTTGTACTGGAGAGAATCCTTACTCATACTGGCCCTACCTAATACTTGTACAAGTAAATACCTCAGAATACCCTACCTTGTTTACTCATATGGGAAACATGGGGGTCTTGTAAGGCCTTAGGCCAAGGGAAAGTTGTATTTTTTATTTTCTAGGGGTTTTAAGGCCCTCTTGATTGCTTATTTCAAGTTTCTAACACTTTTTTCTGAAGGTACACTTGGAAGGCATCAAAATCACTAAAAACCAAAGGCCCTAAGTCTCATAAACTTGTTTGATCAATTAGGAACTTCAAAGATTTCATTTGGTAGCTTAAAATAAACACTAAAAACACTCTTGAGTGCCTGGTGCAGGAGCACCCTTAGAAGGACAGTTGGTTGTCCTATTTTATTGTGGAGAGACCCTCTTGAAGGGCATTGTACATAGATAAGGTCTTGTGACCAGAAGTGGTGTGGTTTGAGTCTAGGTGAGTGTCTAAATTCTAGTTTTGAGGTTAGTTTGTCTTCATGAAAGTCATGTACCTGATGATGTTAGTAAGTGATCAATGTTGATCAATGTTGTTTTTAGTGTTTCTAGGGTCTTAGGTGCTCTAGAAAGTCTAACTAAGGTTAGGAAAGCTTAGGTGGAGTTAAAACACCTTGAAGATTGACAAGTTGTAAAAGATGTCAAAATGTTGTCGAGCAACATTTGCAACTTTGAAAAGTTGCTATGACAAGAAAACCTAACTTTAAGGGTTTCGGTCTTCATGAGGTTTAGGAATTCTTAATAGGCCAAAACACATGAGATAGGGATATATATGTTTGAAAAACCCTAATTTAGGGTTGATAGACTCATTGCGTACAATTTGACTTACTGTAGCAAGAAGTTTTACAAAGAATAGAGAAAGGACTTGAGGAATAGTGTTAACTTTCAGTTTATATGGATTGAATCATCAATTGTAGCTATTGGAATATGGTGTTCATTATGTTGTAGTGTGATTCAAGCTTTGAGTTTGTTCATTAGTTAGATTTACTTTGTATTTTGTTAATTCTTTGTGTTTTCATAGTTCACTGTCCAGTTTTGACAGTGTGTACAAAATGTAAGCCTAGCTCCATTTCCCACCATAGCTCTTGTACAACCTTTTGGGGATGGAGACTAGGGTTGTTAAGATTCAAGATTCCTCAAGTCTAGGCTTTGAAGATGCATGCAAGTATTTTTAAGGTCTTTCCCTAGGCGAGCTAAGTGTAAAAGCCTGACTAGGAAGACCTAGTGTTTGTGTTGAAATATTGCAGGAGGGTTTGTGTCAAGAGCCAAGAAGGCCTTGAATGTGATGTGTAATGAACTACAAGTATTCCATGATCAAGAGGATTTCCCAAGAGATCAGATTACCAAATTTTGAGACCAAAGATCCAAGATAGGTCTTAACCTTAGGAAAAGGCCCTAATTCTGAAATAGGGTGTACGAACGGTGCCAGGACCTCAGACCAAGAAAATCTGAAAGGTCTTAAGGCATATATGTGAACTTCCAATAATCATTTGGGGGTTCTTTAAGAAGTTTTAGCAGTGCAAGGGGAATCCTAGATTTTAGGAGGTCTAATTGGGCTAAAAGGCCACTAGGCCTAAAACTTAAGAATTTAGAGAGCGATTGGAAAATGGCTAAACTTGGTAACCAAAGGCCAAAGTAGGAGTCAAAATTGGATTAAAAAGAAGCCCTTAGCCTCCTGTAATCAAAACCATAGGTTAGGGCTTGTGAGCTATGGAAAAGAAGAGTGCTCTTTGAAGGCAAAGAGTGGATATCAAAGAAGATAGGAAGAACTCTTGAGGGTGGGAAGAAATTGAATCTTTCCTAGAGTTTTAGGGTGGATTGAGGAAGCCCTAGGAGGTCCTAAGTGTGACCTAAGAAGAGTTTAGGATAACTCAAGGTGAATTGGAGTTTCTCCCTATCAGAGTGGTATCAAAGCTAGGTAAAAGATTTGGGAAAAGTAGTGTTACAGACAATGAATGTTGCAGCCCATCAAATCAAGTGGAGAATCAGTTGCATCTAGCAAGATGGTAACTAATGCCAAACTAGCCAAAAAGGTTGAAGAGCAGGAGGAGGATAATCGACTACTAAGAGAGAGATTGGCTCAATTAGAGAAGCTCTTGGGTGAAGTCCAAGATAAGGTTGATAAAGTGAAGGACAAGGTAGACTAGAAGGAAGAGCAAGAAGCTAAGGAGAAGGATAGACTTGGAGGAAGAAGCTCCAACTCCTGACCCTGTCATAGTAGATGAACCCTTCTTGAAGGCACTCAAGTCCTTAAGTGGGAAAGCATTGGAGGGTGTATCACTTTTTAGTGGACAAATGGATCCTGATCTAGTTATGGACTAGATTAATAGTATTGAAAATCACTTTGAATGTGATGGAATAATAGAAGCTCAAAAGGTTAAAGTGGCTAAGTCTAGGTTGAGGGGATCAACACTCACCTGGTGGAAGTATGTTCAAACTGAAAGAGAAAAAGAGGGCAAGAGTCCTATTGCCACATGGAAAGGCATGTTTTTAAAGCTGAAACAAACCTATTTACCAGATGACTATGAGGTTCAACTGCATAGAAGGAGACAAAACCTCAAGCAGAAGGACTTAGATGTCCAAGCATACACTGAAGAGTTTCAAAAATTATGTCTAAGGTTAAAGATAGTAGAGGATGAGAGCATAAGATTGGCTAGATACCAAAATGGACTCAAATGGTCTATCCAAGAGGAAATGAGCCTTGCTACCTTCAAGAGTGTGAGACAATGTTACCAAATGGCTTTGAAAATAGAGGAAAAAAAGAAGAAGAAACATGATCAATCATCAAAAAGCAGAGGTAGAGGAAAAGAAAACAAGGGCCATAGAGGCAGCTTTGTAGGCAGGGGTAGTGAATTTAGAGCTCAAGGGGAATCCAAATTGATAGAGATA
This sequence comes from Chamaecyparis obtusa, assembly GCA_027943335.1. Taxonomy (NCBI): domain Eukaryota; kingdom Viridiplantae; phylum Streptophyta; class Pinopsida; order Cupressales; family Cupressaceae; genus Chamaecyparis; species Chamaecyparis obtusa. The sequence goes on from BSBK01002259.1 coordinate 330,820, forward strand.
GTCAATGAAACCAGTGGAAGAGAAAGTAAGATTAGAGGCAAGGGATTCCAAGGTGGAGGAAGAAGCAGATTTGGAGGTTCAAGCAAAGCCTCACATTTTGCAACCATGAAATGTTTCCATTGCAACCAACTAGGTCACCTGGCCTATAGATGCCCTAAGAAGGATTCTATCTCACATGGTGAGAAAAGGGTAAACTACATAGCCCAAGAAGAGACTATTAGCATCAAATCCCCTAAAATCAACCTTGATTCAGAAAGTGGAGAGAATCTTATGATTAGGAGGATTCTTATTAAGGAACCTGTCAAAGAGGAAGCTAAACAAAAGAGGGCACTTTTGGAGTGAAGTGCAAAATACTTGGCAAAGTTTGCAAGATGATTATAGACTCAAGGTCTACAGATAATATCATCTCAGAGGAGGCAGTCAGAAAACTTGGATTAACCAAAATCCCTCACACAAACCCTTATAGGGTCACATGGTTAAATAAAGGGCAACATGTCCTAGTAAATGAGCAAGCATGGGTTGATTTATCAATAGGGAAATATGTGGATAAAGTCCTATGTGATATACTCCCAATGGATGCATGCCACCTACTCTTAGGTAGGCCATGGCAATTTGACAAAAAAACAATACATGATGGAGAGAGGAACTCTTAGTCCTTCAAGAAAGATGGGGTCACCTATAGGATTCAGTCACTCATGGATGATGAGGGGTCTACATCAATAGGACCTAATATCTTGTTGCAAGGGGGTAAGGAATACATCCAAGGTGTGAAGGATGGAGAAGGAACACATTTTTCTATCATGGTGAAGCCTAGTGAAGAGAAGAAGGTGGAACAAGTACCATTGCCTAAAGAAGTATAGGAGCTATTGAAAGAGTTTAAAGACATAGTTAGTGATGGGTCACCTGCCATGTTACCACCTCCTAGAGCTATAAGTCATCAAATTGACTTCATACTAGGGGCATCTCTGCCAAACAAAGCAACATACAAGATGACTCCTAATCAAAATAAGGAGATAGCTAGACAAGTACAAGAAATTTTGGACCAAGGACTAATTAGGAAGAGCATTAGCCCATGTGCAGTGCCAGTAGTCCTAGCATCAAAGAAGGGAGGTAAGTGGAGGCTTTGTATAGACTCAAGAGTAATTAATAGGATCACTATAAGGTACAGATTTCCCATTCCAAGGATTGAAGATCTTATGGACTATTTGGGAGGAGCAAGCTACTACACCAAGTTTGATTTGAAGAGTGGGTACCATCAAACAAGGATTAAGGAGGGAGATGAATGGAAGAATGCATTCAAGACCATAGAAGGGCTCTATGAATGGTTGGTCATTCCCTTTGGGCTTAGTAATGCTCCAAGAACTTTCATGAGGTTGATGAATAAGGTGTTGAAAGACTACATAGGAAGATTTGTAGTAGTGTACTTGGATGATATCCTAATCTTTAGCAAGACTAAAGAGGAACACCTCCAACATTTGTAGATTGTGATGAAGAGACTCCATGAGGAGAAGTTGTCCATTAACTTGGAAAAGTGTGAATTCATGAAGAAAGTGTTGATCTATCTTGGTTTTGTGGTCTCTCAAGGATCCTTGAAGATGGATCTTAGCAAGGTGGAAGCAATACTCAATTGGCCTACACCTACAAGTAGCACTGAGGTAAGGAGTTTTCATGGACTTGTCCAATTCTATAGAAGTTCATTAAAGGTTTTAGTGGGATATGTGCACCAGTCTTAGATACTATTAAAGGTGGAGTAAAAACTAAGTTTAAGTGGACTCCAGAGGCTAGTAAGGGTTTTGAGTTATTGAAAAAGAGAGTGGCTACACAACCTATATTGGTTTTGCCAAATTTTGATAATTTGTTCACTTTAGAGTGTGATGCAAGTGGCATAGCAGTTGGGGCAACACTGAATCAAGAGAATAGACCAGTGGCATTCTATAGTGAGAAGTTGAATGAGGTTAAGAAGAGGTATTCTTATTATGACCTAGAGTTGTATGCCTTAGTTCAATCCTTGAGGAAATGGAGGCACTATTTGCTTCTTAAAGCATTTGTGGTGTATACTGATAACAAGGCTTTGAGTTTCATCAATTCACATGAGAAGTTGAGCAATAGACATCTCAAATGGATGGAATATTTGTAGGCCTATGCATTCACCATAAAGCATAAGAAAGGATAGTTAAACAAGGTGGCTGATGCCTTGAGTAGGAGACTTTTGACAGTCCAAGAAGTGCAGCTCCAAAGCATAGGGATAGAGAGCTTCAAAGAGCTCTATGAAGGAGATGAAGACTTTGTAGAAGCATATAAGGTTTGTATAGAATTTAAGAATAATTTCCATAGTCAATTTGCAGACTATACAATTGAAAATGAACTATTGTTTAGAGGTGGACAATTATGTGCACCTTTAGGATCTATGAGGGAGAATTCGATACAAGAGAAGCATAATGGGAGCTTGAGTGGGAATTTTGGCCTAAACAAAACACTAGAACTTGTGCAAAAGTTTTATTATTGGCCTAAGATGTAGAAGGACATCAAAAAGTATGTGGAACAATGCTTAGTTTTCAAAAAAGCTAAAGGCACTTCATCTAATGTAGGTTTGTATCAACCTTTACCCATTCCTAGCAGCCCTTGGGAATGCATTAGCATCAATTTCATAGTTGGATTGCCTAGAACCAAGACTTGTTTAGATAGTATATTTGTGGTTGTAGATAGGTTTAGCAAGATGATTCACTTCATTTCTTGCAAAACCACTCATGATGCTAGTCATATTGTACATTTGTTCTTTAAGGAAGTGGTACGGATTCATGGTTTTCCACTAAGCATAGTCTCTGACAGAGATGTCAAGTTTATGGGCCATTTTTGGAAGACCCTATGAAGAGGTTAGGTACTAACCTATCATTTGGATCAGCCTACCATCCCCAAATTGATGGTCAGACTGAAGTCATTAATAGGGTGTTGGATAATCTCCTTAGATGCTTGACAAAGGAGTATGGAGTGATGTGGGATCAGTTATTGCCACATGCAGAGTATGCCTATAATGATAGTGTGAATAGAACAACATGGAAAAGCCCTTTTGAAGTTGTCTATGGGCTAAATCCTAGAGGTGTGTGTGAGTTGAGGCAACTAGCTAATGAAGAAGGAAGGAGTGCTTATGCAGAAGACTTCACTCAATCAATGAAGGAGGTTCATGATCAAGTGAAGAAGCAACTCTAAGAGGCTACACAAAAGCTAAAAGCCATAGTTGATGAAGGCAGGAAAGACCTTCAATTTTCTATGGGAGACCTTGTAATGGTTCATCATAATAAGTCTAGATTGCAAAAGGGCATTCCCACCAAACTTCAAATGAGAAGAATAGGACCCTACAAGTTACTTGCCAAATATGGGTAGAATGCTTATAAACTAGACTTTCCATCATATTTGGCAATGTCTCTTGTGTTCAATGTGCAAGACTTAGTTATGTATAGAGGCCCTACACCAGTACCTTAAAAGTCTTAGTCAAATAGTGAAGCAATCAATAAAGATGTTCAAATTTTCCCTACAACTCAACCGGTAGCAGAGAAGATTTTGGCCTCTAGAGTCAAGAAAAAGACCAGGTGTACACACAAAAGTAGTGCACTTCTATGAATCCTTATATGCAAGAAAACTCAAGAATGAGCCCTCACAAATCGATACATATCTCTTTATGTATGGAGTTGCAAGATTGTAAAATTTCTCTGAGCTAGAGCTATGAAGCTAATGACCTTGCTAGTCAACCACACAATGAGAGATTCAAGTGAAGACAAGGGCAAGAGTACCAATATCTCTAATAAAATCAAGATGTATGCAATGCAATGCAAACTAGATTAAGATGTATGCAAGCTAAGCTAAATGATAACAATGCAATGCTTGAAATGAAATCTAATCTATGAAAGGAAAGTACAAGCTAGACTATGAAAGGAAAGTACAAGTCTTACAATCCCTCCTAATTAAGCTATGTGAGATTAATCTATTGCATAAAAGAAATGTATACTAAGAATGCCATGATTATGCAACTATGAAAGAAAACTAAATGAGATGCAACAATAATGTCTTCAAATTTTGGATGCAAGATGTCTTCAAAGAGCTCCAAATAACCTAGAAAACCTACAACATAAAATTAGTATTAAAAAATGCATATGAAAATGAGGAAGAGAGCTCTCCTTTTATAGGAAATGAAAAGGAATGGACCATGGAGATTAAGAGGAAAAAGACTTAATCAATGGTGGAGCATCAAAGAAGAGCAATCCATGTGCACAAGTATCCTCCAATGAGAAAATAAGAGTTGACTTTTGTGTCCATATGAGACAAAAAGTGCTTTTTCCCTTTTATAAAATAAGAATAATGCTTTATTTGTGCAACTTAGGATAAGAGGAAAAGTGGGGGCTTTTTATTTATTAAAAGGGGAGGAAATATTCCTTTCAAATAAATAAAGACTTAGAATAAAATGGTTAGCCCAAGGCAAATAATCAAAAATGATAAAATAGGGTTTGATCAAGGAAATTGATATAATTGAAAAATGCTGATTTTTGAAAATCTTGATTCAGGGATTTGATAAATTGTTGAATGGGGCCCAAAGTCTAGGTGACCATTTTAGGGTGCATACATTTTCCCCTCTTTGACTAATGTGTGATCGATCTGGGAACACATGTGGTCAAAGAAGAATTGAAATGTGAGATCGATTTGGAATCACAAAACAACCCAGATGTGTGTTCATTTTGGGAACACATCAAGACAAAATAAGCAAAAGGCCAAAAGACAAGACCAACACCGTCACTGCTAGGTGCAAATCAAGCCTTAGACAAAACTATCGTCATCACTACTAGGCAATAATCAAGTCTAAAAAATAGGAGATAAAAATCAAAAGACAAAATCACCACCATCGCTGCTAGGTGATAGTCAAGTCTAAAAATAAGAATCTCGAGTTGAGCTGAATGATAAAGCTGAATCAAAGATCAAAGCTAATAGGTTCAAAAATGCAAAATGAAAAACTAAACTAATATGAACCTAGGAATGCAAGCTACTATGAAAAGTGGTTGACTTGCAAGGTCACAACACTTATAGACATCTAATTATCATCATTGAGCGTTATTGGTAGTGCCATAAGATCATACAATACTCACTAGTATGACTATGGGTATATGAATATGATCTATATCAGATAGAAATGTGGGAATCCCACCTAGGCACCAAAGACATGTAGGTCAAGATGACTAGTGCAGTGAGATTACCTAAGTTTACTGTAGCGAGATTATGCTTGCATCAGGACATAAGAAGGTCAAGATGGCTATAAGCATGCACTCATGAAACAGTCAAGGATAATACCTTATCAATCCCTAGTGTCAAGTAGGACTAGCATAAATGCTCATGATAGTTAGGATCAATGAAATATACCCACAAGTAGATAAAGAAATAAAACATGTTCTCATACCCTCAGTCTTCTAGCTATGTATCATCGAAAACTTCTCAGGGAGAGACCACTCATCAAAGAAATTCTCATAGACAACACACAAAGAAAAATAAAGTCAACATATCTCAATTGAGTTGAGTGTTTAAGTGCGTGTATGTTGGTCATAGAGTCAAACTCTGATTATCATATCTGTAAATGAGCAATATCACATCATACTTATACTGGTAGGTAAGACATCTGATAAGTGTTGAGAAACACTCAACGCTAGGGTAGTGTTGAAAAACACTATTTAGGGTGGTGTTGAAAAACACCTGTTTGTGAAATGCCCCAAGAGACAAACTCACCTAAAGGACCTATGCAAAAAGGTATGCCCCCTAGACAAAGACAAAGACCAATTCCAAACCAAGGCAACAAGGTCAAGGCATGATGGAGAAAGGCTAAGTGTCGAGGACGCATGCTAAAAGACAAGGGTGCAAAGGCCTCAAGTAGCACCTGTTTCCAGGTTTTCACCACTTGGAGATTTTTTTTGATTTTTTCAATTTTTTTGTATTTTTGCTACCAAGGCACCTGTTTCTAGGTTTTCACCAGGGCATTTTTTCTATTTTTTTGAATTTTTTGCATTTTTTGATTTTTTTGTATTTTTTCACGACTTTATATGATTTTTAGGATTTTTTCAGCATCATATATGAATTTTTTTGAAATTTTTTTAGGATCAATAAATATGTACAAAGGATGCCCCCAGACAAAATAGGCATCATGGATAGAACTTCTTAAGGTGCAAAACATTAATAGGGTCAGGGAGCTATTCCCCCTATTCATCAGATAGCAGGTAAGCACCTGTCCCAAAAGCAGCAGTAATAATGTATGGTCCAAGACAATTAGGTTCAAATTTGCCCTTTTGTTCTTGATGTTGTTGGTTCTTAGGATTCTCACGTAGGACAGGATCTCCTACCTGAAATTCTCTAGGGTGAACCTTCTTTTTGAATGCTTTGGACATACGCTTTTGGTAGACTCTCATGTGATCAAAAGATGCTCTTTGTTTCTCATCAAGAAGTTCCAATTCTTGCAATCTCATGGCATGATAATCTTCATCTGTAATCAAACCTTTGAGAGAGACTCTACGTGAGGGAATCTCTACTTTTAAAGGTAATACTACTTCAGCACCATAAGTGAGGGAAAAAGGAGTAGCCCCTGTGGGAGTACGTATACTTGTTATGTAAGCCCATAAGGCTGGATTGATTTGTAAGTGCCAGTCTCAACCATTCTTGTGAACTGTTCTATGGAGAATCTTGAGAATGGTCTTATTAGAGGCCTCTGCTTATCCATTTCCTTGTGGGAAGTAAATGGAGGACCAATTTTGCTTTATCTTGAATTTCTTGTAGAGGTGTGTAAGGTCCTTATTTTTGAACTGACCTCCATTGTCAATGATTATCTCAGAAGGTATCCCAAACTGACAAATGATATGATTCAATATGAAGAAAGGAATTGTCTTGCCTAAAGCAACAGACAGTGGAATGGATTCTACCCATTTGGTAAAGTAGTCAGTAGCAGTAATTATGAATTTATGTCCACTTGATGAGTTGGGATGAATCTTCCCAACAAGGTCAAAGGCCCAGCGCTGAAATGGCCAATGAGAAATAGAAGGAATAAGCTCCCTACCTGGAGCATGAATCAGGTTTCCATGTTTCTAACATTTTTCACAAGACTTGGCAAAAGCTATGGCATCCATCTACATTGTGGGCCAATAGTACCCCACCCTAAGCAACCTTCGGGCCATGGCAAGACCATTGGAATGTCCTCCACAAATGCCCTCATGGATGTCAACTAACACTCGGTCAGACTCATCCTTTTCCAAGCACCTAAGAAGTGTCTCATCTAAACCCCTCCTATACAGATCACCAGAGATAAGGGTATGGTGAGAGGCATTACAAACAAGGTTTCTTCTTTCAAATCGATTAAATGATTCGAGAATGATGCCATCACAAAGGTATGAATAGATAGCACCATAATGGGAAGACTCATGAGTGACCAAGGTACAAATGACATGGCTTTCAGAGGAGTCAAAGATGGGATGGTGTAGCTCTTCCACTAGGAATTCAAATCTTGATTCATGTTGTTCCAACTGAAGGAGTGAAGCTAATGTAGCCATAGCATCTATAGCCTTATTTTTTGTTGTAGGGATCTGTTGAAATGTTACAAATGTGAAATGGCGTCGCAATGAATCAACCATCTTTTTGTAAGGTATCAGCTTATCATCCTTAGTTTGGTACTCTTCATTTACTTGGTTGATAATTAATTGTGAATCCCCAAAGACATGCATCTCTGTAATTCCCCATTCTATGGCCATTTTCAATCCATTGGTTAAGGCCTCATACTCAGCAATGTTGTTTGTGCATGGGAACAATAATTTATAGGATTTGGGAATAGTACACCCATGAGGGGAAACAAACAACACTCCATCTTCTGATCCATTTTGCATATTTGAACCATTAAAGAACATTTTCCAAGTACTCATGGTCATGTGCATGATATGCTCATCTGGGAATTCTACTTGAATAGGCATGCTATCCTTGACTGGGAAATTAGCAAGTTGATCTGCAATAGCTTGCCCTTTTATAGCCTTACACTCAATGTACTCTATATCAAATTCTGACAAAACCATCATCCACTTAGCAAGTCTACCCGTGAGAGCAGCCTTACTAAGAAAATACTTAAGAAGATCAATTTTTGCAACAAGATGTATAGTATGGGCAAGCATGTAGTGTCACAACTTTTAGAAAGCAAACACTATCGCAAGACAAGACTTTTCAATACTATTATAATTGATCTCATAAGATACTAGAGTACGGCTAATGTAGTAGATGGCTCTTTCCTTCCTTGTATCATTAAGTTGAGCCAAAAATGCCCCCAAAGAAGCTTCTATCACTGAGATGTACAAAATCAATGGTTTTCCTGGGATAGGAGGCATCAAAATTGGAGGATTAGCCAAGTATTGTTTTATTTGATCTAGGCTCTTTTGGCAATCCTCATTCCAAGAACATGTGGCCCCCTTATGCAATGTCTTATTGAATGGTTGTGCTCTATCTACAAGCTGTGAAATAAACCTTCGTATGGATTGGAGTCATCCCTAAAGACTTCTCATCTGACTAATGTTCTTAGGAGGTGGCATATCTAATATGGCTTGAACCTTTTTGGGATCCACCTCTATTCCTTTGGCTGAAATTATGAATCCTAGAAGTTTACTTGAGGTAACCCCAAATGCACACTTTTTTGGATTCAATATTAATTGAAACTACTCCATTCGATGTAGAATTACTTCCAAATCTTGTAGGTGTGTATCCCTTTTCTTAGACTTGGCCAAGGTATCATCCACATAATCTTCCATGTTTTTATGCATCATATCATGAAATATTATGGTCATAGCTCTTTGGTATGTGGCTCCTGCATTTTTTAATCCAAATGGCATAACGTTCCAACAATAGGTTCCCCATGCACATGTGAAGGCTATCTTTTCTTGATCCTCAGGAGCTATTTTTATTTGGTTATAACTGGAAAAACCATCCATTAAAGAATATATCTCATAGCCCGCAGTCATATCCACTATCATGTCTATGTTAGGGAGTGGAAAGTCATCCTTTGGGAAAGCTTTGTTAAGATCTCTGAAGTCTATGCATACATGAATGGACCCATCATGTTTTGAAACTGGAACAATATTTGAGATCCACTCGGCATAGTCGATAGCTCTAATAAATCCTTCTCCTAAGAGCTTTTCTAATTTAGCCTTAACAAGGAGAGCTATATGAGGGTGCACTTTCCTCAAATTTTGTTTTACTAGTTTAATTCCTAGAGCTATAGATAAGTGATGCATAATAAGATTAGTGTCAAGCCCTGGCATGTCTGAATATGTCCAAGAAAAATTGATTTTCTTCTTTTGTAAGAATTTTGTGTATGCCTCTTTTTCTTGCACTGACAAAGATTGGGCTAGATGAATCACCTGTGGAGCCTCTTCTGTATTCAAATTTACTGGTTGCATAGGATCAATAAGAACTGATGACCTATCTTGGAAATAACTCAGCAGGTTATTAAGTACCCCATCCTTAGGTGCCTCAAGGAGGTTTTCACCTTTGGATACATCCTTTCTTTTTACTTTTTTGGGTTCTAACACCGCCACATAATGGTTTTCGCCATCATAACCATTTCTCTTTTTTTGCTTTTCTTTTATTTTGCAACTGAGGTACTTAATATCTGGCTTTGTCATACTTGTTGTAGGTTCACTAGTGGAAGAGACTATAGGTTCAAGAGCAGTCAGGTAGCATGCTATTTCATAGTCATTGTGAAAAGTGAGAAGCCGAGGCTCTTGAAAAAGTTGTGACCAATCAATCAAATGATGGTTGACAAGGGGTAGGTTAATGACTGGTTCAATATTATTGATACAAAAGGCAGTATCCTTGGTGATCACACAGTTAGGATCCGTCAAGTCTCCCTCTAAGATACCTGAATTAGGACTCATCCTATCAAATGAAGCGTCATCCACTAAGGAAATTTGAGGAGTCCAATCCTCTAGTCCTACACTAGGTTCGTTGGTCACATAAGGTTGAGTACTATAGGTGTGGACAACATCCATGTCTGAATCAACTGTTGCATCTAAAAGTGAGTCCCATTCAAACTCATGTGAATCTATCTCTAAATTAGTATTTGTGCCTCATGATGTAGAAGCCTCAAGGTTGGGAAGGATCTCCCCTTCTCTGGCACTAGCGTTGTTACCATCCTTCGCAGCTAGGATAGAACTACTAGCATTCATATAGTCACTATTCATCATAGTTAGGATAGGAGGACTATCAATTGTCAAATCTTTTGAATCTCCCCAAAGGAGAGCTGTTGAAGGTACCCAATCATCAGACATGTCTTTCTGATTAGAAAGATTAGGTGTGTAGTCTAAGTCATTGTCACTGTCTGTCACAGCTGAGACAGGGACACTTTTGTTCTTTCCATTATCAAACCCCAAGCCAACCGTTGACTTAGTCCTATGACCAAAAAATGCATGGTTGAGTGGCTCAGCCTTGGCATCTAACCTGTGACTGAGAGGGCCATGACCTAGATAGCCCATGTTGGCAACCAACGTGTATCCTCTCCCATAAGTCTTAGGAGATGGAGAAAATTTTTCATTATGTAGGTACTTTTCTTCTTTGACAGCCACTTCTTCTTTCTCATGCTGAATAGGTACTGAAGACTCTACAAAAGTATCGAAAAGAGTCATGGCTGAAGATGAGGGGCGCATCTCTTGTGACGGTTTACCATAGGACCTAGGTGAAATTGGCAATTTTGTAAAGGAGTCAATTTGATATCCTCCCATACCAAGGTCTTTGAATTTATCTTTACATTTCTCAAGAGTTGCCCCAAAATTGTCTGCTTCTCTATTTAAGGGAACATGGGCCCCTACTGAAATGGCATTAATAGATAAGGTACTATCACCTGGTATGCAAACTTCTATGCCATTGTATGGAAACTTGACACATTGGTGATTGGTAGATGGTACTGCTTGCATGTCATGAATCCATGGTCTACCTAGTAGGATGTTGTATGCTAGAGGACCAGCTTCAATGATTTGAAACAAAATGTCCTTTTCAACAAGACCAATTCTGACTAGAAGAATAGCTAACCCTTTAGAACTTCTCTCAGCCTCATCATAGGCTTTGATAGTGATTTTCTTCCTGGGATCAATGGCATGCTCTGAGTAACCCAGGTTTTTCAAAAGACTTAAAGAAAAAATATTGAGCCCAGCACCCCCATCTATCAACACACACCTAACATGGGTTTTATGGATCATGACCTCAATGTGAAGGGCAAGATTGTGCAGATGGCTCAAGGCTTTATCATCCTCTATAAAAAATGTAAGGTAATTTGGGCTAGCAAGGTGGTTGACCATGTTCTAGAATTGGTTGACATCTATATTATTAGGGACATTTTCTACATGCAAGGTGTCCTCAAGGACATGCTTGTGTCTAGGAGACAATTCTAATAGCTCAAAAATGGAAATTTGTGCTGACATTCACTATAACTGATCAACAAGATTGTAACTCATATCAGGACCAACTGTAGACTTGGAAGGAACATTTTTGGACACTGGTTGCTTGGAATTGCTAGTGTTAGGACCTCTAATGATAATAGGACCTTGGGACTGACCCCTAGTAACAATATTGAGAGGCTAAGATGACCTTTGAGATTGAGGACCTCTAAGCACAATAATAGGTCTTTCATCAAATAATGGAGGTGAGCTTACATCATAGTCATGGGGATCATTCCCTCTCATCATGTTGACATCATTGTCCACAACCTCAAGCATATTAATGACATTTTCTACAGCTGTATAGGTATAATTGATTGCGGCCTTGCCATTCTTGTTTTGAGAGGTCTCCCCCTTCTCATACTTAGGCAAGGGCTCCTTAAAGGCCTTGTCATCTACGTTTGTGGTCAACCCATCAACTTGTAATTTCCCACTCTCAATAAGGTCTTGAACAAGATGTTTGAGTTTAAAACAACCTTTAATGTCATGTCCAATCCCATTGTGGTATACATAGTAAGCTTTCTCATTCCACCGATAAGGTTTACAATTTGGTATGCGAAACTGTGTAGGATCCTAAGGTTGTGCCAAATTATGTGCAATCAAGGTCTTAAAAATGTTTGCATAAGAGTCTCCAAGCTTGGTGAATTGCCTCTTTCCTAACTTAGGCTTATTTTGATACTTGGGCTTGTGCTCTTGTTGTTCTGAGGATGTCTGCAGCTTCATGGCTTGCACTGCATTAGAGAGATTAAGAACTCCTTCATTCTTAGGTTGTGATGAGTCAACAACTCTATCATTGACCACTTGCTTATTCTTATTCCAATAAGAGTTCTTTTTGTCCTTATGACCATTATTATTGTTGTTTTGGCCATTGTTGTTATTAGTTGTTTTGACCAAAATGCCTTGTTCCTTTAGGACATCCTCTATGTGGCATGCAGTCTCTACCATGGTATCAAAAGAGTTAACAACCATTTTCCTCACTTCATACCTTAGCTCTAGTATTAAATTGCTCAAATTATGTCTATTCTTTCTTCCTCAGGAATCGTTCTAGGATACTTCGAGCACAACCATCTCCATCTTTGCAAGAAGGTGACAAAAGGTTCTCCTTGATTTTGTTTGAGTTTGCACAAATCAAGCATTGTGACTGACCTTGATAGATTGTAAGCAAAATGTTGGACAAATCTTTGGACAAGCTCTTTAAATGTCTTCATGGGAGGAGTAAGGTTGGTGAACCACTCCATAGCTTGACCTTTTAGACTTCTTGGGAATAATCTCATTAAATAGGAGTCTTCATGATGAAAAGCAAAGCTCATTATATAAAATTGTCTAACATGGTCATGAAGGTCACCAATGCCATCGTATTTGTCATAAGTTGGGAACTCAACCTTCCTAGGAAATTCAATCATCACCACACTTTTGTCTATAGGGTTGGGGCATATGGAGTCCAAATTGAATGTACTCTTAGGAGCCATCATTTTTTCCATTGTCTTTTGCATTTGCTTAATCACCTCATTAGTTGAAGGGTTTTGCTTCTTAATATTTTGGTCCACATCAAAGTTGTATGGGACTTTTGCACCCTTATTGATTAGACTTTCTAAGAACTGATCCTTATTTTTCTCCACATACTTCTCCACATATTGTTGGAAGGATGGTTCTTGTTGCATTGTCATAAAATCAATAGTGTCAAAGTTGGCATTACTTCCTCCATGTTGAGAGCCATGATGAGCTTGTTGGGAGGATTGTCTTGAATATCTAGGAGGTGATTGTCTCCTATGATGGTTATACCGAGAAGTCCTTCTTCCTCTAGGACTAGGTGATCTTGATGGGGTCCTTGATCTTCTTCTAGCTCTTGAACTTGGTGAGGGAGTAGATGGTGGAGAGTTGTTTCCACTATTGGTACCCCTATTGTTGAATTGATCATGGAGTTGTTGCACTAGGAGCCTATCTCATTCTTCTTGTGTGGCTCTTCTCCTTATGTCTCACAAAGCTCATTCCACATCCTCAAATTGTTTGAACCTTTCTTCCTTAGCAGCTTGTTCATCCAAGAAGGCTTTTTTCTCCCTCTCAATGCACCTCAACCTATCACTTGTGTATCATGAGGTGTCTCTAAGTGGAGAAGGTTGTCTTGAATGTCTAGATACATTAGCTGCATTGATATGAGCATCACCAGATTCATTGTTTTGGTCTTCATGTTGTGACCTTGTATCTGAGTGAGCTTGCCTATGATGTCTCTCAGCTCGTTGATGAACATCTAGATACCTTGTGTTGATAGGAGGTGATCCAAGTAGACTATCAAAAGAAGACCCAACAGACATCGTGTGACCTTTGTGTCATTGGAAGATGTCATTAAGGGTTTGATTCATTGCTTCTCTTTATTGTCTATTGAAGGTGTAACTCATATCCATATTTGATGAAGAAGGTGCTAAAGAGGAACTCAATTCATTGGGATTACTCTTTGGGTCAAAACAAGCCTCAGACTCACTCTTAGGGGATTGATAAAAAATGGGTTCCTTTCCCTTTCATTGTTGATGAGTCTTAACCAAGGGTAACTAATTAAAGACAACCAGGGGTCATTTTCCTTGATTCACTTGGTACCTTTTTGTAACTAACATGAAAGAAAAGGATTCTTGAAGATAAGATGATCTCTCAAAGTGTCAATACCAAACTAAGATAATTAAAGTTCTCTAATGTCCAAAAAGGGATGGAAAGATAGAAATTGCAAATGGCATTACCAACATTGTCAAAGAGGTGCTAAAATCAAAGGATCAATATCCTTACATGTTTGAACCAGGAGGATGGACTTAGCCAAATTGTATAATTGAAATTGAATTTGAGTGGAAATGATTTGGACAGAAAGAGTACTAGAATTCTCCAAGAATGTTACTAACAAGTCTAGAGATATACTTTCTCAATAGGAATAATCTTCTAACTTGACAATTCTTCCCAAGGTGACTTTGTAAATTGAAGGATACTAATCCAAGAGGCCTAAAAATAGGAACTCAAAGTACAGACAGGTTTCCAGTAGTAGAGTAAATCCCTCACTTAGAAATCTGGTCAACTAAGAAAAGTCTGAAAATGACTGGAACTAGGTAGACAGCAGAAAAATTCTAGGCGATACTTTCCAGGCAAGCCAGGTGATAGATCTCACTGAGGCGATAATTCACCTTTCACCAGGTGATAGATCTCACTGAGGTGATATTTCACCTTTCACCAGGAAATAGATCTCATAATAACCAGGCGATATACTCCAGGCAGGTCAGGCCATAGTCCAGCAAGGGAAAACTATCACGTGATATTTCTCTCCAAAAGGTGTGATATTGTTGCAGAATTGTACGACTCTTGACTAGTGAAGTGCAAAATCTTAGTTTTTGGGACTGTTTGGTCAAAAATTTTAGTTTGAGGGTTGATTTTTTTATTCCAATCACAATGACAGTAGAAATTTGACAGGTTTGCAAATAGTATGGGATCAAACGTGTCTTCAAGCACTTGAAACAAGGGCAAAATCAACCTTGCCAAGACAAGCAATTGTGATATCAAAATTGAAAAAAACCCTATGAATCTAACGATTGTTTTGAATGTTCAAGAATGTTGGCACTGGTATTACATAATCGAAGACACTTCAAGCAATATCTATCCTAGAAATTCAAGGCTCAATACTTAACAACTTGGCCCACACTTAATGCTCCCTTGCCTCACACAAAGTGGTTGCCCACAATAGATATTGGCTTTGTCATGGAAGTGCCAAAGACACAACCAAAGGAACACATATGGTGAGTAATCTTGGGGTGATCTAGGTTATTCCACTTGGATCAATCCTTGCACCAAGAAGCTAAGTGGCAAAATAGGGTGGCCTCTAACTATGGTTCTTAATAAGGGCTTCCATTTGTAGTACCCCTCTTTCTCCTCATAAAGGACTGGAACCTTGCAGCCTCAAGAGTACCTTAAGCATTCTTGCTCAATACTTTCCTCATGGTCACAATCCCACAAGTACTCACATCAAGCAAAGACAAGCACTACGTCTACCAAGGTTTTATGTCCTTCATAGCCTTGAGTTTATAGTGGGTCAGAATAGTCGGCAAAAGGTTTATCCCCACTTGGGTTGTTCCTCTTGATTGCTTAAGAGTAGGCCCGCTAAAGGATTCTAGCAATCTAAATAAAAATGGATCAACTTATGAGTTTCAAGGATTTTGTTTCACCACAAGGGTGAAGAACATACTCCTTTATCTCAAAGCCTTCTCCCAAACACACCAAGCAAAGGTTCAATTACCCTCTTGCTTTCAAAATCCAAAGATGGGTCAAGATTTTTTGGTTCACCACAAGGGTGAAGAGCATACTTCTCCTACCACCGAAGAATTCCTACAACAAGATATTAAGTGCCTATGAAATGAAACAACTAGTATATGTCGCACTCAATAAAGAAAGCAATTAAAAAAGCACTTGATTGGGTTTTTATGCTTTGGGCAGCTTTGCAAAAACCATTAGTAGCCCTTGTGCATTTGAAGCTTTGACATGCATTCTTTTAGCAAAATATTTTAAGCAAATGCACCTACAACCACAACTTGTTATCCCAACAAGATTAGAACAATCCAAAGTCTAATTAGCTCCAAGCAATCCACTATCAAAAGTATTTAAAGCACTAGAGGTGGAACACTTAACTTGCCAAGTAAGTGTGAAGTGAGTCCAAAAAGTGGAACATTTAACTCTTCACACAGACTCAAAGCAAGTCAACACCTTAGAAAACTAATGAGATCAAGTAAGCTTAAAAGGGAGAACTTTGTGGAATACTTAACGCTCTTTTCAAGTAGACCCCTCTCCTATGTATGAATGCTGACCTTGCATCCAAGGGGCGGTAATGAGGGGCAATTAGAAATAAGTGAGTCCAACACCCAATTTAGCTAACAAGCTCAATCAAAAGTACTCTTCAAGTGAGTGTGAAGTGAGTCCAAAAAAGTGGAACATTTAACTCCTCACACAAACCCAAGGTAAGTCCACACTTTAGAAAACTAATGAGATCAAGAAAGTATAAAAAGGGGGAAACTTTGTGGAACACTTAACGCTCTTTTCAAGTAGACCCCTCCCCTATGTATGAATGCTGACCTTGCATCCAAAGGGCAGTAATGAGGGGCGATTAAAAATAAGCGAGTCCAACACCCAATTTAGCTAACAAGCTCAATCAAAAGTACTCTAAAGTTGCTTATCAATACTACTCACAAATGAAAAAGGGGTTGAACCAATGGAATATTTAACTTTCCAAGCAAACATAGAGTGAGTTCACAAAGTGGTACATTTAAATCCCTATGTAAACAAGGAATGAATCCATGCCCCCAATCACTCAAATGAGATGTTTGATATTGGAAACCAAGAAGCATTCACTTACACAAACTTGTAAAAACAAATCTATGTTCTTTCATTCACCATTAAGAGCATAAAAGAGATGTGCCTATGAAAGCAAGTAAACATTCAAGCCAAACACATGAGAGGTTCCTTTTAGATCCAAAAATCCAAATGAAAGTGCAAGAAACTAAGTACAACTATGCAAATTAATTATGTCTAAGTGCAAGAAATAGAAACAACAAGCTAACTAAATCAAGATTCGGCCAACATACCTCAAAAAGGCTCACTGTCTGGTATAGAAATAGACTGCAGACACCAGAATTATCATGCGACACTTCTCAGTGAGTTGGGGTGATAATATTTGTCCAAGCGATATTCTACTCTATATCCAGACGATATTTCATCTGAGACCAGGTGACAGTTCCCAAAATAGGCAGGTGATACTTTCGACAGGTGAAGTATCGCGCGTGTATACAGAGAACTATTGCACAATATTCCTAGAATTATCATGTTATACACTGAGATAAAAAACCCAGAGATCACGAATAATGTTCAAAAATCACCGAAAATATGACGGAAATACAAAATCTAAGGACAAAGCTAATCTACTCTACCCCACGGTGGGCGCTAGAAATGTACACACAAAAGTAGTGCACTTCTATGAATCCTTATATGCAAAGAAACTTAACAATGAGCCCTCACAAATCGATCCATAGCTCTCTATGTATGGAGTTGCAAGATTATAAAATTGCTCTGAGCTAGAGCTATGAAGCTAATGACCTTGCTAGTCAACCACACAATGAGAGATTCAAGTGAAGACAAGGGCAAGAGTGCCAATATCTCCAATGAAATCAAGATGTATGCAATGCAATGCAAACTAGATTAAGATGTATGCAAGCTAAGCTAAATGATAACAATGCAATGCTTGAAAGAAAATCTAATCTATGAAAGGAAAGTACAAGCTAGACTATGAAAAGAAAGTACAAGTCTTACAATCCCTCCTAATTAAGCTATGTGAGATTAATCTATTGCATAAAAGAAATGTATACTAAGAATGCCATGATTATGCAACTATGAAAGCAAAATAAATGAGATGCAACAACAATGTCTTCAAAGCTTGGATGCAAGATGTCTTCAAAGAGCTCCAAATAACCTAGAAAACCTACAGCATAAAATTAGTATTCAAAAATGCATATGAAAATGAGGAAGAGAGCTCTCCTTTTATAGTAAATGAAAAGGAATGGACCATGGAGATTAAGAGGCAAAAGACTTAATCAACAGTGGAGCATCAAAGAAGAGCAATCCATGTGCACAAGTATCATCCAATGAGAAAATAAGAGTTGACTTTTGTGTCCATATGAGACAAAAAGTGCTTTTTCCCTTTTTATAAAATAAGAATAATGCTTTATTTGTGCAACTTAGGATAAGAGGAAAAGTGGGGGCTTTTTATTTATTAAAAGGGGAGGAAATATTCCTTTCAAATAAATAAAGACTTAGGATAAAATGGTTAGCCCAAGGCAAATAATCGAAAATGATAAAATAGGATTTGATCAAAGAAATTGATATAATTGAAAAATGCTGATTTTTGAAAATCTTGATTTAGGGATTTGATAAATTGTTGAATGGGGCCCAAAGTTTAGGTGACCATTTTAGGGTTTTTCAATAGCACCACAATAGTGTTTTTCAACACTACCCTAGCGTCAAGTGTTTCTCAACACTTATCAGATATCTTACCCATAGTCTAGCATGATATGGTATTTGCCACTGGCAGATGTGATACTCAAAGTTTAACTCTATGACCTACACATATGCACTTAAACACTCGACTCGCTAAGACTTGTTTGACTTTATTTCTTTGTGTCTTGTCTATGATGATTTCTTTGACGAGTGTTCTCTCCCTAATAGTTTTCGATGACGCTGAGCTAGAAGACTGGGGGCATGAGGACATGTTTTATTGCTTTTTCTGCTTGTGGGTTTATTTTTTTGGTCCTAACTGTCATTAGCATTTATGCTTGTTCCACTTGACATTGGGATCTATAAGTTATTATCCTTGACTATTTTCACAAGCACATACTTATATCCATCTTGATTTTCCTTGTGTCTCAATGTGAGTATAATCTTTCCATATTAAACTTAGGTAATCTCACTGCACTAGTCATCTTGACATATATGTCTTTGATGCCTAGGTGGGATTCCCACATTCCTATCTAATATAGATCATATTCAAATTCACATAGTCATACTAGTGTGCATTGTATGATCTTGCGATGCTACCAATAACACTCGATGATGAATATTAGAGTCTAAAAGCTTTGTGACCTTGCAAGAAAATCACTTTTCATAGTAGCTTGCATTTTTAGGTTCATGTTAGATTAGTTTTGCATCTTGCATATGGAGAGAGCTCTCCTTTTTCATCTTTTGTGGACCTATCGGTCAACTGCGCTCACCTTTCCTTTTCTCGATCATGTCTTTCACTCCTTGTCTTTCACATCATGTCCTTTTCTTGTCATCGCAAGGGGTTAATCTTATCTTCATATCTATATCAACAAAGAGATCATTTTTAGAAACATGAGTCTATATCCTAAACATGCATCTATGAGAGAGATTATACATGAACATATATATCATACATCTTGAGCAATATGACAAGACAATATAAAAACTAAAATATCCATCACAAGTGGGACAAGTACACAAGATATATCACAAATCTAGTAATCTCATATATATAAATGTCATGATACAAATACAATGTGGGATCCAAAATCTAGATGATGTCTCAGGGTATGTCTCTATACATCTATCTACCCTAAACCTAACTTTGGCTAGCACCATCATGTGGAGCTGGTGGTGGTGGAGGTGGTTTTGCCACTCTTTCTAGTACCATGTCAGACCTCCCAGCTATCACAGAGTAGGTTGGTGCTCTCTGTCCCTCTGGTACAACCTATATGTAGAGCCCATGATAATATGCAACTCGCATTGCCTCTTGCCAGATCTCTGCTACATCGGCCTATGCCGCCCTCTCCTGCCACTTGATCTTAGCTCTTAGATTAGTCAGCTACTGGTCTCTAATGGCTATGGTGATCCTTAGCTACTGCACCTCTATCTCTAGAGCCTGGATCCTAGCTTTGAGATCCTCTCCCCCTATAGGCTGATCCTGCCCAGCATCCACCCATCGGTGAGATGGCCTCACCATTTCATCCCCCTCATTAGTAGAACCTTGTCCTTGTGACCATTTCTGACCACCTAATTGAGAGCTCTATCCTATCTCCCTGGCTCTCCCTCTCCCTCCTTGATCTCCTTTTTCCCCGTCATCTCCATCATCCCCTTATGCTACCAGCTATGCATTAGGTACAATAAACCTAGGGAAGGGTTGCCTTTGTCACTCTACCTATATGCTGCATTGGCACCTGCATCTTCCATGTCTAGGGGGTAGTCCCACGGCTCCCTATGTATGGCCATTATATCCTGTACTACCTGCTGGTAGTCCAACATCAGTAGCCAACCCTATCCCTCATTGTCCCTAACCTGAGCATAAGTGGTGGTCCCGGTGGGCACTCTCTATTGTCACCTAAACTATCTCCAGACCTGGGTGATCACAAATCTCTCAACAATGTCAGAATGTTGACCTACTAGTGGCCGACTGCATAACATATAACCCAGCTCCTCCTCTTGATCACCTCATCGCTTGCAAGCCCTATATGGTCTTCACTGAAATGAGGTGAGCTCATCCAGTAACCTATGGTAGTAAGTAACATCCATCCTATGTGGCTGAGATATGAACCTTGTGTACCTATAGATGTAGGGTCATCTCCACTCCCTCGACTGCACATGTGGATGCACAATGACGATGTGCTGCCATGCCCATACTTGTGCTAGGATAGCACCGTATACCTAGGTCCTGCTCTCCTAATATAAAATCTCATGGAGCTCATGGTACATATCTACAAGGATGGCTGGTCCCCATGCTATCTATTGTGAGTGTGCAATCAGATCAGCCACTAACCGACCCCAGCCCAATGGGAACCCTCTCTAGCTCCTATCTGTAATGAGAGCCTGTGCCACTATGGAGCATATAATGCATGGCACTGGGAAGTCCCTGCCAAACTCCTCCATCAGTTGATCCTAGTTGAGGTGTCTATCCACAAAGGTGACATCCTGGAACATGTCCTACATAGTCTGACATCCCTCAGTCAGATCTTGATCATAGTATACCTATGCCAACAAACAATCATGTTAGTTTCTATCATATGGAAAATTTACATTGTGACTATCTATAAACATGATTATACTTACAGGATCTCCATGGCTTGAAACTTGTAGGATCTGATAGACATCCTCTAGGCTAATAGTAGCCTCTCCAGTGGGCAAGTGAAAGGTGTTATGCTCACTGTGCCACCTCTCAGCCAATGTTGTAACTAATCCATGATCTACTCGAATGTTGGGCATCTGCAGCAAATAACCAAAGCCCATCTCTCTCAAGTCTGCTCACCCCAAGTCATCAAGATCCTAGATGCATCGTAGCCTCATCACTCTTGGTGCTCTAATGAGTAGCACTAGAAAGTGCTCCTGCAAGCCATTAACCCAAACCAGATGTCATAACATATCATGATGGATGTATAAAATTAGTACAAAACATCTTAACAAGCAAACATTGTCAGGGCCCATGTTATTTTGCTCAAAAATATTAAAGCATGTCATTTTTCTATACTATGCGATACTATTTTTTGATTAAGTATCATACGATACTTTCCTCAATAGCAGTGCGATAATATCTTTGAGTGTGATAGTTCACATAGCATCACATGATATTTCATCTGGTATCATACGATACTGGATTACATACCTGTGCGATCCTATATTGACCCATGAAATATCGCACGATATAAATTATCAAAGGGTGCGATACTTTCTAAGTATCGTACAAAATTTCATATGGTTAAAAATTTGAAAATTTAAAAAACATTTAAAACATTTTTTAAATTGACATAAATGCTCATTAAATGACCTACAAGGGCGAGTTTTTTTGAAAACATACCGGGGCACCATACTACAGAGACCAGTTGTGCAACCGGGTGCGCTCAAATTGATGCCCATGGACCGGAATCACTGCTCGCTAGGCCATTTTCTCTCTCTAAGCTCTTGAGATTCTCAAATCACTAAAAGAAAAATGATTTTGAAAATGACCTTTTTAGCCCCTTTTATAGCATTTTGACTTTTTGACCTAATTTTCAAAACACCTCATAATTGCACAAATATTTCACCCCTAGTTAATTTCGATGTCCTGGATCCATTTTCAAGATTGAAATTGAAATCCAAGTTCATCTTCATAGTCAAAATCACATTTCAAAACTTTCACCCTCTTCTGTGCAGTTGGCTGACCGTTTGAGGCCTGATCCTTCGATCTTTGTTGGGGCATCTTCATTTCTTCATTCCCATCTCTTTCAAACTCCTAGTCTTTCATTCATCTTCATTTGATTCATCTCTCTGAGGTTTGACTTCATTTTTATCCTATAGCTTTCCCAGTCAAACCTAGTCAAACTGGGGCATATCTTCACTGCTTGATGGTTATCCTATCATTCTTCACCTTTGATTATGATTTCTAGTGACTTGATCAAGTTTATCAATTTAATATTTCTCCTCTACCTAGTTTTGATTTTGATTCTGAGGGGGCAGTACCTATCAACTTTAATCCTTGATTTAGCTTTATCAATTGAACCTTGCTTGAGATTATTATCTCTTATTTGAGACTTGATTATCACCTAGCTATATAGGTGTGTTGTTCTTGTCTTTCAACTTATCTTTGTCATCTTATGCTTATGCTTGTCTTGATGTTTTCCCATCTATTGAACACACATCTAGGTTGTTTTGTGATCCCAAATCGATCTCACATTTTAATTCCATTCTTTAACCACATGTGATCCCAAATCGATCTCACATTAGTCAAAGAGGGGAAAATGTATGCACCCTAAAATGGTTGCCTAGACTTTGGGCCCCCATTCAACAATTTATCAAATCCCTGAATCAGTATTTTAAAAAATTAGCATTTTTCAATTATATCAATTTCCTTGATCAAATCCTGGTTTTATCATTTTCGATTATTTGCCTTGGGCTAACCATTTTATCCTAAAGTCTTTATTTACTTAAAAGGAATTTCCTCCCCTTTTATTAAATAAAAAGCCCCCACTTTTCCTCTTATCCTAAGTTGCACAAATAAAGCATTATTCTTATTTTATACAAAGAAGAAAATCACTTTTTGTCTCATATGGAAAAAAAATTCAACTCTTATTTTCTTATTGGAGGATATTTGTGCACATGGATTGCTCCTCTTTGATGCTCCACCCTTGATTAAATCTTTTTCCTCTTAATCTCCATGGTCCATTCCTTTTCAATTCCTTTAAAAGGAGAGCTCTTTTCTCATTCTTAGATCCCAAATTTTTATGCTAATCTTATGCTACAGGATTTCTTGGAGACTTTGGAGTTTTTGGAGATCATTATTGCATTCTAGTTTCTTTCTTGCATCATAGCTTTCATGGCATCTAGCTTAGTTTCCTTTATGCTCTAGATTAGCTCACATAGCTTAATTAGCAAGGGTTTGTAATAATTTCATTTCCATAGCTTAGCTTGCATCTTCATTCTTAGCATAGCTTTCATTGCATTGCATTCTCATCTTGATTCTTGAGGATATTGGCATTCTTGCCCTTGTCTCTTTGAATCTCCCATTGTGTGGTTACTAGAAAAGTTGCATGCTTCAATAGCTCTAGCTGAGAGCACTATCAACATCCTTGTGACTCCATGCCTAGGGAGCTCTAGGTCACTTTCTCAAGGTTTCCCATTCATGGATTCCCTTGGAAGTAATGACTTAGAGAAGTGCACTATTTAGTGTGTACAAAAAGGACATTCAAAATTTGAAGCTACTTTGGTAGCTGAGAGTGCATTCAAAAAGCATGGAGTTGATCCTAAACTCTTGTGACCAGAGGTGACTTAATTTCTTGATTTTGGCAGCATGGTGTAGGAGCACGCTTAGGAGGAAAATTGGTTGTCCTATTTTGTTGTGGAGAGACCCTCTTGAAGGTAATTGTACATAGATAAGGTCTTGTGACCAGAAATGGTGTGGTTTGAGTCTATGTGAGTGTCTAAATTCTAGTTTTGAGCTTAGTTTGTCTTCATGAGAGTCCTATACCTGATGATGTCAGTAAGTGATTAATGTTGATCAATGTTGTTTTTAGTGTTCCTATAGTCTTAGGTGCTCTAGGAAGTCTAACTAAGGTTAGGAAAGCTTAGGTGGAATTAAAACACCTTGAAGATTGACAAGTTGTAAAAGATGTCAAAATGTTGTCGAGCAACATTTACAACTTTGAAAAGTTGCTATGAAAAGAAAACCTAACTTTAAGGGTTTCAGTCTTCATGAAGTTTAGAAATGCCTAATAGGCCAAAATACATGAGATAGGGATAGATATGTTTAAAAAACCCTAATTTATGGTTGATAGACTCATTGTGTATGGACTGACTTACTGTAGCAAGAAGGTTTTACAGAGATAGAGAAAGGACTTGAGGAACAGTGTTAACTTTTAGTTTATATGGATTGAATCATCACTTGTAGCTATTGGAATCTGGTTTTCATTATTTTTTAGTGTGATTCAAGCTTTGATTTTGTTCATTAGTTAGATATACTTTGTATTTTGTTAATTCTTTTTTTTTTCACAGTTCACTGTCCAGTTTTGACAGTGTACAAAATGTAAGCCTAGCTCCATTTCCCACCATAGCTCTTGTATGGCCTTTTGGGGATGGATAATAGGGTTTTTAAGCTTTAGGATGCCTCAAGTCTGGGCTCTGAAGATGCACGCAAGTATTTTTAAGGTCTTGCCCTAGGTGAGCTAAGTGTAAAAGCCCGGTTAGGAAGACCTAGTTTTTGTGTTGAAATATTGCAGGAGGGTTTGTGTCAAGAGATAAGAAGGCCTTGAATGTGATGTGTAATGAACTATAGGTATTCCATGATCAGGAGGAGTTCCCAAGAGATCAGCTTACCAAGTTTTGAGACCAAAGATCCAAGACAGGTCTTAACCTTAGGAAAAGGCCCTAATTCTGAAACAGGGTGTACGGATGGTGTCAAGACCTCAGACCAAGAAAATTTGAAAGTTCTTAAGGCATATATGTGAACTTCCAACAATCATTTGGGGGTTATTTAAGAAGTTTTAGCAGTGCAAGGGGAATCCTAGATTTTAGGAGGCCTAATTGGGCTAAAAGGCTACTAGGCCTAAAAATTAGGAATTCAGAGAGAGATGGGAAAATGGCTAAAATTGGTAACTAAAGAACCAAATTAGGAGTCAAAATTGGATTAAAAATAAGCCCTTAGCCTCCTCGAATGAAAACCATAGGTTAGGGCTTGTGAGCTATGGAAAATCAGAGTGCTCTTTGAAGGTAAATAGTGGATATAAGAGAATATAGGAAGAACTCTTGAGGGTGGGAAGAAATTGAATATTTCCTAGAGTTTTAAGGTGGATTGAGGAAGCCCTAGGAGGTCCTAAGTGTGACCTAAGAAGAGTTTAGGATAACTAAAGGTGAATTGGAGTTTCTCCCTATCAGTGCCTTAAAATAAAAAATTCTACAAATCTTCCCTATTTGTTCCTAATCAGTCCTTAAAAACTTAAAACCTTCCTAATTGGTCCTAAAAGTAATCAAAATCATTTATAAGGTCTTTCAGTTGGATAAAAAGAACTTCAACCATGCAAATCTAGGGCTTTTGGAATGCATTCATGCAAAGTAGGAACATTTCATGTTTTGAGAGCCTAAAAAGAACCTCAAAATATACATTGAAAATATAATTGGTTCCTAATCTACTCTAGAGCATCCTAAATTGTCCTAAAATCAAACTCAATACATCAATCAAAGATAAAATGAAATTCATTTCTCAAAAAATTCAAAAAGTTCTTTGAAATTCTACTCAATCTAGGAGCAAATCTGCAAAATCTTATCTAAAAGGTTCCTAAATGATCCTAATCATTCCTAAATGTTCCTAAATCATCCTAAATTCTTTTTTCTTGGTTAAAAAAACCTCATTTTGAAAGATATTTAATGATTCTTACATTTCATGCATCAAACTATCTAGAAACATCTCTTTTTGGGCATAAAAACTAAATTCTAGAGCACAAAGCTTGAATGCCTCTAAAGAAAATCAAAGTTCAAATCAAAGCCTCATGTTTCTTTGCATAAAAAATCATAAAATCTTGAATGTCCTAGATTATAAACAAAGAGTTTCATTTTCTTTCCAAAATCTCAAAAATCAGGATCCTAAAAGCAACACTCAATCTTGAATGCAAAGGTAAAATTCTTGCAAAATATTTCAAAAAGAGCTTTTGAAGAAGTGAACAAATAAAAATTTAAATAGATGTGTTTGTAAGAATTCATTTAAAAAACACATAAATCAATTTGGGAAAGAATAAAGTGCTTGATGTGTCTTTCAAAGTTTACCATTTCTGCAAAATCCTTTTAAATAAGTGACGTAAAAGTGAAATTGAACTTGGACTAGTTCATTCATTTTACTTCTAGAGAGGCCTATCCAGAGAGAAAAGCACTTCCTCTTTGGAGAATGACCTCAAACTGGTACCTTCCCCGGCTGGTATAGAAATAAAGCATTGAGAAATCTCTTGCTTACATCCCTTCAAGCTCGAGCGATGTGTGTTGATGGTAGCCCAAGGTAGGTGAATATCCCTACTATTTCGGCATGGTCAACTAGGCTCTTAAGTGAGTCACACACGTACAAACTGATTGGGAGGACTCCACGGAATAAATACAAACTTGATGATCAGAAGCTACTCAATCTAACTCTGAAGTTATCATAATCTTTGTGCAAGGACCGATCCCTGTGGTTTCCCAGATCACCTTAAGACACTCACCATATGTATCCCTCTTTTGGGGTATCAAGCTATGGGAAAAGATTTTGATACCATCCTTGTCCTTAGGTAGTTTTGTTTGAAGTGATTTTGAAGTTCAAAGCTTAGTGAAAACACTTGTCAAAATATACACCTTTCAAAGCTTTATCAGGTTTAGTGGTCTAAATCATTACGTGTATCCCTCAAGGTTGCCTTGTCTCTTGTTGGGATTGTTTTCAAAGTGTCTATTATCAAGATTGGTCCTTTTCCATCAAGACATCAAAAATCAAACATCTAAAGCCTTGTTTCAAAAAATAATTGCCAAGAATCTCCCCAAACTATGTCCGATTTAACCCAACACAAGAAAGAAAAGCTTCCTAATTCCCAAGTCTATCAAGAGAAGAAACTTGAAGAAATGAATCTGAAAAATCACCAACATTCCCTTAAAGTAATCCAAGAAGAAAAGAAGAATCAAGAAAGACTGGAATGCATTGAGTTTAATGCAAGAGTCAAGCAGTTTGGATTCTAGTTCAAATTTAACCATCGCTATGTCAATCTAGAGAGAGAAGACTAGCTGGGCCCATCACATATCCATTCCTCCTTCAAAATACCACAATCCTATCTAAACATTCCTTCATCCTATCTCATCCTAGTTTCATCCTTGCATCACCATCCATCCTTAGTTGCATTTAAGAAATCCTTAGTTGCATCATTGCATCCTTTAAACATCTTCCTAGTTGCATCATAGGTCATCCACTTTAGCTACATCTAGGTCATCCTCTTAGAAATAGCATCATTCCACCATCCTTCATCATCCTTCCATCAACAATCCACAATTAGAAAACCAAATCCTTGATCCCAAAATCAGTATCCATCCATCCAAATCAGAACCCATCATCCAAATCAAAATCCAAATCTAGTGATCTAGAATCCAAAAAAATACTTAGTGTTCAAACCTTTGAGTTTCTTCAAAACCTTATCCAAAATTAGAAATCTCCCCCTTTGATAGAGCATTGTCTAAAAGAAATCCCACTTGTCCTTGTATGCCTCATCATCTCGAGCAAGAGATTGGCTTACATTGATAAGAAATGAGTTGACCAAAGATCATTAGTCTATGCTAGGTTGACAATCCTCACTGATCTTACATCAAGAAGAAACAACTCATTTGTTGACACTTAGTAAATCTTTTCACCAATCCTCCACCAATCTCCCATCATCGCCAAGCGTTTCACCAATCTTTCACCTTCTCCCACCAATCCTCTATCATCCTTGATCCAAATAAGAGCATTCCACCAATCCTTCATCATCATCACCATCCTTTAGTTGTTCCAAGTCCTTGCATCACATTTTAGAAGTTCACCATCCTTAGAATCTTTTAGGAGCATATTGCATTCATCTAGCATCTTCATATCTATATCTACATTCCATGTCTATCGAGACATGATCTAGGAAAAGAATGAATATGGATCCTTACCATACCACCAACTCATCCAATCCCAACATTTCTACTAGCACAATGGTAGCTTACAACCCCCCAATCCAACAAACTGGTAATGTATGGGATGATCCCAATATTCCCCCCACTTCTTTTGTAATAAAAACATTCATGAATCATCTAGGGAATGCACAAATAGTCAATGCACTCATTGCTTAGAATCAAAAAAGAATGATGGCTAACTTCATACAAGAGGGTACTCCCATTCCACCATATCTCTGACCTCGCATTCCCATCAACACCATCTAAATCCCAACAGAAACATTCACCCCCATCATCCAAAAAATCCCTAATCCACTTTTCCACATATCACATGTAGCTTCACCTATCCCTCCTCTTTTGCAAAGCAGTTTCATAAGCCCTACAATAGAAGCGACACTATCCACTCCATTTCCTATCATGGGAACACCATCATCCTCCATAGCAGCTCAAGCCATCATTCATACCCAAAGCTTCACACAAAACCAACTACCACCTCCTACACAAACCTTTACACAGGCAATCCCTCCACCTCCCGTAATCCAAGCAACATCATCTTTTCCAGGGGCAACATAATTATTCCCCTTCTTCCCTCCATAAGCTTTTGCATCTACACCATCATTTCTAGGGGTAACACAATTGTTTTCCTCTTTCTCCCAACAAGCTTCCACAACAACACCACCCTTCTCATGGGGAACACAAGAATCTTCATCCACACCCCAAGCACAAACCCAAAAAATTGCATTTAAAATAGGTATTCCTTCCATGGGATTTAAAAATCCACCATTCACGTCCCAAACCCCCATCACATCTACATTTCCAGCATCCTCCGCATCATAGTTCCCACCATGAATAGGTTCTCATTGGGGCCTTACTCACAAAGAGATGTTAGCTTTCAGAATACCCACCCACTTCTCTACATCCATGCCAACAAACCAACAGGCCACCTTCCCCCAAGCAACGCAACAACAATAATATCAACCTCTACCAGCTTCATCCTTCACAAGCTATCTATTCACAACACCCAATGCTTCTCGACAAGTTCCACTACCTTAGAAACATAGTTCTAACCTTGCAAGTTATCTTGGCTAACCACATCCTTCTTCATGGTTCAACCATATTGATAACAACATTGTTTCCAGAGTAGGCATAATTGACTTTAGCACCCATATTAGGCTAAGAAGAAGAATCTTCTTTACCATGTTTAGGAAATGGTTTTGTGAATGTTGTATGATCATTATTACTCTTATGGTTGTCAATCATGATGTCACCACTATCAATTTTGTCTTGTATAATTTTTTTCAAGAAAATGCAGTGATTAGTCTTATGACCATTATTGCGATGGAATTCACATAAATCATTCTCTCTCCACCATTTCGGTTTAGGTTCTGGATCAAAGACTTTCATCTTAGGCAAGTAGAGGATTTTGTTTGCCAATAGAGTTTTCATGGTAGATTCCAAGGATTCTCCAAGAGGAGTGAATTTGTGATTAGGATTTGTAGCCCAAGGTTTATAATTAGATGAATTTTTGTTGGACTCTATGGCTTTGGCTTTAGAAGCTTTGATGGCTTGGGTACCAACAATGAGATTGAAAGCAGGTGCCTTAGATGGGGTACAAATATTATCAACAACACCATCTATGACAATGCCTTTATTCTTGTTCTAGTTTTTGTTCTTGTCCTTATAACTAGATCCAGATTCATACTTGTCTTTTTGAAGTTTGATGTCTCCTTTTTTCACAAGTACTTTCTCAATTTTGATCGTATTATCTGTATGCACCCTAAAATGGTCGCCTAGACTTTGGGCCCCATTTATTTGATTTATCAATCTTGAATCATTTTTATCAATAATCAATATTTTAACCATTATCAATTTCTTGATCAAATCTTAATTTTGATCATATATTGGATTTTTATCCTATGGGCTAACCATTTATCCTAAGTCTTTATTTATTTAAAAGGAATATTTCCTCCCCTTTTAATAAATAAAAATCCCCCACTTTTCCTCTTATCCTAAGTTGCACAAATAAAGCATTATTCATATTTTATAAAAAGGAGAAAAGCACTTTTTGTCTCATATGGACATAAAGTCAACTCTTATTTTCCTATTGGAGGATACTTGTGCACATGGATTGCTCCTCTTTCAAGCTCCACTACTGATTAAGACTTTTTGCCTCTTAATCTCCATGGCCCATTTCACCTCATTTCTTATAAAAGGAGAGCTCTCTCCTTCATTTGCATATACCATGTTTTTATGCTAATGTTATGCTGCAGGTTTTAGGTGCATTTGGAGCTTTGAGGATATTGAAGACTTGTTGCATTTCATTGTAGTTTCATATTTGCTTTCATAGTTGCATGATAATGGCATTTTTAGTATAGATTTCCTTCTATGCAATAGAATAAGCTCACATAGTCTAAATAGGAAGCATTGTAATCCATTGCTATTTCCTTTCATAGATTAGTTGCATTTTACTTTCCTTTCATAGCTTAGATTGTATCATCATATAGCTTGCATTGCATATTGGATTCTTGAGGATATTGGCATTGTTGCCCTTGTCCTCACTTGAATCTCTTATTGTGTGGTTGACTAGCAAGGTCACAAGCTTGTAGCTCTAGCTGAGAGCAAACACATCATAGTCCCTTGCAACTCCATGCATAGAGAGCTATGAGCCGCTTTGTGAGGCCTCATTCTTGAGCAACCTTGCATGTAATGGTTAATAGAAGTGCACCATTTTAGTGTGTACATTTCTAGCGCCCACCGTGGGGCAGAGTAGATAGGCTTTGTCCTTTGTTTTTTTGCATTTTTGTCATTTTTAGATTATTTTTCAAAAATTTTGCAGTTTTGGTTTTCTGTCTCAGAGTATCGCACGATACTTCTTAGAAATATCACGTGATATACCTTTGTATAGCGGTGTGACACTTCACGCGAAAGAAGAATCGCGCGCCAGTACTGAGAAATATCACCTGTTATCGGGCGAAGTATCACCCGCCCATAGTGAGAAGTATCGCCTAGACTAAGGTATATCGCGTGACTATAGGAAACTATGTCGCGCGATACTGGTGAAGTTTGAGAAATATCACCTGATCTGACAGAGATTTGCATTTCCAGTTTTCTCATCTGAATTTGATCATTTTTAGTTTGCTATTTTGTTTTGTTGTGTTTAGATAGGTCTAACCTACATCTTTTAGCTTGAATCTATCAGTTTATTGCATATTTACATTTGGATTTTGATTTTGCTAACCTTGTGGGTCTAACAAGTTATGTTTGTAGGTGCTCATCATTGCTTGAAAATTGCTAAAAATGCATGTCAAAGAGGGCTACTAACAGTTTTTGCAGGGCTGCCAAACATAAAAACAAAAAAAAAATCTTGCTTGTTTATTTGCTTTCCTTTCAAGTGTGGCATTCACTAATTGTAGTAGGAATCTTAATACCTTGTGAAAGGGATCTTGAGGTGGTAGGAGAAGTATGCTCTTCACCTTTAGGTGAACCAAAAAATCTTGACCCATCTTAAGGTTTTGGAAGCAAGGGAGTAATTGAACCTCTTTGCTTGGTGTGTTTGGGAGAGATTCTTGAGATAGGGGAGTATGCTCTTCACCCTTGTGGTGAACCAAAAACTTTGAACCTCAAGAGTTGATCTATTCTTTGTTTAGTTTAGGATCCTTTAGCGAGCCTGCTCTTGAGCAATCAAGAGGAATGACTCAAGTGGGGACAACCTTGTCATCATTTTCCTTGGTGGCAAGTGATTCCAACTCACTATAATCTCAAGGCTATCAAGGACACCAAAAACCTTGGTAGACATAACACTTGTCTTGTTTGATGTGAGTAGCTCATGGGATTGCGACCATGGGGAAAATATTGAACAAGAATGCTTAAGGTACTCTTGAGGCCGCGAGGTCCTAGTCCTTTATGAGGAGCAAGAGGGGTGTTGTGAACGGAAATCTTTATTAAGAACCATTAGATAGAAGCCACCTTATTTTAGCCGCTTATCTTCTTAGTGCAAGAATTGATCCAAGTGGTTTACCCGGATCACCTTAAGATACTCACCATATGTGTCCCTTTGGTTGTGTCATTTGACATTTCCATGACAAAGCCAACATCTCTTGTGGGTAACCACTTGGTGTGAGGCGAGGGGGCATCAAGTTGTGGGCTAAGTTGGTAAGTATTGAGCCTTGACTTTTTAGGATAGATTTTCTTGAATTGTCTTTGGTTGTGTGATACCAGTGCAAACATTCTTACATACAAACAATCGGTAGCATTCATAGGATGTTTTTTCAATTCTGATATCACAAGTGTTTGTCTTGGCAAGGTTGCTTTTGCCCTTGTTTCAAGTGTTTGAGACCATGTTTTGATCCCTTACTGTTTGCAAACCTGCCAAAATTTTGCTGATATTGTGACTGAAATCAAAAACATCAACCCTTAGACTGAAAATTTTGACCAAACAGACCCAAAAATGTAAATTTTACACAATTCTGGTCAAGAGTTAAACAAATCTACAATAGTATCGCACACTGTGAAGTGAAGTATCACGTCATACTTCACGCTTGCTAGAAATATCGCCTGCTTTGAAGAGAAATATCGCGCGATAGTTCACCCCTGACGGACTATCACCTGACCCGCCTAGAGTATATCACCCGCCAGTGTTGAGGTATATCGCCTGGCTTCAGGCGAAGTATCACGCGGTTATAGGTATATCGCCCCAGTAGCCTAGAGTATATCGCCTGGTTTATTTCTACCGTGCTTAAATTTTGGTCAGTTTCAGTTGCTGTTAATCAAGCTAGGTCTTAGAGTAGGCTTCTCACCCTAATGTTTGAGGCCTATCTTGACTCTAAATATCTAGTTTTAGTCCTCCAAAATATCATCATTTGATTTACGAAATCACTTTGAAATAATTGCCAAATTAGAAGGTCATTCTTGGTGCCAAGGTTCATCTCTAAGATTGTTAGCTACATTCTTGGAAAATTTTAGTACTCTTATTGTCCAAATAATTTTCATTTCAATCTCAATTTCAATTATCTTTTGGCCTAGTCCAACCTCCTGATTCAAAAGTGAAAGGGTAGTCACCCTTTGATTTGAAGCACCTCTTTGACAGTGTTGGTAAAGCCCTTTTTTTTGTTTTCATTTCTCTTTGGACAATAGAGGACTTTGATTATCCTAGTTTGGCGTTGACACTTTGAGAGGTCACCTTTTCATTGAGGGTATCTTTCTTTCATGTCAGTTATGACAAGGTACCGAGTCAATCAAGGGAAGTGACCCCCTGTTGCCTTTAGCCAGTTACCACCCGTCAAGACTCGTCGACAACCTAAGGGAAAAAGACCCCTTTTTATCAATCTCCTAAGAGTGAATCTAAGGTTTGTTTTAATCCAGGAGCTAATCCTAGTGAAGTGAGCACCTCTTTCATACCACTTTCATCAAGCATGGACATGAGTTACACTTTTACCTAACAACAAAGAGAAGCCATGAATCAAACTCTTGAGGATATCTTCCAACGACATAGAAGAGAGTATGGTGGTTCTTCTCATGCTAGTCCACCTGGGTCACCTCCCAATGATGCGAGGTATTTTGATGCTCACCAACAAGCCGAGAGACATCATAAGCAAGCTCACTCAGATTCAGGGTCACAACACGAAGACCAGGACAACGAATCTAGTGATCACCACATAAACATAGCTAATGCAATAAGAGATTCAAGACAATCCTCCCCATTTAAAGACACCTCTCGATATGCAAATACAAGATTGAGAAGCATTGAGAGAGAGAAGCAAGCCTACTTAGATGAACAGGCTGCTAAAAAGGAAAAATTCAGACAACTAGAGGAGGAGGAACGTGCATTGTTGGATATATAGAAAAGAGTCACCCAAGAAGAAGAAGATAGACTCTATGCACAACAACTCCAAAGCTGATTTAATGGGAGGGGAGCCAATAGTGG
The DNA here is from genome assembly GCA_027943335.1 of Chamaecyparis obtusa. Taxonomy (NCBI): domain Eukaryota; kingdom Viridiplantae; phylum Streptophyta; class Pinopsida; order Cupressales; family Cupressaceae; genus Chamaecyparis; species Chamaecyparis obtusa. Next base: position 364,906 of record BSBK01002259.1, read on the forward strand.
GACCAACTCACCCCCATCTACCCCTTCCCCTAGCCCTAGAAGAAGATCAAGGACGCCCTCATGATCCCCAAGTCCTAGAGGAAGAAGGGCTTCAAGATATGACCATCATAGGAGACAATCATCTCATAGACATTCAAAGCAACCCTCCCAATGAGCACATCATAGCTCACAACATGGAGGAAGTTATGCTAAACTTGATCATATGGATTTCATGACTATGCAACAAGAACCATCCTTTCAAGCATATGTGGAGCAATAGGCTGAACAAAACAAAGACCAATTCTTGGAAAGTCTTATTAACAAAGGCGCTAAAGTTCTGTATAATTTTGACGTTCACCAAAAGATCAAGAAATAGAGCCCTTCAACTGATGAGGTGATCTTACAAATGCAAAAGGATATAGACAGGATGAAGGCTCCCAAGAGCACATTTCATTTGGACTCCATATGTCCTAACCCCATTGACAAAAGTGTGGTGATGGTAGAATTCCCTAAGAAAGTTGAGTTCCCAACATATGAAAAATATGATGGCACTGGTGACCCTCATGACCATGTTCGACAGTTCTACATAATGAGCTTTTCCTTTCACCATGAAGACTCCTACTTGATGAGATTATTCTCAAGGATTTTAAAAGGTCAAGCCATGGAGTGGTTCACCAACCTTTCCCCTCTAGTAAAGACATTTAAAGAACTTGTCCAAAGATTTTTTCAGCATTTTGCTTACAACTTATCGAGGTCGGTCACAATGCTTGATTTGTGCAAACTGAAGCAAAATCAAGGGGAATCTTTTGTCACATTTTTACAACGATGGAGGCGATTGTGTTCAAAATACCCAAGGACAATTCCTAAAGAGGAGAGAATTGATATCATTGTGAGCAATCTAATACCAAAACTAAGATATGAAGTCAAGAAAATCCCATTTAATTCCTTTGATACTATGGTAGAGGTGGCATGTCGCATTGAGGATGTCCTGAAAGAACAAGGAATTTTGGCTAAATCAACAAATAACAACAATAGCCAAAATAAAAATACTAATGGTAACAAGGACAAAAAGAACTCCTATTGGAACAAAAATAAGCCAGTGGTCAACGATGGAGTTGTTGACTCATCTCAAGTCAAAAATGAAGGAGTTCTTAACCTCTCTCATGCAGTTCAAGCTATGAAGCTGCAAACATCTTCAACACAACAAGACAAACCTAAATATCAAAAGAGATCTAAAATGGAGAAAAGACAATTTACCAAATTGGGAGAATCTTATGTAGATGTTTTTAAGACATTAGTTGCTCATAATTTGGCACACCCACAAGATCCTACAAAACATCGCATACCGGATCCTTTACCTCATTGGTGGGATGCTAAGGCTTTTTGTGTTTTCCATAATGGGATTGGACATGACATAGAAAATTGTTTTAAACTCAAGCATCTTGTCCAAGACCTTATTGAAAAAGGACAATTACAAGTGGATGGGTTAACCACTAATGCAGATCATAAAGCCTTTAAAGAGCCCTTGCCTAAATATGAGAAAGGAGAGAATTCTAACAATAAGAATGGCAAGGTGGCTATCAACTACACCTACACAAATGCGGAGAACGTTATTAACATGCTTGAAGTTGTGGATGATAGTGTCAACATGATGAGAGGGAAAGATCCCTATGGACATAATGTGGACTCAACTCCTATGATGGATGAAAGACCCGTTGTGGTGATAAGAGGTCCTCACTCACAAAGAATGCCCCAGTCCCTCAATGCTGTCACTAGGGGGCAGGCCCAAGTGCCCATTATCATTAGAGGTCCTAGCACTAGCAAGTCTAAGCAGCCCGTGTCCAAAAGCATTCCTCCCAAACCTGCCGTTGGTCCTGATTCCAATTATAATCTTATTGACCAACTACAACATACACCCGCGCAGATATCCATTTTTGAGCTTTTAGAATTATCTCCTAAGCACAAGCGCGTCCTCGAGGATGCTTTGCGAGAAGCCAACATCCCTAACAACTTAGATATTGATCAATTCCAGAACATGGTCAACCATTTGGCTAGCCTTCATTACCTCACCTTCTCAGAAGAAGATGACAAATCCATCAGTCACCCACATAACTTGGCCTTACACATCGAATTCATGATTCATAAAACTCGTGTTAGGTGTGTATTGATAGATGGGGGTGCAGGGCTCAATATTTATACCCTGAGTTTGTTGCTAGCTCTAGGATATTCTGAGAATGTCATTGACACAAGGAAAAGGATCACAATCAAAGCATATGATGAAGCAGAAAGAAGTTCTAAGGGATTGGCTATTTTGCCTATTCGCATTGGTCCAGTAGAAAAAGATATATTATTTCAAATTGTTGATGTTGGACCTCTAGCCTACAACATTTTGCTAGGTAGGCCATGGATTCACGAAATGCAAGCAATCCCATCAACATATCACCAGTGTGTTAAATTTCCCCATAACGGTGTAGAGATTTACATACCTGGAGATAGTGCTTTGTCAGTTAATAACATTTCTGCGGGATCACATGTACCTTTGAATAGGGAAGCTGAGAGTCCTAGTAGTTCACTTGAACAATGCAAGCAGAAGTTCAAGACCATAGATCTTGGGATGGGAGATTACAAAATTGATTCTTTTACAAACATGCCAATCTCTCCTAGGTCTTATGGGAGACCATCAACAAATGTGAAGCCTTCGTCATCAGCCATGACATTATTTGGGAAATTTGTTGAGTCTTCAGTTCCCATTCAGGAAGAAAAAGAGGAAGTTGCCGTAAGGGACTAGATCTATTGCGAGGGAAAATACAAACACAATGAGAATTTTGCTCCTTTGCCTGAAGCTTATGGGAAAGGGTATACACTGGTTAAAAATATGGGTTATCCGGGATATGGTCCCCTTAGTCATAGGTTGGATGCTAAAGCTAAGCCTCTTGATCATGCTCTTTTCGGATGAAAGACCAAGTCCACGGTTGGCTTAGGTTTTGAGAATAAGAAGAAGAAAGGTGTCCCTGTCCTAGCTACGATGGACAATGACAGTGACTCAGATTATACACCTGATCTTTCCAATCAACAAGATGTGTCTGATGATTGGGTGCCCTCAATGAATCTCCTTTGGGGAGATTCCATAGATTTGATACTTGACAGCCCTACTATCCCAGCTGCAACGGATAGTGACTGTATGATTGCTAGATCGACAAAGGAAAGTGTTACTATCCTAGCTGCGACATATAGTACCAATACTAGCACTAGAGAGGGGGAAACCCTTCCTAACCTGGAGGCTTCTACATCACGAGGCCCAAACAATGACTCAGACACATATTCCCATGAATATGAATGGAACTCACTTTCAGATGCAATAGTTAATTTGGACATAGATATTGTCCATGCTTATAGTACCCAACCCGATGCGGCTAATGAGCCTAGTGTAGGACTAGAGGATCATACGCCTCAAATTGCCTTAGCGGCTGATGCTTCATTTGGTAGGATGAGTCCTAATTCAGGTATCTTAGGAGAAGACTTGATGAACTCTGATTATATGGTCACCAGAGATGACACTTTTCGCATAAACAACATTGAACCAGTCATTAACCTACCCCTTGTTCACTTTGACCTAATTGACTGGTCTCAGTGCCATCAAGAGCCCACATTCCTCACCTTTCAAAATGATTACGAAATTGCCTGCTATCTGAATGCTCTTGAACCCGTGGCTTCTTCCACCAGTGAACCAACAACCAGCATGACAGAGCCTAATATTAAGTACCTCAGTCTCAAAATAAAAGAGAAAAAGAAAAATAGGTCTGATGGCGAAAACCACTTTAATAGTAAAAAGAAATGACGCATCTGAGGGTGAAAACCTCTTTGAGGCACCTAAGGATGGAGTACTTAATAACTTGCTGAGTTATTTCCAGGATAGATCATCAGTATTGATTGAGCCAACAAAGCCAGTCAATTTGAACACAGAAGAAAATCCTCAGATAGTCCATCTTGCTCAATCTTTATCAGAAGAAGAGATCAAGGCATATGTATAGTTTTTACAGAAAAAGAAAATTAATTTTGCATGGACCTATTTAGACATTGCAGGGCTTGACATGAATCTCATAATGCATCACTTATCCATAGCTCCAGGAGTCAAGCCAGTAAAACAGAGACTCAGAAAAATGCATCCACATGTAGCTCTCCTTGTCAAAGGGGAATTAGAAAAACTTTTGAGAGCTGGATTCATTAGAGCCATCGATTATGCAGAATGGATCTCAAACATAGTACCAATTTTGAAACATGATGGGTCCATTCATGTATGTACATATTTTAGAGACTTAAACAAAGCATGCCCAAAGGACAATTTTCCACTTCCAAACATTGACATGATAGTGGACATGACAGCGAGCTATGACATATACTCTCTAATGGATGGTTTCTCAGGGTATAATCAAATCAAAATAGCTCCTGAAGACCAAGAGAAAATAGCATTCACATGTGCATGGGGAACCTATTGCTGGAACATCATGCCATTTGGATTAAAGAATGCAGGAGCAACCTACCAAAGAGCTATGACCACTATCTTTCACGATATGATGCACAAAAATATGGAAGATTATGTGGATGATACCCTGGCAAAATCAAGAAAATGGGACACACACCTCGATGATCTAGAAGTAATTCTAGATCGAATGGAACAATTTCAACTCAGATTGAATCCAAAGAAGTGCGCATTTGGCGTCACCTCAGGCAAACTTTTAGGATTCATAATATCAGCAAAAGGTATCGAGGTTGACCCCTAAAAGGTCCAAGCAATTCTAGATATGCCACCTCCTTGAAATATCAGCCAAATGAGAAGTCTTCAGGGATGTCTTCAATCAATCAAGAGGTTTATTTCTCAACTTACAGATAGGGCACAACCCTTTAACAAGACATTGCATAAGGGTGCTTCTTGTGTTTGGAACGAGGATTGTTAAAAGAGCCTAGATCAGATCAAACAATACTTGGCTAATCCTCCGATTCTAATGCCTCCTATTCCAGGGAAACCATTGATCCTATATATTTCAGCTACAGACACTTCCCTAGGGGCATTGTTGGCTCAATCAGATGATACTGGGAAAGAACAGTCCATATACTATATCAGCCATACTCTAGTCTCCTATGAGATCAATTACAATAATATTGAGAAGTCTTGTCTCGCGGTGGTGTTTGCTTCTCAAAAGTTGTGCCACTACATGCTTGCTCATACCATACATTTGGCTGCCAAAATTGATCCTCTTAAATACTTGCTTAGTAAGGCTGCCCTCACGGGTAGACTCGCTAAATGGATGATGGTCCTAACTGAATTTGACATAGAGTACGTTGAAAGGAAGACAATAAAAGGGCAAGCTATTGCTGACCAATTAGCTGATTTCCCAATTCAGGATAGTATGCCGGTCCAAGTGGAATTCCCAGACAAACACATCTTGTATACAACTACTCGCACTTGGACAATGTTCTTTGATGGTTCCCGCATGCAAAATGGATCAGGTGCTGGAGTGTTATTTGTTTCTCCACATGGGTACAATATTCCAAAGTCTTACAAACTATTATTCCCATGTACCAATAATATTGCAGAATATAAAGCTTTAACTAATGGCTTGAGAATGGCTATAGAATGGAACATCATAGAGTTACATGTCTTTGGGGATTCCCAGTTAATCATCAACCAAGTCAATGAAGAGTATCAAACCAAGGATGAAAAATTGATACCCTATAAAAAGATGGTTGATTCTTTGAGACGCTACTTCACCTTTGTGACGTTTCAACAGATCCCTAGGACAGAGAACAAAGCTGCAGACACCATGGCCACATTAGCTTCAATTTTTCAGTTGGAGACAAATGAATCCAGATTTGAATTCCTGGTGGAAGAGCTACACCATCCCATCTTTGACTCGTCTGAAAGCCACGTCATTTGTGCCATTATCACACATGAGTCTTCTCGATATGGTGCTATCTATTCATATCTTCGTGATGGCATCATCCCTGACACATTCAACCACTCTGAACACTGAAACCTCATCTGTAACACCTCTCACCACACCCTCATCTTTGGTGATTTATATAGGAGGGGTTTAGATGGGACGCTCCTTAGGTGCTTGGAAAAGGAGGAATCCAACCAAGCATTAGCTGACATCCACGAGGGCATTTGTGGTGGACATTCTAATGGTCTTTCCATGGCCCGAAGGTTTCTTAGGGTGGGATATTATTGGCCTACAATGCAGATAGACACAGTCACCTTTGCTAAGTCATGTGAAAAATGTCAGAAACATGGCAATCTGATTCATGCTCCAGGTAGGGAGCTGATCCCTTCTATTTCTCATTGGCCATTTCAGTGCTGGGCCTTTGATCTGGTTGGGTAGATTCATCCCAACTCATCAGGTGGACACAAGTTCATTATTACTGCCACTGACTACTTCACAAAATGGGTGGAAGTTGTGCCACTTTCTGTTGCTTCAGGGAGGACCATTTCTTTGTTCATTTTGAATCATATCATTTGTCGATTTGGAGTGCCTTCTGAGATCATTACTGACAATGGAGGTCAATTTAAGAATAAGGACCTAAAGCACCTATGCAAAAAGTTTAAAATCAAGCAACATTGGTCCTCCATCTATTTTCCATAGGGAAACGGACAGGCAGAAGCCTCTAACAAAACCATTCTTAAGATTCTTCATAGGACAGTACACAAGAATGGTAGGGATTGGTACTTACAAATCTATCCAGCACTATGGGCTTACAGAACAAGCATTCACACACCTACAGGAGCCACTCCTTTTTCTCTCACCTATGGCACTGAAGTAGTATTGCCTTTAGAAGTCAAGATACCATCACTTAGAGTCTCACTCAAAGGTTTGATTATAGATGAGGATTACCATGCCATGAGGTTACAAGAGTTAGAACTTCTAGATGAGAAGCGTAAGGCTTCCTTTGATCACATGAGAGTGTATCAAAAACGTATGTCCAAAGCATTCAACAAGAAGGTTCACCCTAGAGAATTTCAAATAGGTGATCTCATTTTGTGAGAGAACCCTAAGAACCAACAGAACAGAGAACAAAAGGGCAAGTTTGAACCCAACTGGCTTGGACCATATGTCATCATAGCTACTTTTGGTACCGGTGCATATTTACTGTCAGATCCTGATGGAGAATAGCTCCCTAATCCCATCAACATTGTGCACCTCAAGAAGTTCTATCCTTGATGCTCATTTCTGTCTAGGGGCATCCTTTGTATATATCTTATTGATCCTAAAAAGATACCAAAAAAATTCATATATGATGCTGAAAAAATCCTAAAAAGCATAAAAAGTCCTGAAAAAAAATACAAAAAAATCAAAAAAATTCAAAAAATCTAAAAAAATGAAAAAATGAAAAAAGATTCTAAGTGGTGAAAACCTGGAAACAGGGGCTACTTGAGGCCTTTGCACTCCTATTTGTTAGCATGCATCCTCGCCACTTAGCCTTTCTCCATCATGCCTTGGCCTTATTTGCCTTGGTCTGGAATTGGTGTTTGTCTTTGTCTAGGGGGGCATAACTGTTAGCATTCGTCTTTTAGGTGCGTTTGTCTCTTGGGGCATTCCCAAATAGGTGTTTTTCAACACCACCCCAAAATAGTGTTTTTCAACACTACCCTTGCATCGAGTGTTTCTTAACACTTATCAGGTGTCTTACCCAACAGTCTCGTATGATGTGATATTTCTCACTAAGCAGCTATGATACTCAGAGTTTGACTCTATGACCAACACACACGCACTTAAACAATCAACTCGCTGACGATATGATGACTTTATTTTTCTTTGTGTGCTGTCTATGAAGATTTCTTTGATGAGTGATCTCTCCCTGAGAAGTTTTCGATGATGCATAGCTAGAAGACTGAGGGAATGAGAACATGTTTTCTTTCTTTATCTGCTTGTGGGTATATTTTTTTGATCTAACTATCATGAGCCTTTATGCTGGTCCTACTTGACACTATGGATTGATAAGGTATTATCCTTGACTCTTTTGTGAGTGCATGCTTCTAGTTATCCTGAGTTTCATGTGTCTTGATACAAGCATAATCTCACCATCTCAAACTTAGGTGATCTCACTGCATTAGTCATCTTGACCTATATGTCTTTGAAGCCTAGGTGAGATTTCCACATTTTTATCTGATAAAGATCATATTCATATCCACATAGTTATGCTAGTGTGCATTGTATGATCTTACGACACTACCAATAACACTCGATGATGATAATTAGATGTCTATAAGTGTTGTGACCTTGCAAGTCAACCACTTTCATAGTAGCTTGCATTTTTAGGATCATGATAGTCTAGTTTTGCATTTCTTGCACATGGAGAGAGCTCTCCTTTTCATCTTATGTGGACCTGTCAGTCGACTGCGCTCACCTTTTCTTCTTCTCGATCATGTCTTTCACTCCTTGTCTTTTTCATCTCGAACCTGTTCCTATTCATCACAAGGGGTTAATCATATCATCATACCTATATCAAAACTGTCATTTTTAAGAAACATGAGTCTATATCATACACATGAGAATTAAACATACATCTATGAGAGAGAACATACATAAGCATTTTGAGCAAAATGATAAGACAATATACATAAACTAGCACATCCATCACAAGTAAGACAAATACACATGATACATCGAACATCCAGTAATCTCATAAATCAATTACATGATATACAATACAATATGAGATCCCAAAATCTGGATCAAAAGTCTCAAGATATGTCCAAAACATCTAAGCCCTAACCCTAAGACTCGCTACCACCCTCGTGAGGAGCTCGTGGTGGTGGAGGAGGCATGGCTCTCCTATCGAGTACCACATCTGATACCCCTACCCTCTGAGAGTATGATGGTGCTCTCTCACCCTCTGCAACAGCCTACAAATAGAGTCCATGATAGTAGGCTGCTCTCACTGACTCCCATTGGAGCTCCAGTGCCTCTACCTGTGCCATCACCTCACGGCGTGCTATCTCTGCCCTGAGATCAGCTATCTGCTGATCTCGCTCTGCCCTCAAATCTAGTAGCTACTAATCTCTCATAGCTATGGTAATCCACAGCTGATGTATCTATGCCTCCTGAGCCTGTATCTGGGCTCTCAGATCCTCTCCCCCCACAGGCTGATCCTGCTGTGCCTCCTCCTACTGGTGAGCTAGTCTTGCTTCCTCCTTCGGTGTCATCGATCTCTGTCCCCGTGACCATTTCTGGCCACCTAATCTTGACCCCTCTCCTCTCTCCATCCTCCTCCCTCTCCCCCTCCTACCATCTCCTCCATCCCCTCTCTCTCCCCCTCCCTCCCCTCCATCCCCTCTATCTCCTCCTGGCACTGATACCTATGCATCTGGTACTATAAACTGAGGGAATGGCACCCTCCACCGCTCTACTCTATAGGCTCCATCAGCCCCTACATCTACCATATCTGGGAAATACTCCTAGGGCTCACTCCTGATACCTACTATCTTTGCGATAGCCTACTGATAGTCCAACATGGGTAGCCACCCATGACCCTCCTCGTCTCTGGCCCTAGCATATGTGGCAGTCTCTGTCGAGACTCGTTGCTGCCTCCCGAACTGCTGCCATACCTGAGTGATACAAAATCTCTCAACTATCTCTGCATACTGACCTACCAATGGCCAAGTGCACAACATGTAGCTCAGCTCATCAGCTGCATCTCCCCAAACTTCAACCTCCCTATATGGACTCCATGTGAACAAGGCCATCTCATCCAAAATCTGCCTGTAGTATGTCACATCCCCAGAATGGGCATGTGATATGAACCTGAGATACCTGTAGATGTAGGGGTACCTCCTCTCCCTCGACTGATCCTTGGGGTGCACCACAGCAATGTGCTCCCACACCTATACCTGTGCCAGGATGGCACCGCACGCCCATGTCCGACTGTCTCTGTAGACGATCTCATGCAACTCATGGTCATCTCTGCCAATATGGCAGGACCCCATGCCATCCGTTACGGCCTACCGACCAAATCAACCAATAATCAAGCCCATCCAAGTGGGAATCCCTTCTGACTGTGGTCAGTCATCAGGATCTATGAAATAATGGATGCCACTATACATGGCACTGGGTAGTCTCTGCCAAAATCATCTATCAGCCTCTCCCAGCTGATATGCCTATCTAGAATCGTGACATCCTGGAACATCTCTTGAACTAGTCTGTGCCCCTCAGTGGCATCCTGATCATAGTACACCTGTGCCAACAAATGAATCATGTCAGTTTTCATCATATGAAAATATTACATTTATGATTATATCTTAAAATGTGATTATACTCACCAGCTCGCCATGACATGGCACTCGTAGGATCCTGTAGACATCCTCTAAGGTGATCGATGCCTCTCCAGTAGGTAGGTGGAAGGTGTTGTGCTCACTATGCCATCTCTCGGCAAGAGCAGTCAACAACCCATGGTCCACCCTAATGTATGGATATCTCAACAGATATCTAAATCCCATCGCTCTGATGTCGGCATTGCCCAGATCATCCAGATCTCGGACACACCGTAACCCAGTCACCTTCGGCGCTCTGATGATCAGCACCAGAAAGACCTCCTGCAAGCCAAAACCAAGCCAGTTGTTAGCACATATCATGATGGATGTCTAAAAACTCAATCTAAAACATCTCTAAAGCGTAACATTGTCTAGACCCATGTCATTTTTGCTCAAAAATGCATTAAATATCAAAATTTTAACTTGGGTGATATTCTTTTTTTGGAGAAGTATCACGCGATACTTCTCCCTATAGTGGGGTGATAGACCTTATACCACGCAATACTTCACCTAGTATCGTGCGATCTTTCACGCAGTATCGTGCGATACTGGTGCCTTAGGTCGCGCGATACTTTGGGGACCCGCAAAGTATCACGTGACATTTCTCCCCAAAGCGCGCGATACTTCTAAAGAATCGCGCGATAGTTCACCCAGTCAAAATTTTTGAAATTTAAAAATTTGAAAAACGTGCTAAAATAAGCTATTAAATGCAAAAAATGACTCAAAAAGCTTGAGTTTTTCGAAAACATATCAGGGCAGGATACTGTGGTGGCCGGTTGTGCAACCGGGCGCGCTCGAATCGATACCTGTGGATGGGAACTCCTGCTTGTTGGGCCATTTTCTCTCTCTAAAGCTCTGAAAATTCTCAAATCTCTAAAAGACAAATAATTTTTGAAAATGACATTTTGACCCCTTTTATAGCCTTTTGACTTTTGACCTCATTTTCAAAACACCTCGAAATTGTGCAAAAATTGCACCCCTAGCTAATTTTGATGTCCTGGATCCATTTTCAGACTTGAAATTGAAATCCGAGGTTATCTTGATAGTCAAAATCATGTTTCAAAATCTTCCCCCCTTCTGCACAGTTGACTGATCTTTTTGAGGCCTAATCCTTCGATCTTTATTGGGGCATTGTCATTTCTTCATTTTCATGTCTTCCAAACTTCTAGTCTTTCATTCATATTTATTCCATTCTCTCATTTCTCACATTTGACTACATCTTTTCAGTCAGGCTGGGGCATGTTTCATTGCCTAATGGTTAACCTATTGACCCTTACCTTCGATTATGATTTCATTCTGATTTGATCAAATCCTTATCAATTCGCTGTTATCCTCTCTACCTGATTTCGATTTCGATTCCGAGGGGGCAGTACCTATGGGATTCTCATCCCCAATTGCTTGATTTTCTTGATTTAGACATCTTTTGTGAGCTTTTGCTCAAATTTGAGATTTTTATCTCTTACTTTGAATGTGATCCCGAATCGACCTCATGTTCAAAGGCCTTTGTTTATGCTTTGTCCGGATGTGATCCCGAACCGACCTCACATCTGAGTTGTTTTGTGATCCCAGATCGATCTCACATTTCAACTTCATTCTTTGACTACATGTGTTCCCAAATCGATCACACATTAGTCAAAGAGGGGCAAATGTATGCACCCTAAAATGGTCACCTAGACTTTGGGCCCCATTTATTTGATTTATCAATCCTAAATCATTTTTATCAATAATCAATATTTTCAACATTATCAATTTCTTGATCAAATCTTAATTTCGATCATATATTGGATTTTTATCCTATGGGCTAACCATTTATCCTAAGTCTTTATTTATTTAAAAGGAATATTTCCTCCCCTTTTAATAAATAAAAAGCCCCCACTTTTCCTCTTATCCTAAGTTGCACAAATAAAGCATTATTCATATTTTATAAAAAGGAGAAAAGCACTTTTTGTCTCATATGGACATAAAGTCAACTCTTATTTTCCTATTGGAGGATACTTGTGCACATGGATTGCTCCTCTTTCAAGCTCCACCGCTGATTAAGACTTTTTGCCTCTTAATCTCCATGGCCCATTTCACCTCATTTCTTATAAAAGGAGAGCTCTCTCCTTCATTTGCATATACCATGTTTTTATGCTAATGTTATGTTGTAGGTTTTAGGTGCATTTGGAGCTTTGAAAATATTGAAGACTTGTTGTATTTCATTGTAGTTGCATATTTGCTTTTATAGTTGCATGATAATAGCATTTTTAGTATAGATTTCCTTCTATGCAATAGAATAAGCTCACATAGTCTAAATAGGAAGCATTGTAATCCATTGCTATTTCCTTTCATAGATTAGTTGCATTTTACTTTCCTTTCATAGCTTAGATTGTATCATCATATAGCTTGCATTGCATATTGGATTCTTGAGGATATTGGCATTGTTGCCCTTATCCTCACTTGAATCTCTCATTGTGTGGTTGACTAGCAAGGTCACAAGCTTGTAGCTCTAGCTGAGAGCAAACACATCATAGTCCCTTGCAACTCCATGCATAGAGAGCTATGAGCCACTTTGTGAGGCCTCATTCTTGAGCAACCTTGCATGTAATGATTCATAGAAGTGCACCATTTTAGTGTGTACATTATCTACCATCTTGTCAAAAGATGTATGATTTTGCATTTATAAAGGGTAGTTGATTTCTGGATCAAGATTGTTGATGAAGATTTTTAGCTTCTCAATTTTTGGAATGGGTCTAGCATATAGAGAAAATTTCTTCCTCCACCTCTTGAGAAATGTTAGGAATGGTTCTCCTAGATACTATTTCAGATTGCAGATGTCGATCATGGTGACCAGATGTTGAATATTGTAGGAGTATTGTTTATAGAATAGTTTGATAAACTTCTCAAAAGTTTTGATAGTAGGAGGCATTCTAGAGAACCAATGAATGGTTGCTCCTCCTAGAGATCGAGGGAAAAGACACATTAAGTAGGTTGGTTCATGCATAAACTCCATAGATTGAGTACAAAATTCTTTAACATGATCTTGAGGGTTAGAGTTTCCATCATACTTATCATATTTAGGCATCTCCACTCTTTTAGGGAATGGCGGCATGTACAAGTCTTTATCGAATGGAAAAGGGCATAGAGCTTCCATGGAGAACTCCTTAGGTTCCTTTTCTTTTTTAAGTTTGTTAAGTTTGACTTGCATGGCATGCATTTGTTTCATCATAGCCATGATAGGAGTTTCTTCCTCATATGTAATGATATCTTCCACATTAAATTTTGGAGGAAGTTTAGCTCCTTGATGAGCTAACTTTAGAAAGTATGCCTCTATCTTCTTTCAAGAAATGCCTCATCATTTTCTTGAAGTCATCATCATTTTGATATTGAACAATCTCAAAAGGTGTAGGTTCTTGATCCACAACATGTTGAGAATGGTGTCCTTGAGACCCATGTTGTGTCCCTCTGTGAGACATGTTAGGATTTTTAGGGCTCCCTGGATTAGATTGAGGAGGTGTTTGTTGATTACCTCCATGAGTTGATGGAGGGGGTACATAACCAGTTTTCAATCAAAAATTGCCAAGACTGTCATCTTCATAAAGACTAGAATTGTAGAGTTGCTCAAGAGTGCGACCCTTGTGAATAGTCAAAGGTGCAGTGCTAAGTGCTTCTTTGGATTTCTTGTGTGATGAAAGTGAAGGATACTGTGCCATAGTAGTGTGGGTAGACGCCCAACAGATGTCGGGCATAAGCTCACAACACTTAGCCATTTAGCAAGAAGACTGAATTTGAAGATAATGTTAACAAGGTTTTGACACAAGATGAAAAAGACTCAAATCAATAACCCAGAAGGCAAGATCAGACTCTAAGGCTCACTTGAGGAAAATGAATTAATTTGTTCTAGTTTCTGCTCTGTTCTTGACATAGTGATTTGTTCAACAAATATGGGAAATAGGCTGTAAAAACTAAGTTTCTGACAATTCTAACCACTTTCTAGCAATTTTTCTCAAATGACTTTCTGCAGGATTGTATGACAAAGGGTATGCTATGAAATGACAATTGACAAAATCATATGATAATTGAAAAACTCACACAATAATTGATAGCAAAAATTTGACTTTTGTTTTTTACTGGTGGCAAAACTTGTACAACACTATACAAGCTATCATACAACAATACAGGGGTTCTGAAATGACACTTGCCAAAACTTGTACGACTTTCTGACCTGATGGGATGACTTTTGACTCCACAAAAGATTTTTACTTCAGATTTTACAAATTTTTGGTTTTCAATTTTAGATTGTTCACAAATTTCTTTGTCCAAGTTTGAGGATTATCCTGAGATCATTCATTTTTAGTAGCCAAATAGATAAACAAGCACACAAAACAACAAGTAAGTGATTCCAAGCACGTCTAAAAATAATGAACAGGGGATAAAGTAACCCTACGCATGAACAATCAAGTGACTGAACGTGCTAATCCCTAGGAGTGCTAATTGTGTATGTTCCAAAAAGTTTTTCAATAACACACATATTCCTAGAAAAATAAAAATTTGGCCTCACTAGGGTTTGTAGTAATGGTCTGACTCTGCAACTTTTATGATCTCAAGAGGGTGAACTCCAATCTAGGCATACTGGGGTTTTGACATAGTCTAAGAAATTAATCAATCAGGAGCTGATAGGGAGATCTAACAACCCAACAAGAGACCATACCTGTAAAGATTTCCTCCACAAGGAAATTTATATAGTGGCTGCTACTAGCACAGTGAAAATGGCTATTACCGCTTGAGGTTTCATCCGCATGGTTGACCCAATTAAGGAAATGTCCACTATGGTTAACCCTCTCTAAAGGTGACTCACAAAAGATACCACATGGAGACTAGTTCTAGATTCAAGGATCTAAGTGTCTGATACTACCCAAAAAGGGAGTAGAGCATAGTCCTCTAGCCTTTTCACTTTTAACCAAGATAGAGTAGACAGATTAATCCAACATGCTAAGACTGAGATTATCTCACAAAGATCTATGATGTCAACCACTTATGATCTATCAACCTCTTCAGAGAGAGAATGTATCAATCAAAAGTTGAAGACACATGAATCTAGTAGAACGTGAGACTCTCTCAGTACCTTCCCTCACCTAAAGGGATCCTTCATCAAGAGGAGCTTTGCATGAATAAACAAGCAAAAGAAGCTCAATCTCTCAAGATCATCCACAAATAGTGTTCATAGGGCCTATTTACTATGTGTAACAGATATGAAGAAAGCAAATCTACGTTCATTTTATAGCCCAAAATGAAGTCTGTGATATTAAAGCAAGAAAATCACACAAGCTTGACACGTGAGAGTTCATTTTAATCCAAATCAAAATGTTATCAGCTTGAGAAGAATACCCAAATTCCTTGCAACGCACTTAGTAGATTTTTACCTATTTTAGCAATTTAGTTGTGCTTTTTCCAATCAAATTCAACAAGTATTAGTAAAAAATAGAAGATTTCAATTGTTAGGGTTAGCTGTTAGACCAAACCTAAAGATCAAATCTGAAAAAGTACCAAAAATGTTGAAACAACAATTGAATTCTGGAGTCAAAACTCGTACGACAGTGGGTTACCTCCCAGACAATAGTCTAGAAACTCATACGACTATGGGTGTCTTCTCATACGACAATCGGGCTTCCAAATGATACTGTGTAGTCTCTAATATGACTCTTGAAATTTGAACCTGTCGTATGATAGTGGGTATCTCCTGAAATGACTTTTTGAAAAAAGTCATACGAAAAATGTACAGACAAAAAATAAAAATCATAGTTTTAACTAGAAAATGACAAGAAATTGATAGAAAGATGATGGAAACCTGTTTCAGGGCCCCACAGTGGGCCCCAGAAATGTGCGTGTGAATTTTGTACCTAGCTGTAGATACAACACTTCAGTAAAACATTAGAGGTTAGCAAAAACTAAAATCTGCAAGTAATTGAAACTATGCTAACTAGGTGATTTATTGCCTTCTAGTAGGTGCGAGTATGATACTCTCATATTAGACCGAGACCAGTGACAATGCAACACCTAAACAAAGGATTTGAGTGCAAAGAATGAAAGACTATGAATGTAGATTAAGCTATATTTTTGGATTTTCTGTGCAATAATATGGAAAACTGTATGAAATTAATCTAGAATGAATCAAATTGGAATGCAGATTTTCTCTAAAAATGCTATGAATGAATATGAAACTATGAATGAGAAACTATGTAAAAGTTAAATGATCAACTATGAAAGATCTCACAAATCGCCTGTCGTAAATGCTCAATCCTTTAATCACCAATTCGCTAGAGTAATTGTGCAAATTCAAGTGTTGTAATTATGAATAGCTGAGCCTTGGTTTTATAGAAATGCAGGGCTTTGAGAATGCAAGAGAAAAACCATAAATCACTCTTGATAAACTCAGGTTGATTTTTGAGTTATCAAGAAATTAGAGATAATTAAGTCACAAAATCATACAAAAGCATGCAAGATCAACTTTTTAACACAAATCAGAAGTTTAGATCAGCTTTGAACTCAAAATAGAATGTTGAGTTTCCAAAAGTTAACAACTTGCATTGATTTCCTGATTTTGAGTTTAACTGCTCTTTGAATATGCACAATTAATTATGAATTAATTAAATAAATAAAGTGATTTATTCTCATTTTAACTAATTTTTGAAATTAAAACAATTGATTTATGGGTTAATCAATTATTAAATCAAACTTTATTCAAAAACTATATTATTAAATTTGACAACTGACATGAATTAATTAAATAAGAATTTAATCAATTAGTCATAAGATTTTAGATTTATTGTCAAAATTAAATAATAAAATTTAGGAATAATTTAATTAAATTCAATTAAATAATTAATTGGCAGTATTAAATCTAATTAATTAAATATTCAGAATATTCAATTAATCAAACTTTAGGATAAATAAGATTTATTGCCAAATAATAATTAAATTAAGAATAATTAGGATAAATTAGGAATATTACTAGGAATATTCCCCAATGCAGAATTTAGGATAAAATCAATTAGGATTCAATAATGTGCAAATGTGCCTTAGGTTAGGACTTTGATGTTGATTTCATTCGATTTTGAAGATGTAAGAAGTTAATGAACCTATAGCCCATTTTTGGGGTATTACAGCTTCCAACTTCCCAACATCTATTCCACCCTTCAGTAATGCAAGCATGCACCTAGCCTACATCAACCAAGCACAAAGCCAAGTGCATCAAGCACCACCTTATAAAAAATTGGCACCATTCCATCAGCCTCCCCCATCGCAACAATACTTCCCCACACAACAACCAACTCCTATAATTCCCCAGTAGTAACAAGCATCCTCCTACCCATCGCAACAACATTATCTCATCATCCCCCTATAGTAGCAATCCATTCCCTATCATCCACAACAATACATTCCCACACCTCAGCATCAATATCCTCTCCAGCAATCATCATCTCAAAACCCATTCCAATCCACCTATCTTGTTGGGAAATCTCTATATCCCACTCCACAATATCCACCTCAAAATCACCCTTATTCATCAGCACCACTTGATCCTTTCCAAATGGGAATACCTGCTCTAATGCCAATCAATGTTGAGTGGGAAGAAATGAAGAATTCTCTTAAGGAGCTCAAAACTGGCACAGAGAACAAAACCTTCAAGTTTGAAGAGGTGTGTCCCTACCCATTTGATCGATCAATCACAGATGTTCCTTTCCCTAAAAACTTTGAGACACCCAAGTTCGATAAATATTGAGGGAAAGGAGACCCTGTAAACTGTTAGCACTATATAAAAATTTTCATGGCCATACCCTTTTCCCAAACCTCTGTAACTATTTATCTTCCTTTTCTGGCTAAACCCTAGGCAAAAATTCAAAAAATCTAGCCGTTGCCGTGAAAAAACCCTAGTTTTGTCTCGTCCTGTTCTAATTTTGTGTTACCTTTTTGTGCCACTTAAGAATCCCTTAGTGCACATGGTTATTTTCTCTACCCAGTATTCACTGAATCGAGTGATACTTTTTTATGCCTTATAAACTTTTCCACGATTCAGTGAACAGTGTTCACATAATTCTCTAAATGCCTAGTGGTCTTATCTTTTTATCCAACGACCTGGTGAACACTGATATCTTTTCCCTTAGTGGCACATTCATGAAATAGAAGTGTCCTGCAGTGAGATTCTTAATCAATGGTTGTCTTATAAGCGGATAGAATCTTCCTGGCTTATAAGATCTTATGCCCGCCGCTAATTTCCTTTTGTGACGTAGCCTTTCTTTTCAAGCGGGTCCACATGCCAAGTGTGTTGATTTGGTGGTATCTAATTGGTCCACGGATGAATGACTGGATATGCTATCAGTGGGACCTGATTTTTTGAGACTCAGAGGGTTTTGATATCTGTAGTTGATCAACGGTTGGCATAAATTCTCATGAGATGTGTCAGAGCTTTGAGATCTTACGCCAGCCGTCGATGTTACTTTATTCTTAGGTGGTAGTATTAAGGTGGGTCCGATTGCCAGATGGTTTTTATGTGCCATGATGTGCTAAGTTGTCTTCTTTTCATTCATTCATTTGGTGATGAATTGGATTATGTCAGTGGGGCTGAGGATTTCCAAGTTTCAGTATTTCTGACAATGATAGAGGATCGACGACCGACGTATGTTCTTAAGGGTTTTTTCTGACACATGCGAACTTAAGACAACCGTTGATTTCACTCAGTGTCAGAGGGTTGTCAGAGTAGGGTAAGATTCTTCATCCAATGGTTGTCTTATGATCTGGAGGAATCTTGGAGGTTTGTGCGAAAAATAGACAACCGTCAATCTTCTTGGTGCGGGCCCAATAAAATTTCTCAGTCTTTTTGGTGGTTTGGATAAAGTTTTGGTGGTTTTGACAAATGCTTTCTTTGTTCACTGGTTTGCGTGATGTTTTGGTGAAGGGTCTAAAGACTTAGTGATTTGGTGAACAGTGTTCATGTAATAGCCAAATAATTTAGTGGTGCTCTCAAAGTTCTCGCGAATGGGTGAAGGTTTTTCAGTCGCGTACTTGCCAGATACTAATAAAGTAAAAACATACCCTGGGAAAAGGAAAAGCATCTAACGGTCATGATATAAACCAAGTTTAGATTTGAATGTGGGCTGTTGATACGTCGGTAGCGCCATAAAAATAGTCGTTCTCTACAGAATTAAAAATTTGAATGCTTTCCAGCGATAGAAAGGACCAGAATTGAATGTTTTGATGATCAAACTTAATACAAATGATTTGCAGTTGTTGTGGTGAAGTCCAAGTGTTTGATGATTGATCACAAAGGAGTGTTGTGTTGTGGGAGAATGAATAAATGGTGGTCGAGGCATGTTGCAGGGGTCAAATCAGATGAATTTGTAGGAATTTCATGATCTTCAGTATATTTCCAGAAGAATTACCATAAGTGAAGATTGAATTTTAGATCTGATTGCTCAGGCTTGCTTGGTTTTCCCTCCAATGTATTAATTTCTGATATGTTTGAATTGTTTGGTGGGTGGAGACCCTAACCCTTACCCTGGTTATCCATAGCTTGTTGCATCCTAACCTGTTTGGGATTCCAAGGTAACCAGTGGTATTTAATGTGGAAATTTTGATTTTGTAGGGGTTCCAGTTTCAAAGTTCAAAATCAGTCCTGAGTTTCTGGTCCAAAGGGTTTGTAATAGTTTTTGATTCAGCGTTTGTTGATGAAAGAAGAAAGTTGTAGGTCTAAGCTGTAGTTTGCAAGTAGGGTGTCTTGTGATTCATTGTATACATAGAAGGAATTCATCATACTTAATATAAATATCTGATTCTTATCTCTCCTTTGTGTCAAGTCAAGTAAGCTTTGAGTTTTCTAGCTCATTACATATTGTTCTTATGTATGTATCTTAATTCTTGAGTTCTAATCTAGGATTGGATTAAACTATGCTCTAGATGGGATATGGGTTTTCCCTTGTCTATGTAAGGATGTTTTGTAAGCAGTAAAGATTAGGATAAATGTATTTATGGCTATGAATTCTCAGGTATTCTCAAATTTGTGTGTCTTTGTGTCTAAGAACTCTTGCCCAATGGATGAGGCACTGGCCTAAATGAGTATTCCCCTTGTTAACATACACTGGTTGAAGTTATTGCATTCCAAATATTGAAATCAATAACCTTTTCAAGCTTTAAGTTGTTGGTTGTGTGGTTTTTTCACCGTATAGTAATGGAGAGTCAATGAATGTGAGGTTAGCATTTAGTACTTTCTTACTATCAATCTATTGTTTAGACCCAGTCTTTGGTGTGTGAACTATAGTTTTCATTGGGTTAGGTGCACCCGCCTTGGTTTTGTAGAGCCAGAAGTGAAGAGGGCAGTCTTGTCCCTATAGTTGGTCCAGTTATCCTAAGATCCTTATACATTTTGGATCTAACCAATCCTAAAATCAACCTAAGGGTATATTGGTAGCCTAAGAGCATAAGCATCCATTTTGAACACCAACAAGATGGTGACTCTGTTGGGGAAATGTTACACAAGTCTATAATAACCAGTAGGTCATCATTGGAGGAAACAGGGTTATTCGTGTCCCTTGTCTTGTCAATCTCATTTGGATATTTGTTAGTGAGGAAATAGTATTGTAAGATTCTCAATATTCTTGGGTGGTGACTCAAACATCTCTGCAGCAGTGCTAGTCAGTAGATTATTTATAAAATGAGTTAGAGAGGTACTAGGTCTCAAAGAAAGGAGCATCCTGAAGATAGAATGGAAGAAGGTATTCCAAGCACTTCTAGGCCTAGCCAGACAAGGGGAGGAAAGAAGAAAAGAAATGTTTCTCATACTTGGAAAAGTAAAAAGGATACAAGACAAGAAACTCAAACCAAGCCTGGTCAAGAAGAAAATATTTCAGAATATGAAGAGGTTGTTGATTTGGGATTAAACCAGTATGAGGATGAATTTCAAGTGGGAGATGATGAGTCTAAGACTACTCTCCCGGAATCAGAAGAGATCTTTGAAGAGGTCTATGAATTGGAAAGAAGAGTCCAAGAACAACTTGCTATCAGGAAACAAAGAGAAAAAGATAAAGAAGATAGAGTAAGACAAGCCATGATAAGGGTTGATCAGCTAAAGAGGCAGTTGTTAGATTTGGAGGCAATTAATTTTGTCCTAGAGCCTGAGAGAGTAGAGGAACAACCTATTGTGCAGAGGATATATGAGATAACTAGGCCTAGAGATAAAGGCAAATAGAAAGCTGTTGGAGTTCAAATCAATGAACAAGTTCATGTGGAAAACCCATTAGATCAAGGGGTGAGATTAGATGTAGACCTTGAGAAGGCTAGAAAAGAGAAAGAAATGTGGGCTAAAGAACTAGAGAAAGTAGAGTTGGAGGCTACTACTGCAAAAATAAGGAAGAAGATTGATTTTCTCAAGCATACCTCAGGACCTTCAAACGCTGCTGTCTCCTTTTTGGGACAAGGTGGAAATCATGGTAACCTTGCAGCCCAAACAAATGGCATTCCATCACTGGGTGCTACTAAAATTCCTAATGGTTCAAACACAAGGACATCTACATCTCAAGGAATGGATCCACCACATGGAGTTCTTATTCATGAAAGGTACAAACAACTTATCTTTTTTGGTATTCCTGGTTATCCTAATGTAATTCTTGATGAAATTAGACAGAAGCTCCCTAAGTTTACTAGAAATAATGTCATCACATGTGAGGAACATCTAAAAAAATTTATGGATGTAATAGATGATTATAATGTTGAGCTTGATGATGTTGTAATGAATTTATTTGTACAATCTCTGACCAAGGATGCTAGGGATTGGTTTAGAGGATTACCCCATGCTAGTATAGGGTCTTGGAATGAATTCAAGAATTTTTTCAAGGAGAATTATGGTGATAAAAAAAATGAAGGTTTTATCTTGAATGAATTCAATAACATAAAGAAAAATTAGAATGAAGAGGTCCTTGAATTTAATATAAGATTCCAAAAGGCTATGCATAGGCTCCTGCAAGTTATCAGGTTAGATGACAGAGTGTGTCTTGTGACATACTTAAATGCTTTTGATGCAAAGATGGGGTACCTTTTAAGGGATAAGAACCCTAGAAATCTTGGGGAAGCTTACAAGTTGGCAATCAACATAGAGAGCAATAGAAGGATGTCAGGAAAATTAGGGAGAAGAGATGATTATAGGCCTCAAGTGCAAAATAAGAAAGAGATGGGAAGGTCTGCTAATTTTAAGCCAAAGGAGGAGGATAATCTAAAGTAGATTCTAAGTGCTTTAGAGGATCTAAAGCCTGATGAAAAAATAAACAATAGGGTTGCAAAAAATGACCGGCCTATTTCAAGTAATTTTAGCAAGCAACCAAGAATGCAAAACTACCCATACAATAATCAGTGGAAGGATGGCAAGCCCATTTTTCCAATTAAAAAGGATAGGCCTGATGATAGGATTCCTGATCCTTTACAAATAAATTTAGTTAATATGAATGATGATATCCCATGGTGTACTGCTTGTCAGTCTCCTCATAGTCCAGAGTATTATGTTATTGCTCTAAAATTATCTGAGAACCAAGAACAAGATGAGCAATATGATAAGAGTGGTTGTGGAATGACTTCTTCACATGCATGGGATGAGGCTGACTCTGATGAAGAGGAAGAAGAATTTGATGATGTTGGATGTGGTTCTTTGAAGTGTGAGGAACATGTTTCCTTAAGGTGACCTTCTGATGAAGAAATTGCTCAAATTACTGCAGACATGGTCACCCAAGCCAAGAGCAATTACAATTTGAGAAATAGGATAGTTGGAAGCACAAATGGTAAACCAAGTAGCATGTTTATCAAGAAATTAGAAAAGAGTACACAACAACATGAGGAAAAGGAGAAGGATGTTGGTGTTGTCAGTAAGGTTAAAGTAAAAAAGAAGATGGGACCTGCTGCAATACCTCAAGGTAAAGCAAAGACACTAGAGATAGTTGTTCCTATACCTCAAAAGGATGATGAGTTTCTACACAAAGGTAAATCTGACTTGACTGTCAAAGTAGAAGATAAAGATGGCACTATGATTAAGGATGACATGGGTAACCATACATATGTTCCCAATGATATGACTAAATTATTTTCACAAATAACTGTCAAGGTTCCATTGTTAGAAATGATGAGGATAAAAGAGCATAAGGTGAAAGCTTTGGATTGGGTAAATGGTGCCTCTTCTATAAAGGTCCAAGAAATGAATAGAGGTGACAAGCATGTGGCTTCTTTAGATGACACACCTGATAGTAAAAGTGAAGAAATTGTCTCTAAAATTCCTCAGATATTTTTGAATGTAAATGATGTAAATGCTACATCAGGGACAGTTGATCCTTTTTTCTTGTCCCTTATAATAAATGGCAAATTATTGAAGAATTGCATGATTGATTCTGGAGCATCAAACACTGTCATGCTTGCATAAATCATGAAGTCACTGGGACTAAAGGTTGATACACCTCATGGGAGATGCCAAGCTATGGACTCAAGAGAAGTGCTAGTTATTGGTACCATTAAGGCTTTGCCTTATAAATTAGCAGCATTTCCTGATAAGCAACTAACTATGAGTGTTCTAGTAGTTGATATTCCCCCTCAGTATGGAATGTTATTATCTAGAAGATGGAGTGCTTCTATGGGAGGAAGTATTCAATGTGACTTGTCTTTTTCCGCTTTTAACATTGAAGGAGAAAGTGTGAAGGTTTCAAGGGAAGCTAGAACTCCACATATGATTGAGGAGGATAAAGATGACAATATGAATTGCTTTGTTGACACTGATATTGGTTCTTTCCAAGTTTAGGAGAAAGAGGTGCAAGAG
This sequence comes from Chamaecyparis obtusa, assembly GCA_027943335.1. Classification (NCBI taxonomy): domain Eukaryota; kingdom Viridiplantae; phylum Streptophyta; class Pinopsida; order Cupressales; family Cupressaceae; genus Chamaecyparis; species Chamaecyparis obtusa. The sequence continues at coordinate 389,013 of BSBK01002259.1, forward strand.
AAGGCCAAGCCTATCTTTTTGGCTGATGATAAGAATAACATGGTAGAAGATAATGTCTTATGGACCCTGTATTTTGATGGAGCAAGTTGAAAGGAAGTTGATGGAGCAGGAGTGCTATTGATATCCCAGAGTGGTAAGACTTTCAAGTTTTTCTTTCACTCTCTTGTTCCTTTGCACAAATAATGTTGTTGAATATGAGGCCCTACTGATTGGTTTGAGACAAGCATCAAAACATGGAATCAAACATCTTAGGGTGATTGGTGACTCTGAGTTAATAATTTCTCAGATTAGACCAAAGTATGCATCTAAGAATCAAAGGCTGAAACAATATAGAAATGTTGTTTGGGATGAAATTGAAAGTTTTAGTGCCTTTGGAATTGATTGGGTGGATAGGAGCCAAAAAAGGATGGCTGACTTATTGGAAAACATAGCACTAAGGCCAGAGGATATTACTTTTGCGGGGATATCCAAAATTGAGTGTAAGTCTAGGCCTTCTATCCCAGACAATGTTGAGAATTGGCAGGTATTTTCTGATGATTAGGATATACTAAGGTTTTTGTAGTGTGATTCTCATTTTGATGGTCAGGAGATGGATTTTAGCACTTATATTGACATCAGAAATGGAAAAGAAAATGTTCTTGGCAAGGAATTTTTGCAATTAAGGTTAAATAGGATCCCAAGGGGATTGGTTGCTCTTGAAAGGGCATTTGATGACAAAGAAAGGACTTGTCTTTCTAAATTTGTTGATAAGGTCAATGATTTGGAAGAAATAAATTTAGGAACAAGTCAAGTACCCAAAAATGTTTACATAGGTAAATGTTTATCCCAAAGAACTAGGAACAATTTGATTGATCTTCTCAAAAGATTTAGACATGTCTTTGCATGGTCTTATGATGATTTGAAAGTCTATAGAGAAGACCTATTCCAGCATGAGATACCATTGAAAGAAGGAACCAAACCTTTTAGGAAAAAGTTAAGGCCTGTGAATCCTACCTTGGCACCAAAAATGCAAGATGAACTCAAAAAGATGATGGATGCTAGAATCATCAAGCCTGTCAGACATTCTACTTGGGTATCAAACTTGGTTCCAGTCAGAAAAAAGAATGGTGACATTAGGTTATGTGTTGATTTTAGGAATTTGAACATCAATTCTTTGAAAGACAATTATGGTTTGCCTAACATGGAAAATATGTTGCAAAAGGTTACTGGATCAGAGTTAATGTCCATGATGGATGGTTTCTTTGGATATAATCAGGTCATGGTCAAGGAGTCAAAACAGTTTAAGACTGCATTCACTACCCCTTGGGGAACATATGTTTATGTCAGAATGCCCTTTGGTCTGACAAATGCAGGAGCTACTTTTCAAAGAGCTATGGATGTGGCCTTTGAAGACTTCATAAAAAAATTCCTAGTGCCCTACAAAATCAAAAATCCTGCAATACATACCCCCCTAGTCATCTTGAAATCCCAAAACAGGATGCAACAAGCTACGGATGACTAGGGTTAGGGTTTCACGCACCAGACCAACTAGAAATAGTCAAAAATTTAATACTGGGGTGGAAACCCAAGTAACCTAGAGAAAGGAGATCCCGAAAAGATCCTAAATCATGACAAATTCCCTGAGAAAGTACTGAGAACCATGAAAATGGCAAATTTGTCAACTTGCTCGGCCACCTGCAACACACCTCGAGCATAAAGAACATAGTACAGACCCCTGCAAATGATCATGGAACACCCTAGACCACATTGAAACAGTTAGCAAAACCAATTCTACTAGATCTGACTGCTTAAACAATAAATTTTAGTCCTTTATGTTGTTGGAAACCCTCAAAAATTTGAATTCAAACTGCAACGGTCATTTCCATGGTGCCAGTAGTATATTGGCGGTCCAAATTTAAAACTGGGTCAACTTTATATTGTGACCATCAGATCTTCATATTTCGCAAGCTTTATGATTTATCTTTTAAAAAGACCCCAATCACATTTGGGAAATTGTCGACCGAAGACTTTCTCCAGTTCGCAAAATACCTTATGTCTCTGCCATTTAGTTTAGTGGTTATGTGAACGCTTGTTCACTGAATCACCAACTCTTTTAGAACATCACCACCTTTCTTCATGAATGAGTGAACCTTTTGAAAATTTTTAGAGTTGCTAACCTCTTTGTTGGAACTACTAAGCCTTAGACCCCCATCTGGGCCCGCTTTATGCCACTTGTCGCTATACCATTTGCTGGAATTGCTCAGTCACCACTGACACAGGACCCACTCTCTATAAGCCTTCAAATCAAATGGTGGGTGCAAGATCTCATGGTTCTAACACAACCCATGAGATCATGCACCAGCTGTTGATCCTTTGCAGATGTCAAAACCCACTGACAAGCTGGAAACCCAGGTCCCACTGACACATGCCCAGTCATAACCACGTGGACCAATTAGAGGTGAACACTCAAGAAACACCTAGAAAATAGTCCCACTGACATAACCAATAAGAAAGCTCCATTTGTAACACCTATTAGTGGACCCACAACCGTCATCCTACACACCTAGAGAATCGGATGGCTGGCGCATAATCTCAAGGGCTCAAAAGATTCTTTGAGATCATGCGCCCGCCATAGATTCTAAATCTTTGCCATCGTCATGAAAGCTTGACCCCACCCTACCACATAAGATCCTTTGATGAATGAGAGACTACCACATCACAAAATCCAACAAGCAGACATGTAACTTTTCCTTCACTCACAGGTCCCTCTAACAACCCTGCCATATCATCATTTCTCTCGGCCAATGAGGAACTTCCATTTGTGCATATGTGTCAATGGACCCACCCATTTGAAAAGCTTTGTCACAAAGGGGAATCAATGGCTAGCATAAGCTCTCATGCCTCTGAAAAATCTTATGAGAACTTACACCCACCGTTGGATTGAGATGTTGTCAGAGAACCGGGCCGAGGAAATAAAAGGCTGAAACTATAGGAAAAATTAAGCACTGGGACTTAAGAAATATTAAAGCACTAGGCGGTAGAACTTTTAGGAAAAATTAAAGGGGAGCCCAACATGGTGATAAACATATAAGCACGTGAGTTTTAGGAACTTAAGTGACCCAAAAAAGTAACAACAAATTAGAACAGGGCCAAGGTAAAATGAAGGATTTTTCATGCAACGGCTAGATTTTTAAATTTTGGACTAGGGTCTAAGGCTAGAGACATGAAAAAGATTGCAAAGACCAAAGGGAAAGACTAGAAGCCATGAAAATTTTTCTAAGTGATAACATAGAGAACCTACCAAAGCCACGGGCTGAGTCGATCGAGCATCAGGAAAACAACACCAAGGAATAGCCAAGGGAAACCGATAATTAGGAAGGAGCTACCGAGCAAGGAAATGAGCTTGAATAGGATGAACAAGAAAGAAGAGATCAAGTGCTGGCAAGATTTTTCAGAACACATCATTCTAAGAACCAAATCATTGGAGACAAGCAAGCTGGCATGTTGACAAGAACTAAGTTAAGACAAGGTACATGCTTAGTTTGTGAGTTTGAACTGAAAAATGTTAAGATTCCACTGGAAAATGCAGAATGGATAAATGCAATGAATGAAGAGATAGAATAGATAGAGAAAAAAAAGAAATGGACTTTAGTACCTAGACCTAAAGATAAGAATGTTATCGGTACTAAATGGATTTTCAGAAATAAGTTGAATGAAAATAGAGAAGTTACAAGGAACAAAGCTAGACTTGTTTGCAAGGGATATGCACAGGAGGAAGGTATATCTTATGGTGAAACTTTTGCCCCTATTTCTAGACTGGAAGGAGTCTGCATGTTACTTGCATATGCTGCACATAAAAATTTCAAAGTCTATCAAATGGATGTTAAGTCTACTTTTCTGAATGGGATACTAGAAGAGGAAGTCTAGATAGAACAACCAGAAGGGGGTGTTGATCCAGATAAAAAGACATGGTATGTAGACTACATAAATATTTATATGGTCTAAAGAAAGCACCAAGAACCTGGTATGAAAGGTTGCATACTTATCTTTTAAGTATTGGTTTTTTTAGAACTAGTGAAAATAATAATTTGTATATGAAAGGAGAGTCTGATGACACTATTTTGATTGCTGAAATATTTGTGGATGATATAATTTTTAGAGGAAAAGATCATATCTGTAAATCATTTTTTGATGAGAAGAGAAAAGAATTTGAAATGCCTATGTTTGGAGAGATTAAGTTCTTTCTAGGCTTGCAGGTTATTCAGCAGAATGATGGAATATTCATCACACAATCAAAGTATATAAAAGAAGTATTGAGAACATTTGGCATCGAAGATGTTAAACTAGTTGGACCACTAATGGTCACAGGCTGAAAATTGACTATAGATGATGAATCTACAGAGGTAAACCAGACAGTGTACCGATCTATGATTGGTAAATTGATGTATGTAGTACACAGTAGGCCAGACATTGCACATGCAGTGGGGATTGTTGCTAGATTTTCTTCCAATCCAAAGGATTTATATATGATTGTAGTAAAAAGAATCTTAAGATACCTGAAGAAAATAGAGGAATATGGATTATGGTATCCTAAGGAAGGCAAGTTTGAACTAAGATTCTACATCAACGTAGATTAGGTTGGAAATATAGATGTCAAAAAGAGTACAACTGGAGGAGCATTCTTCTTTGGTGAAAGACTTGTTACTTGGACAAGTAAGAAACAACCGTGTATTTCTCAGTCTACTACCAAAGCAGAATATGTTGATGCTGCGACAAACTGTTCAAACATTGATACATCAAGCAAGTGTTGGAAGGGATGAATGAGGTAATCACAGAGCCAGTGATTATATATTGTGACAACACTAATGCCATAAATATTTCTAAGAATCCTGTAATGCACTCAAAGACCAAACATATTTCTATTAAGTATCACTGCTTAAGAGAACAAGTACAGGAGAAGAAAGTTAAACTGGAATATGTTACATCAAAACTAGAGAAACTTGTTGATAATTTTACCAAGCCTCTACTGAAGGAAACTTTTGAATACTTGAGGACTGGACTTGGGGTCTGTCCCCTATCTATCGGTCACTAATGCGATATGGAGGTTGCATCAGCCTAATCTTATCAGAAGATCATTTATGTTGATGCAACATAGTTCACACTTTGGATTCTGTCTAAGGTTGTGAAAGATTTGAGGAACTAGAATAGAGATTTGCATATCAATATACCGAGATACATTGCTTGCACCGAACCACAGAGAGTTACTTAGCCATTGTAGAGCTATAAGTTTTATGTTTTTCTTTGGCATTGTTGTCAAAGGGAGAGATAAACAATATGACAGACTGAGAGATCACAGGAACATCTATCTAAGGGAGAGATAATCTAAGAAAGTTAGAGGAAAGTTTTTGAAGACTTGTTGTTGAGAAAAGAAGGAATCTAAGAGCTGCAAAGATCAAATCTATAGAGGTTAGTTTTCACTTGCAATGTTGTTATGTAATGTAGTGATTAAACATATTAACTATCAAGCTAGGGAGAACTTATTGAGCTACAACATTTGCTTACATAGTTGTAGAATACATGTTTGGTATGTGTATGGTATATATCATATTAATTGAGTTTCCATCAATGCCAAAGGGAGATGAAATACAACTGATTGAGTACCTGAATGACTTGAATATCAGTGATTAGAGATCATTGAATACTGAATTGATATGTAAGATAGTTGAATTAGTCATTATGTTGTCATTGATGTCAACTAGTTTTGATAGTACTTATCATGATAGCTGCAAATATCTAAACATTTGTAAAGTGGAGAGAAAAGATGAAGAACTAAGATATCTACATGGAGAAAGATGGATATGACAGATGAGGATAAGGAATACTTTGGGTAACTTATTAATGAGTCTATGACTTTATATGGTTGACTTGATTATGTTGCATTAATCTGTTATGAAGTTAGAAGCAAAATGTTACAAAGTAGTGTGGTCGGTAAATGAAGGATTTCATTATACACCAAGCTAGTGTAGTGTATACCGAGCGATAGTAACAACCGAGCTTGTATTCATTGATGCATTTTCTTTGTTAACTGAGTATGGATAAAAGAACTAAATGTATAGTTTATTCGACATAAATTGATGAGCTGTAAAGTGTTATGATTTCGAGGTTGAAGATAAAGTTTGTTATGAGATCCATGACTAACAAAATTCAAAGAAGATCTAAAGGATGGAATTGAAATGAGTTATTGACACATCTGATGAGGAAGATTCAAGTGGAAAAATCAATGAAGGAGATTAAGCGCAAAATATGATGGATGAAAAGAAAATGGTTTACTTATCTATATAAGAGACATTGGTTTCTTTACTAAAATGATGCTGGAAGAAGGAGATTATAGAGATATCATGTGAATATAGTTTCATGCATGTCTGATCAGACTGGTTGAAGGAGAACCAAACTGCAGAGTTAACCAAGCGTCAGAGAGCTATTACCGAGTGATAGTAAGTTATTGAATATTGAAGAACTGAATTGAAGTATTGATTAGAGGATTTTTATGGGCTTTGAATAGATCTGAACATCTGCAAAATCAAGTTGTATTATAATCAGATCACCTACTATTTTAGTTTAACCATTGTAAAAGAAAAATCTCTTAACCAAGTGGACTTGACCATCTTATGATTGCCCTATATCATTCATAGAATGTACATTATTATCCTATCAACCCCATAGAAACTGTTAGTCTTAAATCCTCTAACATGGTCACACCTTACAATGTGTTTTGTAACCTTTAATAGGGTTGGCTCTTCACTGAGCTCAATTCAGAAGAGTGAAAAATATTTTGGGCTACTGGTCCCAGGTGGTTTTTCCCTTAACAGGGTTTCCATGTTAAATCTTTGTGTTATGTGTTTATGTTGTGATTGTTTGGTTATCATACTTTACATGTTGCATATTTGATTTGGTTGGTAATCACTATGAGTAATTAACTGGTAATCGGTAAAGACACAGATAGTTTAGTATTTGATGTTACTGAGTTGTAGATATTTGTTGAGTTTTCTTTAAGTGATACATTTTTTAATTGGGACTATTGGATAACTGATCTAACTAATTCACCCCCGCTCTCAATTATTCTAACAACATATTTGTAATTGTGGATAGGTTCTCTAAAATGGCTCATTTTGTGCCATGTAAGACCACTCATGATGACTCTCATGCTGTAGGGTTAGTATTTAAGGAAGTGGTTAGGTTGCATGGTCTACCAATGTCCATTGTTTCAGATAGAGGTGTAAAGTTCCTAGGTCACTTTTAGAGGACCTTGTGGAAAACACTAGGTACAAATGTGTGTCTATCTTTAGCCTATCACCCCCAATCTGATGGGGAAAATGAGGCTATAAATAGATCTCTTGGAAACTTACTGAGATGTCTCCTCCAAGAGCATGGATCAAGTTGAGATTCAATTTTGGCATAGACAGAGTTCTCTTATAATGACTTAGTCAATCGGAGTACAAGGAAGACTCTCTTCCAAATTGTATATGGTGTTCATCCTTAGGGTATATTGGAATTAAGGAATATGAGTGAGTTGGAGAAGCTTGGTGCCTTGGAAAATTATTTTGTGACTATCATGAAAGACATAAAAGAACAGGTCAAGTCCAAATTACAACACATCAATGCTAAATACAAAGAACATGCAGATAAGAAAAGGAAATATTTGCACTTCCAAGTTGGTGACTTGGTCATGGTTCACCTAAAGAAAGAAAGGATGTCCAAGGAGAGGTACACCAAGTTGATGGTGAAGAAGATTGGACCCTATATGATCCTCAAGAAGTTTGGTTCAAATGCCTATCATATTGATCTTCTTGCTCACATCCATTTATCTCCAATTTTTAATGTTGTAGATTTGTATGCTTATAAGGTTATTTTAGATGTTGATGTTCTTGTAGCAAGATCAAGTTCACAACATGATGAGTTGCTAAAGGATCTTCCCAAGTCATCTCCTTTGGAGATTGAATGTATCTTGGGGAGAAGAGTGTCCAAAAAGACTCGAAAGCATATCTATTATGAGTACTTGGTCAAGTGGAAGTCTACACCATTAGAGGATGCTACATGGTTAACTCCTACAGCCATTGAGAAGATTGGTTTTCCTCTCTCAGACTTTCTAACTCAAGGGACTTGAGTTTTTTTGTCCTGAGGAGCATGGTGCAGGGCACCCAAGACCTCATCTAGGATGTTCCTCATGTTTTTGGTTTTTTTTTTTTTTCTAATAAAGGGAATGGATCTTAGGGATCATTCCTTCATGTTTTGAATCCTATTGTATGGTCAAGGATCCCATAGGCATGTCTATAAGCCTTGGGATGCCTTGGTCCATTGGGATCCTAGGTTGCTTAGGGATTGGAGCCTTAGTGGGTTTGAGTCTTTGAGACTTGTTTTTGATGTTTTCTTATGTTTTGGTGCATTTAAGGTATTTATATCTTGGATCATCCTTTGTGATCACTTTGTAAGACTTTTGGTGGCACTTTGTGTATTTTTGTCAAAGTTGCAACAAAACTTGCTCGAGCAACTTTTAAAAGTTGCTCGAGAAGTTGAAATATTGGTTACCAATGATCACAACTGCGTGGAGACTAGTTGGAAACCATTTTTTATCATATTTAAACTTTTTAAGACCTCTATAAGAGGAGAGAACCAAAAAGCAAGAAGTTTGAATGCAAAATTGAATAAATCTACCGTTTTCCTGTGTAAATTGACTATGTACGGACGTTTACAGATAAATTGTGATAATAGTCTACATGTTTAGAAATATTCTTGAATCCAAGTTTTAATGAATTTGGTTTGGTTTTGATTGGTGTTGTATAGACAAAGAAACCCATTGATTTGTGGAGATAGTTAGGGAAGAGGGTTTTCACCAGGTCTGTCTCACAAATGGAAGGCTAACTTGCATTTCCTTTGATGGATAACCCTAATTATTTGGGGAATGAAAGTTAGGTGTATATTAGCTATGTTTCCAAAATAAATCCACATGAACTAGTTGGTAAAGCAATTTTCCATCGAGCCCTAGACTGAACTCTCTATGTGTTCAGTTAGGATTATTGAAGAAAGGGTGTGCAGTTTGAGGTGCTAGATGAAGGGAATAGTTGGAGTGTGTATTTGGAGTAAATAAATTATATTGGAAGTTCCTAGGACCCTGCAATCATGTGATGATTCCATCCATAGTTATTACTAGTGTAAACAAGGGCTAATCTAGCTAATTAGGCATGTGTACCTAGTGGTGGTTAGGTGGTGCCAGAGTAATATCAGGGCTTGTGCTCTTAGGGAACTTTGTAAAGTAGAAAAGGGTATCTAAACCTAGTATTAGTTTGTCTAGACACTTTAGTGTGTGAGCTAAAATGTTTTCACACTTCTATGAGTCATTAAATCCAAGATTACTCAAGAATGAGGTCTCAAATAGAAACTCATAGCTCTCTATTCATGGAGTGCAAGGGTTTGTGATGGAGGCCCTAAGATTTAGACCTAGTTTGTGCCCATGCAAGTGTGTGTGTGAATTTTGTACCTAGCTATAGACACAACACTTCAGTAAAACATTAGAGGTTAGCTAAAATCAAAATCATGTAGTGAAATGGAAACTAATCTAACCAGGTGATTTACTACCTTCTAGTAGGTATGAGTATGATATTCTCAGATTGGATCGAGATCGGTGACCTTGACGACACCTAAACGAAGGATTTGAATGCAGAATCTAGATATGATCATGATGAATGCAAATTAATCTATATTTTTAGATTTTCTATGCAATAAGATGAGATAAACTGATATGAATCTATTCTATATGAGAAACTAATATGACATGCAATTAATCTAATAATGATATGCTAAATGATATGAATGCTCAAAAACAATGAAAATATCACAACAACTTTGATTCGCAAAGATTGATTCTTCGATCACCAATTCACCAGCGTGAGGATGCAATTCGAGGATTGATTAAAATGAAGAGCTGAGGCCTTAATTTATAGAAATCTAGGACTTTGGAGGTGCATGGAAAAAACCATAAATCACTCTTGATAAACTCAGGTTGATTTTTGAGTTATCAAGAATTTAGAGATAGATTAACTCACAAAATCATGCAAATATGCTTTTTAATTTAAATCAGAAGTTGAGATCAGCTTTCAACTCAAAAGAGAGTTGAGTTTATTTTTAAAACAACTTGAATTGATTTTTTGATTTAATGTTCAACTGCTTTTTGGATGTGCACAAATAATCATGAATTAATTAAATAAATAAAGTGATTTATCTTCAACTTAACTGATTTTAAATTTAAAAATAACTGATTTGTGGGTTAATCAATTATTTTAATCAAACTTTTATTCAAAAACTATATTATTAAATTTGACAATTGACATTAATTAATTAATTAAGAATTTAATCAATTAGTCATAGGATATTTGATTTATTGTCAAAATTTAAATAATACAATTTAGGAATAACTATAATTAAATCCAATTAAATGATTAAGTGGCAGTATTAAATCTAATTAATTAAATATTCAAAATATTCAATTAATCAAACTCTAGGATAAATAAGATTTATCGCCAAATAATTATTAAATTAAAGATAATTAGGATAAATAGGAATATTGCTAGGAATATTCCCCAATGCAGAATTTAGGATAAAATCAATTAGGATTCGATAATGTGCAGATGTGCCTTAGGTTAGGACTTTGATGTCGATTTTGTTCGAATTGAAGATGTAGGAGGTTAATGAACCTTAGCCCATTTTTGGGGTATTACATTTTTCCCCTCTTTGAATTACTGTGCAAAGCGCAGTGGTTCAAAGACAATCTGTGTATGGTGTTTGAAACTAATGTTTGAAATTGAAATTGATATGAAATAGAAATTGATATGAAATAGAAATTGTGATATTAGATAGAAAATGATTGAAAGATTCAAAGATATTAGGTCCTAAATGACCAAAGATAATGTTAATTATAACAACAATGAACCGATGATTGCGAAGAAGTGTCAAAATGCCTAATTCTGAACCTTATGATTGTGAAGAAGTGAGTGACTGATTCCAAACCTGATTGTCGATAAGAATCACATTGGTATCACATCTGAACCTTTCAGTTACGAAGAACCAAGGAAATAACACTAATGAACCGATGGTTACAAAAAATTGATATAGTTTACAAGATTAAGAGAATACCAGATTGATATGGATTTCGATGAATCTGATATGCCCCAAGCGATGATTGATTTGCCCCAAGCAATGAGGTCTTTTTGATGAATCAACAACTAGACGTGGTTTTTGTCTTGATTACTAAGGAGAGATTTGATTTCAATTAGATTACAGACTTTGAATGATATGCAATACCATGCCCCGTTCAGGATAAAAATTGAAATCTGACAAGAAAAGTTAGCGTTGTAGTTTTAGAAGCATGTTAATTGATTTGAGAAGTGGTTAAACACATTTGAGAATGCATTCTGCATCGTTGTAGGTCCAGAAGACCAAGTTTGACTAGGTTAAACCATGAGTTGACCATAGTTGACCAAGTTGAAATTTTGATAGTTTGATGTAAGATAATCAGTTAAGTTGAATACTGGATTTCTGTGATGATGGAAGGTCAATTATGCAAGCAGTAGACCGTCTTGGGTCCAAAAAATTTAAATCATGATTTTGACATAGTAAATGATCTCAGATTTTGATTTTGATCCCGAAAATGGGTTCAGAACATCGAAATTAGCTAGGGGTACAATTTTCATGAAAAATGGAGCACTTTTGAAAATTAGGTCAAAAGCTATATAAAGGCCGGAAGGGTCATTTTCAAATAATTTTCACCGTTGACTTCTAAGAATTTGTGGAGCCCTCGTAGTGAGAAAATGGTAGAAATGAAGGTACCTATGAGTTCGCATCATTTTGAGCACAGTCGGAGACACCAGAGACCTCGGCAGTACAGACATCCGGTAGGTGGACCTCTTTGCCTCTCTGAAAAGTCAATTTTTCTGTGTATAGGATTTTTAGCACCTTTTTCGTACGTTTTTAACTTTTCAATTTCGCATGCACTGAAACTCATACGACTGTCCGCCTAGACTCATATGACTTTTCAACCCTAGGTAGATAGTCATTTCATTAACCCCCAAGAGTCGTACGATGTTTCGTCGGGTCCCTCATAACTCATACAAGGAGGTATACATTATCTTGCCACTATGCTTTGTTGTATGGTATGATGCTAAAACTCGTACGACTTTCCCTGCCAGTCTGAAGTGTCGTATGAAAAATAGTGAGCCAAAAACTCAGCGCTAGGTCAAATTTTTTATTTTTCTGAACTCTAAGCTTAATTGCTGACCTTTTAACCTACCTTTTAAAATATTGAACTATCCAATTGCTACACTTGTAACCTATTCTGTAACCAAATTACTGATAGGGTTTCCTGTTTCTGTACTGTGTAGGTCATATATCCTGATGTTCATGTACATATCTCACATCCAGCCACCCAGAGACTGTGTGTTTCACTGGTAGACCCTATGAGGGTACACCTTGCTTCATGTGGATTTGAGTATCTCATTCATTTACCTGAGATTAGGGTAAATCAAGGACTTTTGACCGCTTTGATCGAGCGGTTTCACTTAGAGACTCAAACCTTTCACTTGCTGACTAGGGAGATTACTGTGACCCTAGAGGATGTCTATCATATACTGCATATTCCTTTCCATGTAGGGTGACATCTACAGTATGTGAGTTTGAGGAACTCAGGTCTATTATCTTTTTGACATCTTTTCAAAGATGACACACAGATGATAGCTTTGATTTCTTGGGAGACCTTAGTTCAGCATTATGAACAAATGCACCAACTGGAGTGTATCATTGCCGAGATGATAGGTGGTATCATTATGTCCGACCATCAGTAGAATGGTCTATTGATGGGTTGGGCCCCGATGATTGCACACTTGATGGTGACTCCTTCTGAGTTAGTCTTGGGTTAGTGTCTTTTGGCACATATGTTCTCTGAGATGCACGAGGTAGTGTATCACGAGAGCAAGAATTTTGCTGTAGGAGCTCTTGTTTTATAGATCTGGGGTGTGGGAGCATATCCTGATTTTGAGACCAATATGTACCTCACAGAGGCAGCCATAGGAGCCTGTGATATATATATATATATATATATATATATATATATATATATATATATATATATATCTATATATATATATATATATATAGATATATATATATATATATATAGATATATATATATATATATCTATATATATATATATATATATATATAGATATATATATATATATATATATATATATATATATATATATGTATGTATATATGTATATATATATATATATGTATATATGTATATATATATATACATATATATATATATATGTGTATATATATATATATATATGTATATATATATATACATATATATATATACACACACACACATATATATATATATGTGTATATATATATATATGTATATATATATATGTATATATATATATATGTATATATATATATGTATATATATATATATGTGTGTGTGTGTGTATATATATATATATGTATATATATATATGTATATATATATATACATATATACATATATCTATATATATGTATATATATACATATATACATATATATATATGTGTGTGTGTGTGTGTGTGTGTGTGTTGGATATGTCATATAGGGACAGATGGGCCATACTGAGTATTGGAGGCAATGCCTTGATGATATGACTTTTGTTTGATGGAGGCCATATGTAGATATTGAGCCCTGGCCTACTGCATCGGAATAGTTTAGTTTCTTCTTTCAGAGCTATATACTGGTTGGGAGGTCCTCCTCCATTCTAGAGAGATTCATTATTACTAGGGTCTGGTGGCAGTATGGATGAGTGTAGGATGTACCACAGGATTATGCCACTTATGCACGGATAGCCCGGGAGCTCAGACTTGGATGGACCCAAAGGCTTTCTTATGCCTTGTGTGCACAAGAGTATAGGGCTATCATCGGTAGAGATTTGGAGTACAGACCACAGGTTGTGGATGTAGGAGTGACAAATGGATTTATCTCATGGCTTGCTGATCATTTGATATATAGATTCTTTGGCTCGATAGAGTTGATACCCTCCATGGAGGAGGTGATGGATGTTATAGGTGCTCCAATGGGATAGGGTCCGAGACCCACTTAGGTTCTGATTTTACACCCCACACCTTTGAGACTGAGAGTGATGGCTCCTCCATAGAGACCATCAAGACAAATGAGGCCCCCTCATCCCACTAGTTCTACAATAGGTAGATCTACAGGTTCTTAGAGATGAACTAGGGGAGAGGGTGGTACTTTAGGGAGTGTTGGTTTAGCTGAGGAGGTACTTGTAGCTGAGCAAGTTGTAGGTGGTGATACTGATTCGATACAGGAGGATACAAGGTTTGATCTAGGTGTAGAGGTTAGACGTCGTAAGGCACAAAGAGCAGAGACCACAGAGTAGCCTACAGAGGATACTAACATGCCAGCGGCAGATGCTAAGCCTAGTGTGCCATTGTCTACACAGGAGATTGTGAGAAGGCTCATATTACAGGTCTGGGACCTGAAGGTGCGTAGTGCTCGCTGGGAGGAGAGATATCTAGAGGTAGGTAGATAGCGCACTAAGCTTCATGGTGAGGTGTAGAGATTACAGGCAGAGGTTATCCATCAGACGTCCAGATCTGCTTACTATTTTTTAGCATACTACACTGCGGTTCCACCTACTCAGAGAGTTCCTTCATACTCTCAGTACATGATGGCATCAGAGGGAGTGAGAGCACCTAGGGCTGAGGCAGTACCAGATGCTCCACCACCACCTCCACCAAATGGTGAGGATCAGGCCGATAGTTGATCTGTCCTGATATTCTGATACTCTGTTGTTTTTATTAATATTGATACTAATATTGTTCTAATTACTAATAGCTCATCGAGCCCATTCTTTTGTATATTGTGCCAGTAGTGCACCCCTAACTATTTCAAGTTTTATGATATATGAGACCGAGATTTTGGTTGACTTCATTTGTACTTGTCATGTTTTTGAGTTATGATGATATCATGTGATGCTTATGCTATGAGTAGTGTAGAATGTATGTATGGATATATGCAATGCAATGATTTCTTTCATATGTATGGATGTAATGCAAATGTGTTTTGCTTATGAAAAGATGTATGTATGATTTATGCTTATGCACATGGATGTATTGTCATGCAATAGATGGTTATGATATGAAATGTAAATGCAATGATACACATGATATGTTTTGCAGGAATTGATGAAGACAAGTACTCAGTCTTATGTCAAAAGGATGTTTAACCCAGGAGGATAACTACTTGTGATTCCATGAAGAGACCTTCAAGTTAAGTGTCTACTCTTGTGAGATTTGAAGAGGTGATAGAAGAATCATTTAAGCGTTGAAGTTTATGTAGCCATTTGTGAGATCATGCAAACATGCAAAATGCAAAGAAACATGTAAAATATAATGCAACCTAAGACCTAGAATCTAGTCACTGATCATGTGTCAATCGATTTCATCATTGAATTTTTAGGTAACTGGATAAATCAATACAATGCTCACTAGTTATGAAACCATAGACATATGAATATCAATTTGTACGTGCAAGAATAAATACAACACCCACTGGTTAGACAACCATGGACATATGAATATTGATTTTATTTTTGGAATGTTAGATTATATATAAGCACCAAGGCACAAACACCAGGATGACTTGAATATCATGTCCATTTTGATATAGCAATTTGTATAAGCATCAAAACATAGACGTCATGATGACCAGAATATACCTTGGGTAAAAACACATCAAGCAGTCAAGAGATCATTCTAAATCCAATGTGAATTACCCGTAGTGACCCTTTATCATTCACATCCTTAGGTAAGATCGCATTTCACAATAGGAGAAAGAACTCACTCAAAAAAGACAATAGTTAGATCAAACTTCTTTGAATTTTCTAGGTATCAATGGTCAAGGTATGCATGGTCATCCAATTAGAGATAGAGGCTCTTACAATCAGACACCATTTCAATCCAAAATTTCCAAAGTTGTTAGATTTTCACATATAAATAGAAGACAAAGAAAAGATTATGCCCCCAGTCATCACTCTCTAAATCCTATAAAGGACATCATCGAAGAGCTTGAGGGAACATAATATGAAAACATCTCAATGTGAATTAGTAAGCATACAAGGAGATAAAAGCATGTGAAGCATAGATTGTTTTCAATTTGATGTTTGATTGCATTGTTGTAGATGCAAAATCCTTTCTAGAGATGAGACTAACTGACTGACTCGGATGAAGCTTCAAAGGACTCTGACTGGATATGATACGTCTAAGATACATTGGAAGCCATAGGATATGACTTTGATTGCCCCCATGTTTGAACATTGATAGGATACAGACAATTTAGCTGATGGTGTATAGACTGACTTATTGAAAATAGGAATACGGGAACAAACCAAGAGATATATATAGACTAAAGCAAGACTAAAAGCTGGGAAAGACCAAGATTGTGCTGATAGATGGAGCGTTTAGAAACAAGTGGTGCCCATTTGCCGGGTTTTCACCATCTTGGCAGAGATTCTATTTTTGCTACCAAGGCGCTTGTTTCCAGTTTTCACCAAGGCACTTTTTTCTTTTTCTCATTTTTTTTTGTATTTTTTATTTTTTCCATTTTTTTGTATTTTTCTTTTTTTCAGGACTTTTTCAAATTTTTAATATTTTTTCAGGACATTTTACCATACACTGAATGCCTTAGGCATAGAATTTCTTCAGATGGAGAATGTTGATTAGTTCTCAGAGCTGTTCTCCTTCAGTCGTTGAGAGTTGATAGGCACCAGAGCCAAAAGTAGCAGTGATTACAAAGGGACCCAGCCAATTGGGTTCAAACTTCCCCTTGCGCTCTCTATGTGATTGATTTTTAGGATTCTCTCTCAAGACTAGATCACCAACCTAAAATTCTATGCATCTAACTTTCTTGTTGTAACCTCTAGACATTCTCTTTTGATATACTCTGAAATGATCATATGCTGCTTGTTTGTGCTCATCTAGTATTTCAAGTTCTTGCAACCTAGATACTTTGTAGTCATCATCAGTTACTAGACCATGCATTCTAATTCTTAGTGATGGGATTTCAACCTCAATAGGTAGTACTACTTTAGACCCATAAACTAAAGCGAAAGGTGTAGCCCCAGTGGGTGTTTTGATACTTGTTTTGTAGGCCCAGAGAGTTGGATTGATCATAAGATGCTAGTCTCTTCCGATTTTATTAACTGTACGATGCAAGATTTTCAATAGATTCTTGTTAGAAGCCTATGCTTGTCCATTCCCTTGAGGATAGTAGATAGATGACCAATGTTGTGTAATCTTGAATTTGGCACATAAATCATCCAAGTCTTTATTCCTAAATTGTCCACCATTATCTATGACTATGGAATGTGGAATACCATACTGGCATATGATGTAGTTCAAGATGAACATAGATATTTTTTTTCTAGTTGCTGGTGTCAAAGGGACTGCTTCTACCCATTTTGTAAAATAATCTATAGCTGTGATTATATGGGTATGTCCATTAGAAGAATGAGGATGTATAGATCCTATAAGATCAAATGCCCATTGGTGAAAAGGCTCTTGTGTAGTAAAGGGAATTAGATCTCTCCCTGGAGCATGAATTAAGTTGCCATGCACTTGGAACTTTTGACAGTTCTTAGCAAACTTGATAGACTCTTTCTCCATTTTAGGCCAATAGTACCCAGCCCTAATAAGTTTTTGAGCTAGTGTTAAACCATTCAAGTGTGACCCACAAATATCTTCATGGACTTCCTCTAACACATGTTGAGACTCTTCCCATTCTAAACATCTAAGTAGTGTACCATCTAGACCTCGTTTGTATAGATCATGACCAATGATGACATATCGGGAGGCATTATGGATAAGGTATCTCTTTTCATGATGGTTAAAGGTATCAGGAATGATTTGGTCTTTGAGATAGGAGAATACATTTTTGTATCGGGATGAATCATGACCAACAATAGTGTAGATCATGTGGGTTTCAGGGGAATCATATGCAGGATAAGATAGTGCTTCCACCAAGAACTCATAGTGTAGCTCATGTTCAGGCTGCTACAATAGAGTAGATAGCATTGCCATTGCATCGGTAGCCTTATTCTCTGCCATTGCATTGGTAGCCTTATTCTCTGTTCTAGGTATTGGCTCAAATGAGATAGATATGAAATACTTCTTTAGATCATCTACCATTCTTTTTTATGGAATGAGCTTTTCATCTTTAGTCTAATACACATCATTGACTTGATGGATAACAAGTTGAGAGTCTCCATGAATGTGTGTCTCTATCACTCTCCACTCAATTGCTAGTTTCATGCCATTAAGAAGGGCTTCATATTCTGCAATATTGTTTGTGTAAGGGAACTTTAATCTGAATGATTTAGGTATGGAGTATCCTTGAAAAGTAATAAATAATATGCCTACTCCTGATCCATTCTGTGTGTAGGAGCCATCAAAGAATAACTGCCATTCTCTAGAAGAAAGAGTCATAATAGAGGAATCTAGAAATTCCATTTGCATTGGTGTATCATTAATCATAGGTGCATTTGCTAATTGATCAGCAATAACCTATCCTTTAATGGCTTTTCTTTCAATATATTCAATGTCAAATTCACTTAAGAGCATGACCCATTTAGCTAATCTACTCGTGAGGGCAACTTTCCTTAGTAGGTACTTTAGTGGATCAATCTTAGCTACCAAATGGGTGGTATGTGCCAACATATAATGTCTCATTTTCTATGATGCAAAGATCACAGCTAGACAAGCCTTCTCAATCATAGAATAATTCTTTTTGTATGCCACCAATGTCCTACTGATGTAATATATAGCTCTTTCCTTTTTGTTCTCATCATGTTGTGCAAGCAATGCCTCCAATGATGTATCTATAGTGGAGACATATAAGATCAAAGGTTTCCCTTGAATGGGAGGCATCAAGATAGGAGGATTTGATAGATACTTCTTGATATGTTTAAAGTTGTTCTCACATTCTTCGTTCCATGCAAATGTCACACCTTTGTGTAATGTCTTTGTAAAAGGTTGTGATATGTTTGCTAGCTGAGATATGAAGTGTCTGATAGATTGAACTCTCCCTTGCAATGTCCTCATTTGACTGATGTTTTTGGGGGGTTGCATCTCCATTATAGCCTTTACTTTAGCTGGATCAACTTCAATGCCCTTCTTTGAAACTATGTATCCTAAGAGCTTTCCAGAAGTGACACCAAAAGCACATTTCTTAGGATTTAGTCTAAGACTAAATTTTTCCATTCTGTCTAGAATCTTTCTCAAGTCATTTAGATGTTCAGCTCTGATCATAGATTTTGCTAAAGTGTCATCAACATAATCCTCCATAGTTCTGTGCATCATGTCATGAAAAATAGATGTCATGGCTCTCTGATATGTAGCACCAGCATTCTTAAGCCCAAATGGCATGACATTCCAATAGAAGGTGCCCCATGCACATGTGAAAGCAGTTTTCTCTTGAACCTTTGGAGCAATTTTTATTTGATTATATCTAGAAAAACCATCCATTAAAGAATACATCTCAAAGCCTGCAGTCACGTCCACTATCATATCAATGTTAGGTAGTGGAAAATCATCCTTAGGGCATGCTCTATTTACATCTCTAACGTCTGTGCACACTCTGATTGATTTATCTAGTTTGGAAATAGGTACAATATTAGAGATCCATTCTGCATAATCAATAACTCAGATGAATTTGGCTTTTAGTAGTTTCTCTAATTCAGCTTTTACCAAGAGTGCAACATGAGGATGCATCTTTCTTAATTTTTGTTTAACTGGTTTTACTCCAAGAGCTATAGATAAATGGTGCATTATAAGATCAAGATCCAACCCTAGCATATCTAAATATTTCCATGCAAAGTTGATCTTCTTCTCTGTGAGGAAGGTTGTAAATTTTTGCTTCTCTTCTTCTGATAAAGATTGTGCTACATGGATCAACTGTGGTTCTTTTGTTGTTCCCAAGTTGATAGATTGAGTGGGCTCAATTAGAACTAGAGATCTATCCTATAAATGACTCAGAAGGACATCAAATATCTCATCCTTGGGCACCTCAAAGAGGTTTTCACCTTTAGATACATCTTTTATTTTTACTTTTGTAGGTTATGAGACTACCACAAAGTGGTTTTCACCCTCAGAAATCCTTTTCTTTTTATTCTTATTCTTATTTTTATGACTAAGATACTTGATGTCTGACTCTATCATGCTAACGCTCGGTTCACTGATGGAAGTCCTCATAAGCTCAACTGCATTGAGGTAGCAAGCAAGGGCATAGTCATTTGGGAAGGTATAAGTACCATGGCTTGGGTTTGTGGAGGTTTGATCAAGAAGTTCAGGATACTGGATAGTCAAAGTGGTGAAAGATTGGGAAAGAGTGTTTACGGATATGGATCTTTCATCATCGGTCCTAACCCGATGCTCAAGTTCAAAGGTGATATTAAAACTTAAGACATTCAATTCATGAATAAGCTCAATGTCATTGTGATAATCCACTTCATCTATCAGTGGATGAGACTCGATAAGTTCATCATTTCACTCTAGACTTACGTTGGGTTTAGGTGCATATTGGTAAATAACATCAACATGTTTCTCTATAATAAGCTCATCTTCTTCTGGAATGGCTCCCCATTCATATTCATTAGATTCTTCATCTATGCCTCTAGTAAATCTAAGAACATGAGTAAAGTCAGGATGAATACCCCAAGAAGGGTTACCCTCAGATTCTGATTTGAATTCATACTCATGGGAATCTGTCTCAGAATAACTACCACCTTCCTCTTTTTGATAGTCTTCAAGATTAGTTGGTTCTTGTGTTGCAAATATCTCTTGCTCTATAGTAGGTTCTTGTGTTTCTACTACATTAATTCTTTTTATTGGATCATCTTTAGCTTCAAGGAGGTCTTTGATTTCTTTAGGCAAATGCTCATAAGGAATGAGCTCATCAATGGTGTCTGAATCATCACTATCAAATTTTTTAGTTATTTCCCCCTTTATTTGATTTGCTATGGAAGGCTCAATTTGTTCTAGAACATGTGGGGAGTTCTTGTTAAGATAGAAAGGCTTCTTCATGTATCCTAGACCTGTCATATTCTTGTAGGCTCAACCATGATGTTCAAGAGGTGATAGAAGACCTTTACCCTATAGTCCTAGAGGTCCTTTTCCTTTATATCCCATCTTAGCTATCATTTTATCCCCTAGGCCATATGACTTAGAAGGAACCTTCGGTACTTTAGAGTCACTAGGTGGAACAACTTGGGATTCAGGTTCATCTTTGTAGAGCCATGCAAGCACAACTTCATCTTCTTCAAATTCTTCTTTAGGTACCTTTTCTGCAACAAATTCTCCTTTATATGCCTCAAGAGGTTCCTTAGATTCTGGTTTGAACTATTTTAGAGCTTGCCCATAAGACTTAGGCAAGATAGGGAGAGATGTCAAAGACAAGACTGGCTCTATAGTATATTCTCCCATACCATTTTCTTTGATATTGACCTCTTTTGCAATATCTTCCATCTTAGATGTGGATGCTACATATGTTTTCTTTGTGGAAGATTCTCTATTATTAGGAACAAGTTTATCCACATTTTCCTTCAATGCATTGCAAGTTGTTGACACATCAGTTGGAATAGTTACCTCTACTCCGTCATAAGGAAATTTCAAGCACTGATGGTATGTAGAAGGAATAGCTTTCATTTCATGTATCCAAGGTCTCCCTAGAAGGATGTCATAAGCCAAAGGTATATCAAGAACTTGACATATAGTATCTTTGATGACAGGACCTATTCTGATAGGCAAGACAATTGTTCCTTTGGAGGATCTTTCTTCTTCATCATATGCTTTGATAGTTATTTTATTTCTAGGATCAATGGTCATTTCTAAAAATCCCAATTGTGTGATCAAGTTGTAAGAACAAATATTCAGACCAATGCCCCCATCTATCAACACACATTTGACACGATGGTTTTGGATCAAGACTTCTATATGTAAGGGTTGGTTATGCGGATGACTCAAGGAGTTATCATCATCCTTTGAAAAGGAGATATACTGCGGAGACGTAAGATGACCAACCATAGCTTGGAATCTATCTAAATCAAGTTTATCAGGAACATTGGATCCGAGCAGAGCTTTGTCTAGGATGGCTCTATGAGTTGGAGATATTTGAAGCAACTCAAACATGGAGATTTTTGCATTTGTGTGTTGGAGTTGTTGAACGATATTGTACAAAGTAAGCCTCATGTCCTTAGGATTTGAAGATTTAGATGTTGCCCTCTGTTTAGAAGTGGAAGATAGATTGAAAGGCACCTTAGGGACATTTGATTGATCTGGTATTTGTCCTCGTAGGTGTGCCTGAACTTGTGATCGAGTAACTACATTAGCTGATTGATTTTCTCTATCTCTTCTTACAATTGTGATGACATTGCAACACTCAGATAGGCTTGGTCCAACCATATTGATAATAGTATTATTTCTAGGATAGACATAATTGACCTTAGCACCCACATTAGGCTAAGAAGATGAATCTCCTTAGCTATGCTTCAGAAATGGTTCGATGAATGTTGTGTGATCATTATTGCTTTTATGATTATCAATCATGATTTCTCCATTATCAATCTTGTCTTGAATGGTATGCTTCAAGCACAAGAAGTTATTATTTTTATGACCTTTACCCCAATGGAAATCATAGAATTCATTCTCTCTCCATCATTTTGGCTTAGGGTGAGGGTTAGATTGCTAGATCTCAGGCAAAGAGATGATGTTATTAGCTAGCAAAGTTCTCATGGTTGATTCCAAAGATTCTCCAAGAGGAGTGAACTTTCATTTATTATCAGTGGACCAAGATTTGTATTCTGGCTTCTTTTGAGATGATTTGGACACCTTTTGTTCTGAAGCTTTGATGGCTTGGGTACCAATGGTTAGATTGAAATTAGGTGCCTTAGATGGGGCATGGATATTATTAACAACACCATATGTGGTGATGCCCTTGTTCTTGTTCCAATTTTTTTTCTTATCCTTAGAACTAGATTCATACTTGTCCTTTTGAAGTGTGACGTCTCCCTTTTTCACAAGTACTTTTTCAATTTTGATTGCATTGTCTACCATCTTGTCAAAAGATGTATGATTTTGCATTTGTAAAGGGTAGTTGATTTCTAGAACAAGATTGTTGATGAAGATTTCTAGCTTCTTAGTTTCTGGAATAGGCCTAGCATATAGAGAGAATTTCTTTCTCCATCTTTTGAGAAATGTCAGGAATGGTTCTCCTAGATATTGTTTGAGATTGAAAATATCAATCATGGTGACTAGATGTTAGATGTTGTAGGAGTATTGTTGATAGAACAATTTGATCAAATCCTCAAAGGTTTTGATTGTAGGAGGCATCCTAGAGAACTAATGAATGGCTGACCCTCCCAGAGATCAGGGGAAAAGATGCATCAGATAGGTTGGTTCATGCATGAACTCTATAGATTGAGCACAAAATTCTCTGACATGATCTTGAGGATCAGAGTTTCCATCATACTTATCATATTTCAGCATTTCCACCCTCTTAGGGAATGGTGGCATATAAAAGTCTTTATCAAATGGAAAAGGACATAGGGCCTCCATGGATAACTCCTTAGGTTCTTTTTCTTTTTCCATTGTGTTAAGTTTTACTTGCATGGCATGCATTTGTTTCATCATAGCCATAATTGGAAATTCTTCCTCATGTGTAATGATATCTTCCACATTAAAGTTGGGAGGAATTTTAGCTCCTTGAAGAGCTAACTCTAGAAAGTATGTTTCTCTATTTTCTTTCAAGAAATGTTTCATCATTCTTTTGAAGTTATCATCATTTTGATATTGAGCAATTTCAGCAGGTGTAGGTTCTTGATCCATACCATTTTGAGACTGATGTCCTTGGGACCCATGATGTGTCCCTCCATGAGACATGTTAGGAGTTTTAGGACTCCCTGGATTAGATTGAGGAGGGGTTTGTTGACTACCTTCATGAGTTGATGGAGGGGATATGTAATCAGTTTTCAATCAAAAATTGCCACGACCGTCGTCTTCGTAAAGACTAGAATTGTAGAGTTGCTCAAGAGTTGGACCTTGGATGGTGGTCAAAGGTAAGGTATGAGATGTCTCCCCTAATTTCTTATGAGAGGAAGCTTGAGTCTCCACCATTAACCTTGGGTGAAGCAAAAGAATACGATGAAGACAACTGAAGAAAGATCTGATTCAAGAAGATCAAATGACACAACCTTGTCAAAGTTTGATTGATTGAGGATAAGATGGGACATAAATGAAGGATAATGTGCCCTAGACGTATGGGTAGATGCCCAAAAGATAGTAGACATGAGTTCACAACACTTAGCCATTTTGAAGATGGATTGAAGATTGATGGTTATGACAAGGTTTTGACACAAGATGAAAAAGACTCAAATCAATTAAATAGAAGGTTGAATCGGACTCAAGAGGCCACTTTAAGTAAATTATTAGATTCATTCTAGTTTCTTCTCTGTTCCTAACACAGTGATTTTCTTGACAAACTCTGGAAATAGGCTGTAAAAGCTGGGTCTTTGACAGTTTTTAACACTTTCTGACAAATTTTTAGACTTTTCTCAAATGACTTTCTACAGGCTCGTACGACAGTGGGTAGGCTATGAAATGACAATTGAAGAGCTTGTGTGATAGTTGTAAAATTTGCATGATATTTGATAGTAGGATTTTTGACTTTTTGTTATTGACTGATGGAAAAATTCATACGACACTATACAAGCTATCATACAACAATCTGGGGGTTCTTAAATGACAATAGCAAAAAGTCGTATGACTTTCTGACTCTATGAGATGAATTTTGACTCCAGAAAGGTGTTTGACATTAGATTTTGCAATTTTTAGGTTTTCAATTTCAAATTGTTCACAAAATTGTCTGTCCAGATTTGAAGATTGTACTAGATTGATTAATTCTTAGTAACAAGATAAATAAATAGGGACGCAAAATAGCAAGCAAGTGATTTCAAGCATGTTTGAAAACAATGAACAAGGGACAAAGCAACCCTACACATGAACAACCAAGTGACTGAATGTGCTAATCCCTAGGAGTGCTAACAGTGTATGTTCCAAAAAGTTTTGCAATAACGCACATATTCCTAGAAAATGAAAATTTGGCCTCACTAGGGTTTGTAGTAATGGTCTGACTCTGCAACTTTTGTGATCTCAAGAGGGAAAACTCCAATCCAAGTGCACCGGGGTTTTGACACAATCTGAGAAATTAATCAATTAGGAGCTGCTAGGGAGATTTGATAGCCCAACAAGAGACCACACCTGTGAAGATTTCCTCCACAAGAACATTTATATAGTGGCTGTTGCTACCACGAAAAAAATGGCTATTACCGCTTGAGGTTCCATCCATGTGGTTGACCCAATTAAGGGAATTTCCAATATGGTTAACCCTCTCCAAAGGTGACTCACAAAAGATACCACAGGGGGACTAGATTAGATCCAAGGATCTAGGTTTCTGGTACTATCCAAAAAGGAAGTAGATCATAATCCCCTAACCTCTTCACCTCACCAAGACAAAGCAGACAAATTAATCTGACATGCTAAGACCAAGATTATCTCACAAAGATCTATGATGTCAACCACTTATGATCTATCAACCTCCCCAGAGAGATAATGTATCAATCAGAAGCTGAAGACACACAAATCTAGTAGAGCATGAGACACTCTTAGTAACCTCCCTACCTACAAGGGTTCTCTCATTGAGAAGAGCTTCACTGGAAACCCACTCTCTCAAGAATCACAAATAGTGTTCATAGGGCCTATTTACTATGTGTAACAAATATGCAGAAAGCAAATCTACGTTCGTTTTACAGCCCAAAATAAAATTTGTGATATGAAAGCAATAAAGGTCCCACAAGCTTGACATGTGAGAGTTCATTTTAGTCCAAATTGAAATGTTATCAGCTGAGAAGATTACTTGAATTCCTCACAATGCGCTTAGTAGATTCTTACTTGTTTTTAGCAATGCTCACGCTTTTCCCAATCAGAACCAGCAAATACCAATAAGAAAAAGAAGATTTCAATTGTTAATGTTAGCTGTTAGTCCAAATTTGGAAATTAAATCTGGAAAATTACCTAAAAATGTGAAATGACAATTGAATCTGGAGTCAAAACTCGTACAACACTGGGATACCTTCCAGATGACAGTCTGAAAACTTGTACGACTGTGGGTACCTGTTCATATGACAATCAGGCTTTCAAACAATAATGTGTACACTCTAATATGAGCCTTGAAATCTAAACCTGTCGTACGATAGTGAACACCTCTTGAAATGACTTTCTGACAAAAGTTGTACGAACATGTACGGACAAAAAATAAAAATCATAGTTTTGATCAAAAAATGACAAGAAATAGATAGAAATCGATATAATTGGAATGGAAACCCATTTCAGGGCCCCACGGTGGGTGCCAAAAATGTATGTGTGAATTTTGTACCTAGCTGTAGACACAACACTTCAGTAAAACATTAGAGGTTAGCTAAAATCAAAATCGTGCAGTGAAATGAAAACTAATCTAACTAGGTGATTTACTGCCTTCTAGTAGGTATGAGTATGATATTCTCAGATTGGACTGAGATCAGTGACCTTGACGACACCTAAACGAAGGATTTGAATGCAGAATCTAGATATGAGATGAATGCAAATTAATCTAAATTTTGGATTTTCTATGCAATAAGATGAGATAAACTGATATGAATCTATTCTATATGAGAAACTGATATGACATGCAATTAATCTAACAATGATATGCTAAATGATATGAATGCTAAAAAATAATGAAAATCTCACAACAGCTTTGATTTGCAAAGATTGATTCTTCGATCACCAATTCACCAGCCTGAGGATGTAATTTGTGGATTGATTAAAATGAAGAGCTGAGGCCTTAATTTATAGAAATCCAGGACTTTGGAGGTGCATGGAAAAATACATAAATTACTCTTGATAAACTCAAGTTGATTTTTGAGTTATCAAAAATTTAGAGATAGATTAACTCACAAAATCATGCAAATCAGCTTTTTAATTTAAATCTGAAGTTGAGATCAACTTTCAACTCAAAAGAGAGTTGAGTTTATTTTTAAAATAACTTGAATTGATTTTCTAATTTAAAGTTCAACTATTTTTTGGATGTGCACAAATAATCATGAATTAATTAAATAAATAAAGTGATTTATCTTCAACTTAACTGGTTTTAAATTTAAAAATAACTGATTTGTGGGTTAATCAATTATTTTAATCAAACTTTTATTCAAAAACTATATTATTAAATTTGACAATTGACATTAATTAATTAAATAAGAATTTAATCAATTAGTCATAGGATATTTGATTTATTGTCAAAATTTAAATAATACAATTTAGGAATAACTATAATTAAATCCAATTAAATGATTAAGTGGCAGTATTAAATCTAATTAATTAAATATTCAAAATATTCAATTAATCAAACTTTAGGATAAATAAGATTTATCACCAAATAATTATTAAATTAAAGATAATTAGGATAAATAAGAATATTGCTAAGAATATTCCCCGATGCAGAATTTAAGATAAAATTAATTAGGATTTGATAATGTGCAGATGTGCCTTAGGTTAGGACTTTGATGTCGATTTTGTTCAAATTGAAGATGTAGGAGGTTAATGAACCTATAGCCCATTTTTGGGGTATTACAGCAAGTACACCATAAAATGAGAGATTCAAAGAGGAAAAGCAAGAATGCTAGTCTCCATGATCATCAAATATGCATGCAAGTGAAAATGAAAGCTATTCTATATGATAACAATGCATGAAAGAAAACTAATCTATGAAAGGAAATGCTTATGCAAGATTATTCTATGAAAGGAAATATGAATCTAATCTAATATGCAAGTGCAAGATTAATCTAAAGGGATTTCCATGGAAGCATGAAAGAAGAAGACAAGAAAGGAGAAGTTGCAATATCCAAGCTCAAGTGCTCAAGAATCTTCTCCAAAATCGCTCTCCAAACCTGCAGCATAACAATACTTAAAATCTAGATGTATGAAAATGAGAAGGAGAGGGCTCCTTTTAAAGAAAAGCGAACGGTCAAGATTAATAGGCAAAAAGAAATGAGCAATGGTGGAGATTAAATCTTGATTGATCCATGTGCTCAAGATTCTTTAAGAGGCAAAAGGATGAACAAAGGCCCACTACTTAAAAATATGTGCATTCAAAGTGGAGAGAAAAAGGGATTTTTATTTATTTTATTTCCTTTTTCAACACAAAGAGATATTTAAGTGGGGATTTTATTAAAAGAAGAATTTTATTTTAATAACATAACTTTATTTAATTAAAAGGGAAGTTTTCTTTTAATTAAATGAGGCTTAGGATAAAATGATCAAACCTTAGGAAATATTAAAATAATTGAATTAATTACAATTTGATCAAGAAAATTGATTTGAATTGAAAATGTTAAAGGCATTAATTCAAGAAATTGATAAATTGAAGAAAATGGGGCCCAAAGTATAGGTGACCATTTTAGGGTGCATACATTTGCCCCTCTTTGACTAATGTGTGATCGATCGGGGAACACATGTAGTCAAAGAATGAAGTTGAAATGTGAGATCGATTTGGGATCACAAAACAACCCAGACGTGTGATCGACGGACGGAAACACATTAGGACAAAGATAAGCTGATTGAAAAAGACAAGGCCAACACCCTTGTAAATAGGTAATTGTCAAGTCTCAAGCAAGGTTTGATTGATTGGTTTGATAAAGTTGAATCAAGGATTGAAGTTTGATAGGTATTTCCCCCTCGTGATCAAAATTGAAATGAGATAGAGGAGAAATAGTAAATTGATAATTTTGGTCAAATCAAACTAAAAATAAGGTTCTTGATGTAAGATGAAAGATATAAGGATCACAAAACTAAGGTAGATCATTAAGCATGAAAGATTATGCCCCAAGGTTGAATTAGAAGAAAAGAAGTGAGGTGAAAGCGAATGGAAGATAGAAGTTTGGAAGAGGTGAAAAGAAATGAAGAGAAGACGGAGAATTTGCCTCAAAATCAATCAACTGTTTAAGATAGGAAATTTTGATTGAGATCACGAAAGAAGATAAGGAAATGAGGATCAAAACATTATCATAGTTGATTAAAAGTCCAAAAGAAAGATGAAGGAAAACCCTCTCAAACTCATAATGCAGCCTAAAAATGCAAATTAACATGAAGTCTAACAATGCAAGCTACATGAAAATGAAAAGGTTTACTTGCAATAGAGAAACTGTAACATAGGATCTTGTATTCATCATTCATTAGAGAATGTAAAGGAACTTATTTTCATCATTGGGCCATTATTAACGGACATCAGAAAATCACACAATCATCACCAGTCACAAGTGCAACTATGAAGATATGAATGTGATTTATATTGGATTGAAATGTGGAAAGATTATAACATAAGCATCAAAGACATAAAGGTCAAGATGACTTCGATGTTAGCTTACCTAATTTAATGTAGGCAAACCATGCTTGCATCAAGGCAAAGATGCCAGGATGACCATAAGAATGGTTGTGCAAAAATAGTCAAGGATGATGTCTCAAATCTCCTAAGTTTTTCAGGGGAACAACAAGAGACACTCAAGAGCTTCAAGACCATACCCACAAGCAAAAATCAAATAAAAACATGCCCCATGCCCCAAGTCCTCTAGCTATGCATCCCGAAGAGACTTATTAGACAAGGACACTCAACAAAAATCAATAATAGTCAGCACACAAAGAAAAGATCATGACATAGCTCAAGCATTAAGTGTTGTGTTTTAAAAATTTAAGTGTGTTAACTAATACTAAGTTCTAAGGATAAGAATCGAATGCTTGCAAGCAGGTAAGATCACATGACAAAACTGGGTAAGACTAAACCAATAAGTGTTGAGAAACACTCGATGCCAGGGGTTGTGTTGAAAAACACAGCTAGGGTGGTGTTGAAAAACACCATTTGTGAGGTGTCCTAAAGACCAATGCATCCAAGAGACCAAAGCTAACATAGTTGTGCCCCCTAGACAAGGACAAAGACCAATTCCAAACCAAGGCAACAAGGACAAGGCATGATGGAGAAAGGCTAAGTGTCGAGGACGCGTGCTAAGAAATAGGGGTGTAAAGGCCTCAAGTAGTGCCCGTTTCTAGGTTTTCACCACTTGGACTTTATTTTTCCTTTTTTTTAATTTTTTTTTCAAGACTTTTTATAAAAAAAAGTTTATTTTTGCTACCAAGTCGCCTATTTCTAGGTTTTCACCAAGGCACTTTTTCTCTTTTTTAAAAATTTTTTAAATTTTTAAATTTTTTGATTTTTTTGGAATATATAATTTTTTTGAGATACATCAAAGCGCCTATTGCTAGGTTTTCACTAAGATGATCATTTTTTCAGTACATTTTTTTATTTTAAGAATTATTAACAATATATCATTTTTTGGGGTTTTTTTCAAGATCAATAAGTATGTACAAAGATGCCCCTAGACAGAACGGGCATTGTGGATAGAACTTCTTCAAGTGCAAGACATTGATAGGATCGAGGAGTTTATCTCCCTCTTCAGTAGATAATAAATAAGCACCTGTCCTAAAAATTTGTTGTAATGACATAAGGTCCAAGCCAATTAGGTTTGAATTTTCCCTTTTGATCTCTATGTTGTTGATTCTTATGATTTTCATGTAGGACAAGATCTCCCACTTGGAATTCTCTAGGGTGAACCTTTTTGTTGAAGGCTTTGGACATATGCTTTTCATAGACCCTCATATGGTCAAATGATGCTCAGTGTTTCTCATCTAGAAGTTCTAACTCTTCAAGTCTCATGGTGTGGTAGTCTTCATCTATAACTAGACCTTTGAGGGAAACTCTAAGTGAAGGAATCTCAACCTCTAAAGGTAACACTACTTCAGCACCATAAGTAAGAGAAAAAGGAGTAGCCCCAATAGGAGTACAAATACTTCTTCTATAAGCCCACAAAGCTGGATTTATCTGTAAATGCCAATCTCTACCATTCTTATGAACTGTTCTTTGTAGGATTTTAAGAATGGTTTTGTTTGATGCCTCTGCTTGACCATTTCCTTGCGGGAAGTAAATGGAGGACCAATGTTGTTTAATCTTGAATTTCTCACAGAGTTGTTTAAGGTCCTTATTTTTGAACTGAACTCCATTGTCAATGATAATCTCAGAAGGCAATCCATATCGACAGATAATATGGTTCAAAATGAATAGAGAGACTGTCTTGCCCGAGGTAACAGAAAGTGGGATAGCTTCTACCCATTTAGTGAAGTAATCAATAGCAGTGATAATAAACTTGTGTCCACCTGATGAGTTGGGATGAATCTGCCCAACAAGGTCAAAGGTCCAGCACTGAAATGGCCAATGAGATATAGAAGGAATAAGCTCCCTACCTAGAGCATGTATCAAGTTACCATGTTTTTGACACTTTTCACATGACTTTACAAAATCTACTGCATCAATCTGCATCGTAGGCCAATAGTACCCCACCCTAAGCAACCTTCGAGCCATGGCAAGACTATTGGAATGTCCCCTATAGATGCCCTCGTGGATGTCAACTAACACTTGGTCAGATTGTTCCTTTTCTAAGCATCTAGGAAGTGTTCCATCTAGACCCCTCCTATACAAATCACTAGAGATAAGGGTATGGCAAGAGGCATTTTGGGTAAGGTTTCTACATTTAGATCAGTTAAAGGTTTCAGGGATAATGCCATCATGAAGGTATGAGTAAATGGCACCATAACGGGATGACTCATGACCAACAAGGGTAAAAATAACATGGCTTTCTTGGGAGTCATAGATAGGGTGATGTAGCTCTTCCACCAAGAATTCAAATCTGGATTCATGTTGCTCTAATTGAAGGAGTGAAGCAAGTGTAGCCATAGAATCAGCTGCTTTGTTTTCTATTCTAGGGATTTGCTAAAATGTGACAAATGTGAAGTATTGTTTCAAGGAATCAACCATTTTCTTGTAAGGTACCATTTTCTCATCTTTTGTTTGATATTATTCATTGACTTGGTTGATTATCAGCTGTGAATCCCCATAAAGATGTAACTCTGTGGTTCTTCATTCTATGGTCATCTTAAGTCCATTTGTTAAAGCTTCATACTCAGCAATGTTGTTTGTACATGGGAAAAATAGCTTGTAAGACTTAGGAATCGTGTACCCATGAGGAGAAAAAAACAACAAACCAGCTCCTGAACCATTTTGCATAAAATATCCATCAAAGAACATCTTTCATGTTCTTTCAGTCAGATACATGAGGTGCTCATCTAGGAAGTCAACTTGAATAGGTGCACTATCTTGAACTGGGAAATCAGCCAATTGATCTGCAATAGCTTGTCCTTTAATTTTTTTACGATCAATGTATTCTATGTCAAATTCAAAAAGAATCATCATCCATTTAGCAAGTCTACCTGTGAGGGAAGCCTTATCGAGTAAATACTTGAGTGGATCAATTTTTTCTATGAGGTGTATTGTGTGTGCAAGCATGTAATGTCACAACTTTTGGGAAGAAAACACAACTACAAGGCAAGCTTTCTCAATGCTGGTGTAGTTAACGTCATACGAAACAAGAGTACGACTAATGTAGTATATTTCTCTTTCTTTCCCATGTTCATCAAGTTGAGATAGTAATGCTCCCAAGGAGGATTATGTTGTTGAAGCATATAGAATAAGTGGTTTCCCTGGGATAGGAGGCATTAAAATGGGGGGATTTGTCAAGTATTTCTTGATTTGATCTATGCTCTTTTGACAGTCCTCATTCCAGACACATTTGACTCCTTTATGTAAGTTCTTTTTAAAAGTTTGAGCTCCATTTTCCAATTGTGAAATGAACCTCCTTATGGATTGAAGACGTCCTTGAAGACTCCTCATTTGACTAATGTTTTTAGGAGGTGGCATATCTATGATTGCTTGTACTTTTTCAGGGTCTACCTCTATTCCTTTTGCCGAAATGATGAATCCTAGAAGTTTTCCAGAGGTGACACCAAATGCACACTTTTTAGGATTTAACCTTAATTGAAATTGTTCCATGCGATCTAGAATGACTTCTAAATCATCTAAGTGTGTGTCTCTTTTCTTAGACTTAGCCAAGCTATCATCCACATAATCTTCCATGTTTTTATGCATCATGTCATGAAAAATAGTTGTCATAGCTCGTTGATAGGTGGCTCCTGCATTTTTTAATCCAAAAGGCATAACGTTCCAACAATAGGTACCCCATGCACAAGTGAATGCAGTATTTTCTTGATCTTTAGGAGCTATCTTAATCTGATTATATCCAGAAAAACCATCCATCAAAGAATAAATCTCATAACCCGCAATCATGTCCACTATCATATCTATGTTAGGGAGTGGAAAATCATCCTTTGGGCATGCTCTATTGAGATCTCTAAAGTATGTGAAAATTCAAATAGATTTGTCATGTTTTGAAACTAGTACAATGTTTGATATCCATTCAACATAATCAATAGCTCTTATGAATCCTGCACCAAGGAGTTTCTCCAATTTTGCTTTGACTAGAAGAGCTATGTGAGGATGCATCTTTCTTAATTTCTGTTTGATTGGTTTTACACCTAGAGCTATGGACAAGTGATGCATGATAAGATTAGTGTCCAACCGTGGCATATCTGAATAAGTCCAAGAAAAATTGATCTTCTTTTTTTGTAATAACTTAGTGTAGGCTTCTTTTTCTTGTGGTGATAAAGACTGAGCCAAACGTACTATTTGTGGAGCCTCATCTATACCCAAATTTACTGCTTGTGTTGGCTCAATAAGCACTAAAGATCTATCTTGAAAATAGCTAGGGAGATGATCAAGTACCTCATCCTTAGGTGCCTTAGAGAGGTTTTCACCCTTGGATACGTCATTTATTTTTACTATTGTTGGTTCTGACACCACCACACAGTGGTTTTCACCATCAGAACTCTTAGTATTTTTTTCTTTTCTTTTTACTTTGTGACTACGGTACTTGATGTCTGGCTCTGTCATGCTAGTAGTTGGTTCACTAGTGGAAGAGACTATGGGTTCAATGGCATTCAAGTAATAGGTTATCTCATAGTCATTTTGGAAAGTTAAGAGCTTGGGCTCTTGATAGTGTTGAGACCAATCAATGAGGTTAGGATAAGAAAGAGGTAAGTCAATGACTGGTTCAAGCTTATGAATGCGAATGATATCATCTCTGGTGACCGAAGAGTTGGAGTCCGTCAAGTATCCTTCTAAGCTACCCAAATCAGGATTCATCCTAACAAGTGAAGAATCGTCCACTAAGGAAACATGTGGGTTCAAATCCTCTAATCCTAAATGTGATTCATCAACTACTTCGGGTTGAGAACTATAAGTGTGGATGACATCAACACCCTACCAACTATAGAAGGATCTGAGATAGAGTCCCATTCATACTCATGTGAATCTATTTCTGAATCCTGACTAGGATGTTTACACCATGAAAGTTTGGGATATCTTGATGTGGAAGCTCTAATTTCATCAAGGGTAACATCTCTCTCCATCAAATGAATAATATTCTTATGTTGATGTTCTCTGATGGGATCTTCTACATCTGATTATTCTTATTCTAAGTTGGCAACTATCGCATGGGCAACTGGACTATCTGAATCTCCCCAAAGGAGATTGGTGGAAGGGACCCAATCTTCACACATATCTTGTTGATTTTTCAAATTAGGCATGTACTTTGGTTCATCTTCACTATTTGACTCATCAAGAATAGGAGCAGTGTTCTTGTTATGATTCACAAATCCTAGGCCAACCATCTTCTTAGACTTGCATCCAAAAAGAGCATGATCAAGAGGTTCAGCTCTAGCATCCAATCTATGACTAAGAGGGCCATGTCTAGGATAACCCATTTGCTTGACAAGAGTATACCCTCTTCCATAAGCCTTAGGAGAGGGAGAGAAGTTCTCATTGTGCATGTATTTTTCTTCCCTATAAATCTAGTCTTTAATATCCACCTCTTCTTTTTCATCTTGAATAGGTACTGAGGACTCTACAAATGTGCCAAATAAAGTCATGGTTGAAGAGGAAGGTCTCACTTCCTATGAAGGTTTTCCATAAGACCTAGGTGAAACTGGAAGCTTTGTGAGGGAGCTAAGTTGATACCCTCCCATGCTAAGGTCTACTATCTTAAGCTTGTCTTTACATTGTGCTAAGGTCACATTGAAATCTTCTACTTCTCTATTGAGGGGAACATGAGTACTTGCTGAAATTGAGTTGACAAATAAAGTGCTATCCCCAGGTATGCAAATCTCTACTCCATTATAGGGGAACTTAACACACTGATGGTAGGTAGATGACACTACTTGCATATCATGGATCCATGGTCTACCAAGAAAGATGTTGTACTCAAGGGGACCAACATCAACAATTTGAAAAAGGATATCTTTTTCAACAGGGCCAATCCTAATAGGAAGGACGGCCAA
The DNA here is from genome assembly GCA_027943335.1 of Chamaecyparis obtusa. NCBI lineage: Eukaryota > Viridiplantae > Streptophyta > Pinopsida > Cupressales > Cupressaceae > Chamaecyparis > Chamaecyparis obtusa. The sequence continues at coordinate 424,578 of BSBK01002259.1, forward strand.
TCCTTTGGAACTTCTTTTTGCCTCATCATAGGCTTTGATTGTAATCTTATTTCTGGTATCTATGACTTGTTCAGAATAACCCAATGTCTTTAAATGACTCAATGAACAAATATTAAGCCCAGCACCCCCATCTATTAGCACATGCCTAACATGGGTTTTGTGGATCATGACTTCAATATGAAGGGAAAGATTATGTGGGTTGCTCAAATCTTTGTCATCATCCTCCAAAAAGATTAGGTAATGAGGGCTGGCAATATGGTTAACCATGTTTTGGAATTGATCAACATCTAAGTTGTTAGGGACATTCACTGCATGCAGAGCATCCTCAAGGACTTTCTTGTGTCTCGGGGACAACTCTAAGAGCTCAAAGATTGAAATCTGAGCTGGGGTTCTTTGCAACTTATCAACAAGATTATAGCTCAACTTGGGATTAACCGCTGATTCTGAGGTGGCATTCTTGGATGCCACTTGCTTTGGTTTATTGGATTGACTTGAGTTGGGTCCTCTAATGACAACGGGACCTTGGCTTCATGTTACAACATTAAGAGCTTGGGATGACATTCTAGAGTTGGGACCCCTTAGCACCACAATGGGTCCTTCATCAAAGATAGCAGGAGAGTCATAACCATAGGGATCCTTGTTTCTCATCATGTTGACATTTTCTTCTACAACTTCAAGCATGTTGACAACATTCTCTGCGACTGTGTAAGTATAATTAATCTCAGCATTGCCATTCTTAGGTTTAGAGGTTTCCCCCTTCTCATACTTGGGCAAAGGTTATTTGAAAGCCTTATGATCAACATTGGTGTGCAATCCATCTATCTCAAGTTTACCACTCTCAATGAGGTCTTGGATGATATGTTTAAGTTTCCAATAGTGTTCAATATCATGTCCAATGCCATTGTGAAATTTGCAAAAGGCTTTCTCATCCCACATATGTGGCTTAACATCAGGTATATGATGCTTTGCGGGATCTTGAGGATGTGCCAGATTGTTGGAAATGAGTATTTTGAAGACATCCTCATATGAATCACCAAGTTTCAAAAATTGACACCTCTCTTTCTTAGGCTTATCTTGATATCTTGGTTTGCTCTCTTGTTGATGAGATGCGTTGAGTTTCATGGCTTGAACAGTGCTAAACAAATGAAGAACAACTTGATCCTTGGGTTGAGAAGAGTCCACAACTCCATCATTAACCACTTGTTTGTTCCTATTCCAATGTGAGTTTTTCCCTTTTTCCTTGTTAGAATTATTGTTATTTTGACCATTATTGTTGTTGTTTCCATGTTTGGTCAAAATTCCTTGTTCTCTCAAAACATCCTCAATTCTGCATTTGGTTTCAACCATGGTATCAAAGGAATCAAAGACCATCTTCCTAACTTCATACCACATTTTAGGAGCCAAATTGCTAACAAGGATGTCAATCTTCTCATTTTTAGGAATGGTCCTAGAGTAGCGAGAGCATTGTCATCTCCACCTTTGCAAGAAAGTGACAAAGGATTCCCCTTGATTTTTCTTTAAATTGCATAAGTCCAACATGGTAATAGATCTTGAAAGGTTGTATGTGAAGTGTTGAACAAATCTATGGACAAGCTCTTTGAAAGTCTTGACGGGGGGAGTTATGTTGGTGAACCATTCCATCACTTGACCTTTAAGACTCCTTGGGAACAATCTCATAAGGTAGGAGTCATCTTGATGGAACTCAAAACTCATAATATAGAACTGATGCACATGATCATGTGGATCTCCATTACCATCATACTTGTCATATTGAGGGATTTCAACTTTTCTAGGAAAATCTTTCATGCTCACACTCTTGTCAAAAGGATTGGGACAAATAGAATCAAGATTGAATGAGCTCTTGGGTGCCAACATCTTTTCCATCATACTCTTCATTTTTTTGATCTCTTCTTCTTGAGATGGACCTCGCTTCTTGATCTTTCTATCTACATCAAATTTGTAAGGGACTCTAGCTCCCTTGTTGATTAAACTCTCTAGGAACTTATCTTTGTTTTGCTCCACATACCTCTCCACATACTGCTAGAAGAGTGGTTCTTGTTGCATTTTCATGAAGTCTTAAGAGTTGAGGTCAGAACTTGAACTACCACCCCCATATTGTGAACCATGGTGAGCATGTTGAGAAGGTTGTCTTATGTTCCTAGGAGGTGTTTGTTTCCTATAATGGTCTTGTTGTGAAGCCCTTCTTCCTCTAGGGCTAGGAGATCTTGAAGGTGTTCTTGAGTATCTTCCACTTTGTGGATTTTTAGGAGGAGTGGATGGAGGAGAGTTGTTTCCACCACCAACACACATGTTGTTGTATTGATCATTAAGTTGTTGCACCAAAATCCTATCTCTCTCTTCTTGTGCGGCTCTCCTTTCTATATCCAATAAGGCTTGTCTTTCTGACTCTAGGAGTCTAAGTTTCTCTTCCTTTGCATCTTGTTCATCTAGGAAGGCTTTCTTTTCACACTCAATTCTTTTGAGTCTTTCACTTGTATATCTTGAAGTTGTTTGGAGAAGTGAACTCAGTCTTGAATGTCTAAACAAGTCATTGGTATATGTTGCATTCACATGGGTATCATAAGGTTCATCGTCTTGACTTCCATGTTGTGATTTCTCTTCTTGGTAGGATTTTCTCATTTCCCTTTCAGCCCTTTGTTGTGCATCTAAATATCTGGTTGAGATAAGGGGTGAAACTAGTCGATTTTCATTAGAAGAGTTGCCAAACAAAATGTTATCTCTATGTCTTTCCAATAGGTTGTCAAGGCTTTTATCCCTTTCTTCCCTCTCTCTTCAAGTCATTGTGTAACTCATATCCATATCTGAATGAGAAGGTGCTAAGGATGTACTCAACTCACTAGAATAGCTCTTTGGGTCAAACCAAACTTCTGAAGTATTCCTAGGAGACTAATCAAAGACGGGCTCTTTTCCCTTACATTTTTAACGAGTTTGAACTAAGGGTAATTGGTCAAAGACTACTTGAGGTCATTTTCCTTGATTCACTTGATATCTTATCATAATCAACATGAAATAAAAGGTACTAGATGATAAGATGACCCTAAGGAACATTGGTATCAAACAAGGATAGTAAAAGCATTCAATTGTCCAAAAGAGAGGTGATAAGATAGAATTTTTACAAGAGGTATAAACCAACACTACCACAAAGGTTCCCAATAAATGGATAAGTATCCTAACACATATGGATCAGGAGGATGATTTACTCAAGATATATTTGGTTGAATTTGAAATTGGATGGAAGTGAATTGTACAAGAGATTACTAAGACTCTCCAAGTGTGTTATCAAACAATCCAAAGGTTGATCTCCTCAACAAGGACAATTTCTAACTTACCGATTCCAAGCAAGGTCACTTGTGAAATCAAATATTTCTAATTCAAGAGGTCAAGACGCAATAGCCCAAGGTGAAAATAGGCTTCCAACATGGGGGTAAGTGACCTACTATAATCTGGATCAACCAAGGAAGACTGAAAATGACACAAATCAGTTCACTGTTCTAACAGACCAGGGGACAGGTTCACACGAGTGAATGCAATCCCGTGCGAGCAAATGCTAGGTATCACATGAGAAAATGCCAAGCTCACATGAAAATGTGTAGAGCCAGGCGACAAAATAGGATCAAGCCACTTGATGGCAAGTTTATAAACTTGGGAACTCAGTTTTTGTTCATTTTAAAAGATCAAGTAAGTACATCAATAGATTTTTATCATTGATCAAGCACATAAGATAGCAATCAAGGAGTTCAAGAAAAAAAATCTCTTCAAACAATGAGCAAGGGGCACAACAACCTTGCACATGAACAAGAATAGTGACTTAGTATGCTACTCCTTAAAGATTCTACTTGTGTATGTTCTCAAAATGTTTTTGCAATCATGCACATAGTCCTAGCAAGTAAAAATTTGGTTGCGCTAAAGTTCTTAGTAATGGTTTGACTCTGCAAATTTTGTAATCTCAAGATGGAAAACTCCAATCTAGGCACACTAGGGTTTTGACACATTCTGAGAATTTAATCAATCAGAGATGCTGAGGAGATCTGACAGCCCAACAAGAAACTACACCCATGGAGATTTCTTCCACAAGGACATTTATATAGTGGTTTTTGCTACCACAATGAAAATGGCTATTACCACTTGAGGTTTCATCCATATGGTTTACCCAATAAAGGGAGTGTCCACTATGGTTAACCCTCTCTATCAAGGTGACTCACAAAAAGGACCACATGGGGACTTGGTTTAGATTCAAGGATCTGAGTTTCTGGTACTACCCAAAAAGGGAGTAGAGCACAATCCTCTAGCCTCTTCACTTCACCCAAACATAGCAAGCAAGTTCATTGACATGCTAAGATTGAAACTACCTCACCAAGGTTCATAATGTCAACAACAATGTCTACCGAGCTCTCTAAGTGGGACCAAGAGAGAATGTACCGATCAATGTTGAAGACTAAACCAAGTAAGACCATGAGATAATAACAATATCCTCCCTACCTACAAGGGGTTCTATTGTCAAGAAGAGCTTCACAAGAAACCCACTCTCTCAAGAATGCCACAAATAGAGCCTAATTACTATGTGAAACACATATGCAAGAAAGTGAATCTATGTTCTTTTTTTAGAGCCCAAAATTGAAGTGTGATCTATGAAAGCAATAAAGCACTCAAGCTAGACACATGAGAGATTCATTTTAAAACCCAAAATCCAAATATTGTAGAGATTGTAGCAACTCACTTTAGGTCCAAAGATCTGCAATCCAATGCTATGCTACCTCAACAATCAGAATCAAGAAAACAAACACAGCAAGCATTAATGTTAGAAAATAGAAAGAAAAACTAGCAAATCTAGAAATTTAAGTCTCTGTTGTCAAAAGTCCATGCGAGACAGTACACAGGGCCATGTGAGAAAGTACACAGTGTCACATGAGAAAGTACCAACCCGCGTGAGAAAGTACATAGGCCCATGCAAGAAAATGTCTTAGTCGCGCACAGAAATGCTAATACCAGCAAAACGTCATGCGATACAGTGAGAAACTTCATACGAGACTCTCTAACAGTGACACACAGAAGTACAGACAGTGCACGAAAATCGTTAGAAAAATAAAATAAAATGCTATGAGGCAAGAAATGCAATTTTCATGCCCCACAGTGGGCACCAAAAATGTGTGAGCTAAAATGTTGTCACACTTCTATGAGTCATTAAATCCAAGATTACTCAAGAATGAGGTCTCAAATGGCAACTCATAGCTCTATATTCATGGAGTGCAAGGGTTTGTGATGGAGGCCCTCAGATTTAGACCTAGTTTGTGCCCATGCAAGTACACCATAAAATGAGAGATTAAAAGAGGAAAAGCAAGAATGCTAGTCTCCATGATCATCAAATATGCATGCAAGTGAAAATGAAAACTATTCTATATGATAACAATGCATGAAAGCAAACTAATCTATGAAAGGAAATGTTTATGCAAGATTATTCTATGAAAGGAAATATGAATCTAATCTAATATGCAAGTGCAAGATTAATCTAAATGGATTGTCATGGAAGCATGAAAGAAGAAGACAAGAAAGGAGAAGTTGCAATATCCAAGCTCAAGTGCTCAAGAATCTTCTCCAAAATCGCTCTCCAAACCTGCAGCATAACAATACTTAAAATCTAGATGTATGAAAATGAGAAGGAGAGGGCTCCTTTTAAAGGAAAGTGGATGGTCAAGATTAAGAGGCAAAAAGAAATGAGCAATGGTGGAGATTAAATCTTGGTTGATCCATGTGCTCAAGATTCTTTAAGAGGCAAAAGGATGAACAAAGGCCCGCCACTTAAAAGTATGTGCATTCAAAGTGGAGAGAAAAAGGGATTTTTATTTATTTTTTATTTATTTTATTTCCTTTTTCAACACAAAGAGATATTTAAGCGGGGATTTTGTTAAAAGAGGAATTTTATTTTAATAACATAACTTTATTTAATTAAAAGGGAATTTTTATTTTAATTAAATGAGGCTTAGGATAAAATGATCAAACCTTAGGAAATATTAAAATAATTGAATTAATTATGATTTGATCAAGGAAATTGATTTGAATTGAAAATGTTAAAGACATTGATTCAGGAAATTGATAAATTAAAGAAAATGGGGCCCAAAGTCTAGGCGACCATTTTTGGGTGCATACACTTGGGAGTCAAAATTTGCACACATGGAAGTAGTTTGGAAGACCTACAAGGGTTTGTAGGTGAAGTTATGATTAGAGAGTTGTGGGAGTTGGGGAAGAAATTAGGTTGTTGATTCTCTGTATTTTGTTGCTAAGTAAGGTGTTCCAATCATCAAATTAGACAAGAAACTCCACTGGTGAAGAGTTCCATCATTTGGTCTCAAATAGGGAAGGAATCCCTAAGACCATAACTTGGTGAAGTTATAAATTGCTATTAAGAGTTGGGAGTAACCTTGGAAAAGGGTTAGACATCTTTAATTGATAGACATCCATCCCAATCTAGAATTGGATGAGTGGATCATTACCTACAGATAGGTTGTGAGGAGTTGTGGGTATAAAGACATTGTTACTACCTATCATTGTGCGCTCTACATCATTAAATCTATGTTGGTATGCAACTTCTTAATTCTATTTTCTACTTAAATTTAAGCATTTAGAGTGTTACCATGGAGAATTAAAATTATAGAAAAAGGATAATATAGAATATTTTATTATTTTTATGGAGCGACTATTATTTAGGGAATAAAAATAATCTATGAAGGAAAAGGGGCTAGGCCTAAAATAAGCAGTGGTTGCTAATTGAAAAAACTCCACGTGTCTTCATAAATTTATTTCCCTTCCTTATTTGTTTCTAAATTTTCTCTTTTTCTTCTATCACCAAATTTTCTCTCTAATTTTTATATTAAAAATTTAATATTAAAATGACTATTTAAAAATAAACTGCAATATTATCAGTTGCATGGGCCATCAACTCCACAAAATAGTCCTAAAAAATAATGCAGTGGCTGCTAGCCAAAATAAGCCTAGCAATTGCATGGGTCCTTGCCCTAATAGTTAATTAGATTTTTTTTATGATTGAAGATGTTTTATGTAATTTTCTCTCCTTTGAGGAATTAGAAAAAAATAAAAATATGGATTGAATAATTTAGCTTTTCATTTTGGTCAACTATGTTCAACAATTACATATATGAGTTTGAAATATGTGGCATCTTTTCTAGGAATTCAAATGAATTTAATTTAGTTTTATATAATATTGTTGATTACATCTTCAATTTAGCTTAAAGTATAATATTAATAATAAAAAATATATAAAATTTAGATTTTATCCATTAATTATTTAATTTACAATCTATAATTTAAAATCTTTCTAAGGTTAGTTACTACATCTTATGTAAAATGTCATTGATATTTGATAATATAGGTAAATTTATTACATAATTTTCACTTCTTACTTATTAAAAATATTCATATTACTTAAAAGAACAAGGAGAAGAAGGATAGAGAGAAGAAGGGAAAAAGGAGGACATGGAGAAAAAGTAGAAGGAGAAGGAGATATGGTGGGATTTAGTTCTATATTTGAGAGTCCTCTCATTCCATTGACAAAAAAATGTTGAAAACACAACACTTGAGGGTTTGGTTTGGTTGAATTTCATGGTTTGAATGGTACAACCCTATTTATTAATTTGAGATAAACATTTTTAAAGGTGAGGAGAGTTCATAAAATATATATTTGAATTTTATTTTTTAAATGTAAATCAAATTGAATATATTTAAATGTATATGAATTTAATAGTAAACTTTATTATAGTCAAGAAAGAGGTTGTTGAAAAAATAATATAGTTCAAGGGAAGAAGAAGAAGGAGAAGGAGAAGAATAAGGAGGAGGAGAAAATGAAGAAGAAGGAGAAGAAAGAGAGGAAAAACAAGGAGGAGGAGGAGGAGAAAAATGGGAAGGAGGGGGAGGAGAGGCAGAAAGGGAAGAAGGAGGAGGAGGAGGAGAGGCAAAAGGGGAAGCAGGAGGAGGAGGAGGAGAAGTAAGAGAAGGAGAAGGAGGAGAACAAGAAGATGGTGGAGAAGGAGAGGAAGGAGAGGAAGGAGAGGAAGAAAGAGAAGAAATGGAAGGAAGGGTAGGAGGAGGAGGAGAAGGAGAAGGAGAAGAACAAGAAGGAGGAAAAGGGGGAGGAAAAAGAGAAGAAGGAAAAGGAGAAAGAGAATACATTCAATTTTTCCCCCTTAGACAGGCCTAGTATATTAATAAGGTATATATTACTATCGACGTAACCATTGCACCTCTTTTAGGTGCAAGCACTAGTTAGTTACAAATGCTCATGATTATAAATCCATTAGAAAATATTTGATTACACAATTATATTTAACACAAAAAAGCTAGGTATGACTTTAGGAATTTGACATCATTTTAGCATTGTTCTTGAAAATAAGGAGATTGCTAGCAATTATTTGAGAGTACGATCTCATTCAACATCTTGAATGGACAATGAACCTCTCTGAAAACAATCCATCTCTCTCAATATTTCACATTTTAATTGTTATTGACCACCAAAGGCATGGATCTGATTTCCCAAGTTACCATTTATTTTGTTATCTCATCTACAATATAGTAGAAATTAAGAAGAAATACAAATACGGATTGCATTATTTATAGTCAACATAAATAATAATTACGAAGGAAAGAATGTTGTGATAGAGAAATGAAAGCACAAACTCATTTTCTTAACCCCTCAAAAGGGAATAACTACCTTTGATCATGCTCAATGCACTACTTCCAAATTACTATTTAAAGTTAGACAAGTACAACTAGTTGTAGATTGTATAGAATACAATCTACCTCTAAGTACGAGTAATTGTAGATAGTATATAATACAATCTACCCATTACTCTACTTGGTTACATACACACTATGATTGTTGTGATAGAGAAATGAAAGAAAAAACTCATCTTCTTAACCCCTCAAAAGGGAATAACTACCTTTGATAATGTTCAATGCACTACTACCAAATTACTATTTAAAGTTAGACAAGTACAACTAGTTGTAGATTGTATAGAATATAATCTACCTCTAAGTACGAGTAATTGTAGATAGTATATAATACAATCTACCCATTGCTCTACTTGGTTACATACACATGACTATGAATGTTGTGATAGAGAAATGAAAGCACAAACTCATCTTCTTAACCCCTCAAAAGGGAATAACTACCTTTGATCATGTTCAATGCACTACTACCAAATTACTATTTAAAGTTAGACAAGTACAAATAGTTGTAGATTGTATAGAATACAATCTACCTCTAAGTATGACTAATTGTAGATAGTATATAATACAATCTATCCATTTCTCTACTTGGTTACAGACACACTATGAATGTTGTGATAGAGAAATGAAAGCAAAAACTCATCTTCTTAACCCCTCAAAAGGGAATAACTACCTTTGATCATGTTCAATACACTACTGCCAAATTACTATTTAAAGTTAGACAAGTACAACTAGTTGTAGATTGTATTTCTAAGTACGACTAATTGTACTTGGTTACAGACACACTATTAAGTCTATGACATGCAACACAATAGAATTCTAGCTATATGTATTATACAACACTCAAATGTACCTTTTCTTACTATAATACAACCCTCTTGTTCTAATAAAGATGATAGGATGTCCTCCCTATGCACTAGAAGATCCTAATAATATAATTAGAACGAGAAATGTCAAATTATCCTTTTTAAATTCTATATTCTTAATATTAAAAAACAAGAACATAAATTTGAAATGCCATTTTGAGAGAGCTGGTGGTTTCATTCTACTAACTAAACTGAATAGTTTCTTAGAATTACAAATTCTAGAAGTGCTTTGTATAACCAAGTTTGATTCCTAGTGACACCCGGATTAACTCAATTGGTCTCTATGACTGCTTTAGGTAATTCGGGTTATGGGTTAAACTCTTGATTTTCCTTTGGTGTGGATAAAGGTTCGTTGCACATTGCTTAAGAAATTATGGGGGGGGTTGCACTATAAAGAGGTGTGCTTTGAATTGTTGAGCTAAACTCTTAATTCCCCTCGTAAAAAATTAAATAAAGAAATATTTTCAAGTAACCCTTGCATATTGTCCTCTTATTAAAATTGCCACTTAGATTTATTATGTTATACTTCTATTTTATAAGTGAATTATATTTCAAATTTTAAACCTAAAATTTGCATGTAAGCCCCACTAATTTATATTTCAATTTATATCCAATCACTCATGTTTTAATTACTTTTATATTCATAACTAAAAGGAGCAAATCTAAAATAAGGTTAGAAAGAAAGTCCTTAACTAAATAGTTAAAAATAAGCTATCTAAAAGATTCTGTTTTTAAGGGCGGTAACTCATTCTCCTAAAAACACACTTGATTGTGATATTGCCATCAAGATTCAACTATGCCATCAAATTCATTGACCCATTTTTCATGAGTAGTGGTTCAAAAGAACTCATCTCTCATGAGAATGGATGGAACACTTGGCACTCATTGCACTTAGCACTCATTTATTTATGAGAATGAATAAAACACTTCACTTAATTTTTTATTTTAGTAAGCAACTCAACTACTTTGTATATAGCTTCTGAATTTGATTGCGAGAGTATTTTTGCATCAATGTTTCAGATCACATAAAATGAATAAAATGTTGATACAAAAACACTCATACAATCAGATTCAAAAGCTATCTACATATCATCTCATGAATTGTAGAAATCTTCTCACTCTTAATTCAACTAATTTTAAAGAAGTCTGAAATCACACATGGGTCCTCGTTAAAAGTGGTCTTGCATGTTCACCTCCAGATAAATTTAATGACCTTAAAGCATGCTGCTAAATAATCAACCAGTCGTGGGAACTGAAAATTAATGAAATAAGGGTTGAAACAAAACCCTAAAGGTCTTGGCAGAGAAGCATCTTAAAATATATGAGAAGCAGTTTCTTCTGACACACAGCATCGTTAAAGAATTTATATCATCAATTTCTGAAGCCTTGTAACAACGAACAATAGTGGGGGATGAGCATTATTCATAGGAAATCAACATTTTCAAATGAACTGACAGCCTTTGTCATTTTTGTTGGTACAACCACCACTTAACTGTCATTTTTGTTAAAAATATACATCAGCAGCTGACAGAGTTAATTTCATTTAAAATTTACTGATTCTATGTTCTTTTATATTATTATCAAATTATAATGTTAATAATAGATATGTATATTTTTGTGAACATATGTTGAGCAGGAAAATTTTGGAAGTTTAATTTGGAAGAAATAAACACTATTTTCATGGAGGAGGTCTCTTATGAAACAAATCTTTTTTAACTACAATTTAAATTAAAATATAGGTAAATATCTCCTTACTTTTAAGTTTTCAAATTTAAGGAGTGCATTCAAGGGACAGAGCTTAAACTAATAAGCAAACCCAATCTTTCTTGATTTGCATAATGTGATTGCTTGCTGATTCCGTTAGACACTTCATTTTAAGGTATATTTAGATAACTAGATGTAGCCTTCTCTTAACTATTGTTAAGTTAAGGCAACTGTAATTCTCAGGCTTTATTCTGACTTCTTCTGTAGATTGTCTTTTTGTTTACTTTTTGTTCGGAATGTCAAAGCCATGGACAGCTCCATTATATCCAAATGCAAGCAATAAAATTATGAAATGGTATAAAATTTGTGGACAAAATCAAAGAGTATTACAATGGATAAAATGATTGAATGACTGTTTTTTTCAGCCTTCACGTGGCTGCAATGTATTTATGAATAGGCTGGTTTATTTTTTTTACAACTATTTGTATTCATTATAAAGTGCTTTTTTTTGCTATTTAAAAAAAAAACATTACGAAATTCATGGATCACCTGCTTTAAAATGATCCTAACATTTATAACAGCACAATGAAATATTTTCGGTGCAATGAAATATTTCAATAGATCCCCTGCATGGGAGCGTAGCCTAATAGATGTGTTTATGTGTGTCAAGGAAAATTTTGGGAGTTAAAAAGGGAAATTTTGAAAGTTAAATTTACAAGGAAATATTAAAAAGATGGAAGTAAATATGTTCAGTCATATGGCTCATTGCTTTCCCATTAAACAGCCTTACTACTTATCCACGGGTGAAATTCCAATCCTACAATAGAGATGGTATAGATTTCAAATTATCTTTTGTGCAAAAAGTGATCACATAAAACCACTCTCAAACCACTCTAAGAAAAATACTTTGAAGACTAAAAACCTTAAGAATATAGTAATGAAGATATAGATTTAAAGTCTTCATAACTTTAACGTAGGTATCCAGTTAAGCTTCATTTATAGGGGAAAATTTCTAACAGTGAATGATTTGTGTTATCTTAATTATGAAGTATCTTAATGCACTTTTGCCTCTAACCAAACATCAATCTCTGACTTCTCAACTACAGGCTGAGATTGAGAAGAAGTTAAAGATTGATTTCTCGAATCAACAAATCAAATTACAGATTAAGCTACTCGTCAGCAAAAGGAAGGTTATCATGATACAGGGCCTAAGGTCATTTTTTCAAGATTGATTGCTAATGCCACTTCTCTGGTTTTACTCATTGCTAGTTCGTTTTGTTCAGCTTTCTCAAACATTCTGTAATTTTATTTACATGTTTTTGTTAGAAAGTAAAGTCCACCAAGATAACTGAGAGAGGGGGGGGTGTGAATCAATTATCAGATAATTATAACCTTTATCAACTTCAACAGCATTTAACCATATAAGCAATGTAATTAACAACCATAGAAAGATATTCATACACAATAACACAATGACACAAGATATGTTGACTAGGGAACCTCTTGATCAAAGAGTAAACCCCGGTGGGAATGATGCCCACAAAAGATGCACTAATATGAATATTCCTTGTGAAAGGATGGACTCTGTTAAGACTCTTATGAAATACATTCAGTACATATGAGTTCATGTTAGGAGACTTTGAATCCCTGCTAAAAGATTCTAACCCTGTTAGGAGTTATGGAAGATAGAAGGACCCACTACCCAAACAACTTCAATGGCAAGATCACTGAACACACTGTCCAACTGATCTCTAGATTATTCAACATAATAGTATCAAATTGTTACTAATCTCAACAATAGGTTACCTCTTCTCTGACTGTGCCAATCCGTACTCACTGTTACACCAGATCTCAGATTCAAATCTTTGTACCTCGCATACCTTGTTTCCACAAATTTACTTTCACAATTTCATTCACTCTTACATTACTTTCTTTTTCATATATACAACAAGGAAAACATTACTTCCTTTATACCACACTCAAGTAATTACAAATGAGTCGGCATACAAATTACAAAATAAGAATTTTCACACGTTACATCAAAATTACACAAAACTATCGGCTTCCAATTAGAATAAATTTTCACTCGTGCGACCTCGAAGTTTGTGTTATCATCCACATCACTATCAACATGTCTTCAACTGCTCTCTAACTGCGCAAAACCAGATTCCATCCCGATTAGGAGATATCATCTGATTTCCACAAACTGCTACTCAGGAACACTGCCTGAATACTGCTACCACTGAAATGCTCATAACTTCCATGAATAAATGAATTACTATCTGCGCTCTTAACCATGAACATATAACATATCACAAAGTAAATCCTCAACATCACATAGCTTTATCTTCAATATCCCACATGCGCTATTCCAAACACTATCTGCTCCTCTGCAAATCTCAGTAGATCAAGTGTTGACATCAATGACAATCACAGTCATGAATGCAACAACAACTACAATAGAATGGCTACTAATACTCCCATTGGATATATTCAACATTTATTCCTAACAATCTCCCCCATTGGTATTGATGGCAACATAGATGAAAAATATCCAATGTTCCATAAATCTAACACTGCTGCTTTGAAAAATACTTCAAATCCTCTTCATCAATCAAATATTGCTTCATTTTCCTATTCAATTCTCTCCAACATATGGTACAAATGGTTTTTCATGTACACTTCACCCCCATTGACATCAATAACAGAAATTTCATCATTATGTCAACAACAACTCCAATGTTAAAAGACACTGTTCAAAAAATACATTCACTATAGTCTTGATGACTCAGCTCAGATACACATACTCCCCCATAGAGGAAGTACCAACATCCAATCTAGAAGAAAGATAAGGCTCATATACCATTGGATGGATGCAACAATCTGCATCACTTCTCAAAAGTAGGTTGGGGCATAACCCCAAGCATACCTCTCAGATACTCAAATGTATCCTTAGGCAAAGGTTTTGTAAATATCTCTGCTATCTACTCCTTTGTGCTTATGTATTCAAGTTTGACTTCTTTCTCAGCAAATTTCTCTCTTACTACATGATACTTAATCTCTATATGCTTTGTCTTAGAATGTAATACAGGGTTCTTAGACATACTAACTATGCTGGTGTTATCACAATGTATAACAATAGGCTCAACAAACTTTATTCCAATATCCTTCAACATCTGCTTCATCCAAATTATCTGGTTACAGTTGTTTGTTGCTGCTACATACTTTGCTTCTGTTGTGCTTTGTGAAATACAATTTTGCTTCTTGCTTAGCCAAGAAAACAATCTTCCTCCAAGGAAAAATGCTCCACCATTGGTGCTCTTTTTATCATCAACACTGCCTCCCCAATCAACATTTGTATATGCACATAGGGTAAAATCATCAGATTTTTCATACCACAATCCATACTTAATTGTGCCTCTTAGATATCTCAGTATCCTCTTCACTGGTGCATAATGTGATTCTCTAGGTTTAGCTTGAAATCTTGCTACAATTCCAATTGAATGTGCTATATCAGGTCTTGTATGTGTCAAGTACTGCAATCCTCCAATCATAGATCTGTACTTCTTCTGTTCAACTGTAGGAGTCTCATATGTGCTAGATAACTTATGTCCAGTTACCATAGGTGTTCCAACTAGTTTACAATTCTCCATTCCAAATCTCTTTAATAAATCATTCAAGTACTTTGTCTAACTTAAAAAGATACCATCATTGTTATGTGTTATCTGTAATCCCAAAAAATATTTCATTTCACCAATCATACTCATTTCAAATTCAATCTTCATTTCATCTACAAATTTATCACTGGCTTCATCTTCTCCTCCAAAAATAATGTCATCAACAAAAATAACTACAACCAACAAACCATTTTCAATTTCTTTTGTGTACAGATTGCTATCAGCTGTTCCTTTTGTAAATCTCAATTTTATCAAATACTTGTCCAATCTTGCATACCAAGTTCTAGGTGCTTGATTTAGTCCATATAAAGCTTTCTTCAGTTTACATACCATGTCTCCTTCTTGAGTTAAAGGAAAACCTTCAGGCTGCTCAATGTAAACTTCTTCCAACTCTCCATTCAAAAATGTTGACTTCACATCCATCTAATATACTTTGAACTTCTTGTAAGCTGCATAGGCCAAAAACATTCTTACTGTTTCAATTCTTGCTACTGGTGCAAAAGTTTCTTCATAGTCAATTCCTTCTTGTTGTGAGTATCCTTTACATACCATTCTTGCTTTGTTCCTTACTACTTCTCCTTGTTCATTCATCTTGTTCCTGAATACCCATTTAGTTCCAATAATATTCTTATCTTTAGGTCTAGGGACCAATTCCCATGTTTTGTTCTTTTCAATCTGATCTAGTTCTTCTTTCATAGCTTTAATCCAATGTTCATCTTCACAAGCTTCACTAGTAGATTTAGGTTCAATTTGAGAAATCAAACATAACTGTTCTTGTACCTTATTTCGAGTTAGAACTCCTCTATCTATGCTTCCAATAATCTACTCAACAGGATGATTCCTTGATAAATTCTTGTTAGGTGTCACTATCTCAGATCTCACTTTAGGTGTCGATTCTTCAATGATCTCAATGTGGCTTTCATTCAACAAATCACTGTCAGTTTCATAGAATAATTCAGTAGTCACAATGTTAGGTCTAGGATGAGTTCCTTCATCTGATTCATAGTCAAGCATTCTTTCCTGAATTTTGAACTTTTCATCAACTTTAACATTTACGCTCTCAACAATAGTCTTAGTTCTCTTATTGTAACATCTATAGGCTTTTCTCTTCAAATAATATCCAAGAAATATACCTTCATCACTTCTACGATCAAACTTTCCAATATCATCATCTCTCTTTATATAATATTTGCTTCCAAAAATTTTAAAATACTTAATTGAGGGTGCATGTCCAAACCATAATTCATAGGGTGTCTTGTTTGTGTCTGCGCTGATTTGTACTCTATTCATTGTATACACTATTGTGTTCACTGCTTCTCTCCAGAATATCTTCTCTAAGTCATTCTCAAATAACATATCTCTTACTGATTCAGTCACTGATCTGTTCCTCCTTTCTGCAATACCATTTTGTTTAGGTGTTCTAGGAGCTGAAAATTGTCTCTTAATACCATTCACTTCACAAAAGGTGTTAAACTCTCTAGAAGTAAATTATCCACCTCTATTTGATCTCAAACATTTAATTTTCATTCTAGATTCATTCTCAACTTTATTCTTTATGATCTTAAACTTATCAAATGCTTCAGACTTTTCTTTAAGAAATGCAATCCACATCATTCTTGTAAAATCATCAACAAGAATCATAAAATACCTTTCTCCATAGAATCCTCTAGTCCTTGTAGGACCGCTCAAGTCTGTATGAACAATCTCCAACTTCTCTATAGATGTAAACTTCTTATTGGGAAATGAACTTCTCTTCTGTTTAGCCATCACACATTCTTTGCAAATCATGTTAGTAGGCTTCATAATTTTAGGCAAATCTCTTACTGCAAGTGTACTACTCACTTTCACAATATTATCAAAATTTATATGACAAAATCTTCCGTGCCATAACCAACTGTCATCAATCTTAGTAATCAAACATGTCATCTCAGTAGGATTCAACTAAAATACATTACCTCTTGTTCTAGATCCAATACCAATCAAATTTCAATCTTTGTCTTTTAGCACACAAGTTTTCTCAGTAAACCAAACTTGATATCCCTTATCAACTAACTGTCCAACACTCAAAAGATTATGTTTCAAACCATCCACAAAGTAAACATCATCAGTATTAGTCTTTCCATCAAGAGTAATAGATCATATATCTTTAATCAAACAAGGTGCATTATTTCCAACTCTAACAACTCCTCCATCATCATTGTTAAACTTTATGAACTTTCTCATGTCTCCAGTCATATGATGTGAACAACCACTATCTATAATCTAATCATCTTTCTTTTCAACTTGAGAAACTAGGGCTTTTTCTTCCTTAACCTCTATTTCAGGATTTTCTTCTTTAATTGCTACAAATCCTATGTCATCATTATTCTCAATATCGCTTTCACTTAAGGTTCTCTCTATACTAGCTTCAAGTTCTTCATCATTTGCATAATAACATTCCTTAGGTCTTCTAGGCTTAAAAAATTTTCTATACTTTTTAACTCTCTTAGGACATTTAGATGCAAAATGACCATATTCTTGTCATGTCCAACATTTAAATAATTTCTTACCGTCTGGTTCTCTCCTCACAAGCAAGGCAATACCTTCCTCAATCTTCATGTCTTCTTCATTTCCTAGATCTGTTGTTGCCAGCATAATCTCCACTCACACTGATGCTTCTTGACAAAGTAGGGCAAACACTAAGAGCACTGAATGTTGTCTCCATTCTAGGAAAGTCTCTTGATAACCTCAGGTTCATCTATGTTGCTTCCAATCTTCCAAGAGAGTCTCTCTAGTAAAGTTTGAAGTACAAGGTATAACACACATTTATGTTGTCTGCTTAAATACAGGAGTCAAATCCCTCAGAATTTTTCATATCAGTTCATTCTCTATATTTGTTCCTCCACAAGATTTTATACTTACAACAATTTTTGACATTCTACCAATATAGCTTCTAACAGATTCATCTTCCATCATTCTTATATCTTCAAATGTACATATCCAATTATGTAATTTGACTTTCTTTGCATGTTCATCACCTTTAAAAGTAGAGTGCAAAGCTAACCAAATTTCATGAGATGTTTTCAAATATTTTACCTGAGTGTACTCATTCTCTGGAAGGGCTGACAAAAGTGCTTCTCTGGCAAGTATGTTACACATGAATAGATCTCTCTCATCATTAGTACATGTTTCAATATTATCTTCTTCAATGATAGTCTTTTCATTTTTAGTAATCAACCAATAACCTGGTCCTAAACATAGTAGGTGTGTCTTCATCTTTTCTTTGCAGCTGTCAAAATTTATTCCATCAAACTTAGGGCTTTCTTTCTTGAAATTCACCATGGATCTCCTTAAGTTGTTAAACTTTTCTTTCAAGGACCTTCTGCTCTAATGCCAATTGTTAGAAAGTAAAGTCCACCAAGATAACTGAAAGGGGGGGTGCATCAGTTATCAGATAATTATAACCTTTATCAACTTCAAAAACATTTAATCATATTAGCAATGTAATTAACAACCATAGAAAGATATTCATATACAATAACACAATGACACAAGATATGTTGACTAGAGAACCTCTTGATCAAAGAGTAAACCCCGATGGGAATGATGCTCACAAAAGATGCACTAATATGAATATTCCTTGTGAAAGGATGGACTTTGTTAAGACTCTTATGAAATACATTTAGTACATATGAGTCCCTGTTAGGAGACTTTGAATCCCTGCTAAAAGATTCTAACCCTATTAGGAGTTATGGAAGACAGAAGGACCCACTGCCCAAATAGCTTCAATGGAAAGATCATTGAACACACTATCCAACTAATCTCTAGATTATTCAATAGAATAATATCAAACTGTTACTGATCTCAACAATATGTTACCTCTTCTCTGACTATGCCAATCCGCACTCACTGCTACACCAGATCTCAGATTCAGATCTATGTACCTCGCATACCTTGTTTCCACAAATTCACTTTCACAATTTCATTCACTCTTACATTAATTTATTTTTCATATATACAACAAGGAAAACATTATTTCCTTTATACCACACTCAAGTAATTACAAATGAGTCGGCATACAAATTACAAAATAATAATTTCCACACGTTACATCAAAATTACACAAATCTGTCGCTTCTAATTAGAATAACTCTTCACTTGTGTGACCTCAAAGTTTGTACTATCATCCACATCACTATCAACATGTCTTAAACTTCTCTCTAACTGCGCAAAACCATATTCCATCCTGATTAGGAGATATCATCCGATTTCCACAAACCGCTACTCAGGAACACTGCCTGAATACTACTTCCACTGAAATGCTCATAACTTCCATGAATAAATGAATTACTATCTGCGCTCTTAACCATGAACATATAACATATCACAAAGTAAATCCTCAACATCACATAGCTTTATCTTCAATATCCCACGTGCACTAATCCAAACATTGTCTGCTCCTCTACAAATCTCAGTAGATCACTGCGTTGACACCAATGACAATCACAATCATGAATGCAACAACAACTGCTACAGAATGGCTGCTAATACTCCCATAGGATATATTCAGCATTCATTCCTAATAGTTTTAGAGTTTCTACTGCAATATGGTTGTAATCTTTCTGGTCCATTTTGTACTGTTTTCTCAATCTGTAGCTGATGCTTTGCTGGTTTGTTCTCTAGTTGATGGTTATTTTCCAATCAAAGGAAAAATCACTTACATTTCAGTTTATTTCAAAAACTTCCACATTGTAATTTTAAAAGGATTCATCTATCTCCTAAAGGAGTAAACTGAAGAGGAGGAAAGGTTTCTTCCCCATAATTCTTCACCCTTGTTTTTATATAAATGAGCATGAAAGTTAAATGTGAAAACATTAGGTTAAGACTACATATGCGTTGACATTAGTACATGTAAATTACAGACAAAAGACTATGGTAATGGTGGTTAACATAATTTTATATTCTATGTACAATTTAAGGTGCTCAACTCATAATAGCCTATTAATAAAAGGTCCTCCATGTGGCAGCATTACTATGAGGAGAAGCTTCCTATTCAAGAGAGCTATTATGGTGCTGCACAACCAGAATGGAAGCTTAAATCAAAGGAAAAGATGCTAGAGCATCACCAATTGGGTCGAGTTCTGGATCTTGGGGCACTTGTTTGCCAGCAAGATCCAAAACCAATGAAGGTACTAAGAGATCAAGGTATGCCCTAAACCCATTCTCATATGCCCTAGTCAACAAGTCCCCTTCAAACTTCACATTTTTTAATAAATATTCTTTATTAAATTCCACAAATTTCCCACTTGAAAATCCAAAAGAAAATTAAAAACTCCTTTTATTTCCACCCTCCATCTTGTAATCTTGACTATTGATCAACCCTATTTCAAACCTATAAATCTACCATTCCTAATCCATTTTCAAGGGTCCCCAATTCAAAGATCAGTCAATTAAACATATTAGTTTATTTATTTCATTCATATTTTCATAGGTTCTGGCTCTAAGCATCTAACTAAGGTATTTGTTAGATATGAAGTAGGATTTTACTATTAAGGTTTTATTCTGAATTTTAATTCATATTTTGTTGTACATAGTTACACTTCAATTTCAAACTTAAGGGATTTCAATTATCATAATTCATATGCCGCACTTCAAAGTACTTCACAATCTCAAGCACTATAAATAGGAGCAACTGAATTCATTGTCACATATATAGAATTTATTTGCCTCTTAGATAAACCATGGGGCCATGCAATAACTCCCAGTGATAATAGTCCTTTTGACATTTTTCCACTAGCTGCAATTTCCTTGGTTGAAGAAATTATACTAAAAATTGTAGCAGTCTTCAAGAAATACTCATTCATTTTGGTTTGTTGTTTCTAATGCACCTGTCTTTTGTCAAGAAAATTCTAAAATATATCCATGATTCCAAAAAAAATTATTTCCCTTTGAGCCAAATAATCTGTAATTGTTATTTTTCCTTTTAGATCATTGATCTCTACAATTTCATACAATCATCATCTTCTAAATACTTGACAAAATTTGATGACCCAAAAAATGCCTTTCAACTTTGGAATGCTAATTTAATCCCCTATTGACAAATCAACTTAATCCTAAGCATGTGGTTCGGCAAGATTTTATTTTTTTCTATTAATTGCCTAATTGCTCTAGTGGCATGTTCAATATTCAATATTTCTGTTTGTGGATATAATAATGTGATAAAGCTTGACCTTGAATTGGCTAAAAGGTGAGTACCCAAATCATAATTACCATAACATATATATTTCTATCATCTCGGATTGGTGTTTCTTTTAGTAGCAATATTTGCATAAATATGTGATGACTTGATTGTATGTCTGCTTGACCTGGTCTATTTCCAGTTTATTTTGTATGCAATTATATTTACTCCATTTTCTTCCAATTTAAACATGATACAATTGACTTGTCTATTTTTCCTTGGCTTCTCTACTACCTACTTTTGGCACTTGTGATCCAGTGATCATTCAAACTATCATGTGTTTTACACTATTAAGACTTGGAAAACTTAGTGCAACAAGGAACATTTTACCCATGAACAAATTGTAATTGTTTGCATTGAAAAGTTGTCCAGCCTGTGATAAAAATGGAGGTTCCTAGTTTTAAATTTTCTAGAACACGCCTTCAATCCCAACTTTAAGGAAAATGAATTGGACTAAGCTTTTGGCATGTGTATTCGAACTAAAAAAAATTTTGTATCCACAAGTTTGCTCTAATCAACATCTACAACAAAAAAATTGGAGCAACTGTTCATTTTGCTATCATTTACATAACATGGGAAGTATTACGCTAGGCAAAACATGAGGTCTTGACACAAAGATCAAAGGAATTTTTCATTAAGGTTTTCCCATTGCAATGCACATTGTCAAATCTAAGAGGGATTCTCAAATCATTTCTACTTCACAATCCCATTTCTGCTTGCTAGTATATTCTAGATAAGATTTTCTTAGCTATATGTTGTGAAATCTCATATGATTCATTTATGCTTGCTAGTATATTCTAGATAAGATTTTCTTAGGTATATATTGTGAAATCTCATATGATTCTTAATAGCTGGTTGCTTTACATCTATGAAGTTGTTAGGATAGCTTAACAAGAGTATTCTTCATATTTCTTAAGGTGCAAGAGCAGGTTTTCTAAATAATTTAGAACATATTTTTAGTTCACTTTTCCTATTATTAAAAATAAATTGAGTTCAGATAGGAAATTTTATGGGTTTCCTCTTTCTACTCTTCATTTCCTTCAATGTTTAGAAGAAAATCAACTAGGAAAAAATGTTATCTACTTATTCTCATTTTTCCACTCTTATTTCCTATTATTTTCCAATTGCAGGCCCTATTTTTGCACAAAGTTATATAACCACAATAGTTGCTCCCTTTTTAACAATCGCATAGCAATTTGAAGAAAATAAGGCACACTCTAAGCAATCATCCAATTCAAGATCTCTAAGTCTTCTTCCATCCAAAGGATATGTTCTCTCATTGAAGCAATTTTCTCTTTTCCATAGTGGGTAAGTAGAGGAATTATCAAGCAAGCAATAAGATCCTTATCCATTCTTTCTTTCCTCTTCTCCTCCATTAAAGTAATCAAGCATACATTCATTCAAGATATAGGATTTGGAAAGTGTAGGCCAATTGCATTTGTGAGGACATCCTTGATTCTACAACACATTTCAAGCATACAAACATCTTCATGGTTTTATCAACTCCTAACATCCATCCATGAGGGTTTGACAAGCAAGGTGAATACTTACATTTGTCTTGTTTTACATGCATTTCTTATTTCCTTTCAAGGTTAATTCCTATAAAGAGGCTTGGCCAAGGCAAGCCCCTTTCCACAACAATTTCTCCTTTTTCCCATTGTGCAGGAATGGGTGGCAAAGTTGCAGATCCAAATTTTTAGGGTTTCAAAACTAGGGATTTATCCTCTACATATTTCATCAGTTTTTACCCTTCTAGGACTAGGCTGATTCTTTGGGACTAGGATGAATTGGTTCGGCATTTTCCTAAGGGTCTACAAATTTCACATTCAAGATTTGTAGTTCATAGAGTTCTAGATCTAGAACGGTTCCCAATTTTGATAAGTTTTTTACAGTCAATTTGATGAAGGATGCTCCCCTTAATACCACAAGCACATAACAGAAACATAGAAACAACAATAATTTGCAAGAACAGAAAATGGACTTCTTATTATCTCCACAAGTGTGGAATTATAAATTTTAGAATTACAATATGCAAAGCCACATGGGCATTCCCCTTACAATATTTTGTAGGACAAAGCCTCGAATCATTACCCAGATCTACCCAGAACTGCCCTAGACAACACTACATACCTTCTTTATATAGGCAATTTCCACCACCCGAGAAGGTTCTATAAATTTAGCCCTTAGGGCTAACCAATCTTAGAATTATTTTAATTTTCATTTTATTACATCATAATCAGCTCAAAATAAATTTTGAAACCCGAACATAAATTTTGAAGGAAAATTATTTTCTGCCATTTCGGGTGGCCCAACTTCCAGAGACCATAAGTCATCACATGTTGACCCAATTGACTATTATGACCCCAATTCTAAAAGGGTGCAAGGAGCTCTATAGTGATTAACTCGCGCAAGCTCCAGTCAACTGAATTTTTGACCTCATCCAGGGCCTCTAAAGCCTTCAAAACTGAGTTCAAAGTTTTTGTACCCTGCTGCCAATACCAAAAAAATTTAATATCTTCAAAACTAGACTTGATCTAGCAATGAAACCTTACTGGTAGGTTGATATGACTAAGATGAACCTCCACATGTGAAATTAGAACATTTCGAGATCGTATGACCAACTTACTAAAAATAGCAAGTTTCCATAAATAGCAGCTCTGCATAAGATAGCCCTTATTGAAAAGAAACCAAAAATATTTTTGGGTGATGCAAGATTGCTCTTACACCCAAGATGCTCTTTCATTAGACACCAGAGGTAATTTGAGAAGTGACCCTGTCATGTCTCAGGTGTGAAGAGGAAAACCAAGACGGTTAACCTCCTCCCTTGTTAGCCATGATGAATCTTCAACTAGTTGTCCTTTCCATTCAACCAAATATTCCTCATATGTCATGTTCTTTATGCTTCTACCAACATGACTGTCCAATATGTCCTCAATCTCCTTGATATTCGAACTGGTTGTTGGAATAATCCACTGTGCTTCTATGATCTCATCTTCAACACCTCCTTCATGATACTCTGTCAGATCTGAAATGTTAAATACTGGTGAAATATTCAGCTCAGTAGGCAATTCTACCTCATATGCATTTCCTAAATCATGCTTCTTTAGTATCTTATATGGCCCAGACTTCTTCATTTTCAATTTGTTATATGTACCAACTGGAAACCACTCCTTTTGCAAATGAACCATGACTTCATCTGCAACCTGAAATTCCTCATGCCTCCTATTCTCATTTTCCTTAGCCTTATATTGTGCATTCATCTTGGTAATGTGCTTCCTCACCTCCTCATGGATGTTCTTCAAGTGCTCTGTAAAATCTTCAGCTTCAGCACTACTTATTTCTCCTTTATCTACCTTTTTCAACTCAGATGCATTTCTTGGACTACTTCCATATACAATCTGGAATGGTGATTTACTAGTGCTCATGTTAACATAATTATTGTATGCAAATTTCACCTGTGGTAAAATCAAATCCCATCCTGTTGGCTTATCTCCAACCAAACATCTCAGCAAATTCCCCAAACTCCTATTCACCATCTATGTCTTTCCATCAGTCTGTGGATGATGTGATGAACTAAACTTCAAATTTGTCTTCAACTTCTTCCACAATGTATGCCAAAAATATCCAACAAACTTAGTGTCTCAATCTGAAACTATGGTCTTTAGCAAACCTTGTAGTCTCACTACTTCTCTTAAAAACAATTATGCTACATGAACAACATCATTAGTCTTCTTCCAGGGAATGAAATGTGCCATCTTCAAAAATTTATCAACTACCACAAAAATTGAATCATGTCCCCACTGAGTCCTCGATAAACCAAGAACAAAGTCCATACTTATATCCTCCCAAGGCTTCTTTGGTATAGGTAATGACTGATACAACCCTATATTTTGCTTCACTCCTTTCACCATCTGACATACTCTGCAACTTTGTACAAAATTCTTGACATCTTGCTACAACTATGGCCAATAATAATTCTCACTAACCAAAGCAAGGGTTTTATCATGACCAAAATATCCAGCCAATCCTCCGCTATGCTTCTCCTTGATAAGATTCTCCCTCATAGAACTTCATGGAATGCACAATTGGCTCCCTCTAAATAGCATATCATCCTGAATGATGAAATCCAACCACTCTGTTCTGTCTAGAGTAACAAGTTTTGTGCAAGCTTTCCAAGCTTCACCAAAATCAGGATCCTCTGGATACAAATTCTTGAGTTCCTTGAACCCAACCACCTCAATTTGCATTTCTGTCAGCAATAGTTGCCTTCTGCTAAGTGCATCTGCAACCCTTTTAGACTTCCCACTCTTGTGTTTCAAAACAAATGTATAACTCTACAAAAATTCAACCCATTTCAAATGTCTCTAATTCAACTTGCCTTGACTATTCAAATATTGCAAATCTTGATGAACAGTATACAAAAGAAACTCCTTAGGAAGCAGATAGTGTCTCCACTTCTTCAATGCCTGAATTATAGCATAAAATTCTTGATCATAAACAGAAAATTTTCTCTTGGCATCATTTAGCTTCTCACTAAAATAAGCAACAGGGTTACCTTCTTGGCTCATAACAGCTCCTATTAAAGTACCACTAACATCATAGACTAATTGAAACACCTTATTAAAATCTAGAAGTGCTAAAACATGTTATTTTGTAACTTTCTGTTTCAACAGTTTAAAACTCTTATCTGCCCCATTAGTCCACTTGAACTTTTTTCTATCCCCTCTCATTGTTTTAGTTAAGGGTCCATAAATACTGCTAAATTTTTTGTAAAAACTAGCCAATCCATGAAAAGATCTTACCTCGGTAGCACTCCTTGGAGTAGGCCATTCAAGGATAGCCTGTACTTTCTCTAGGTCCATTTTTAGACCTTCTGCTGAAACTACAAATCCCAAATACACTAACTCTTTCTTCACAAAACTGTACTTCTTCAAATTTATCAATAATTTCTCTTCTCTTGGCTTCTCAAACACCCTACGAATATGCATCATATTCTCCTCCAATGTCTTACTAAAGATCAAAATATCATCTAGGTAAATAATGACAAACTTACCCAGAAACTCTTTCAGAACCTCATTCATGAGCCGCATGAAAGTGCTCGGTGCATTGGTTAGCTGAAAATGCATGACTAACCACTCATACAGTCCTCCCTTTGTCTTGAAGGTAGTCTTTCATTCATCTCCTTCTCTGATCCAAATATGATGATAGCCACTCTTCATATCTATCTTTGAGAAATACACAGCTCCACTTAAACAATCCATAATATCATCCATTTGTGGCAATGGAAACCCGTATTTGATTGTGATCTTGTTTATTGCCCTGGAGTATGTACACATCCTTCATTATCCATTCTTCTTTGGTGCTAATACCGCTGGTATAGCACAAGGACTCAAACTCTCTCGAATCAACCCCTTCTACAATAACTCACTTGTCTATTCAACTCATCACTTTCTGCTAGTGTCATTCTGTGTGGTAATCCATCAGGTACATTATCAGATACAATATCTTGAAACTCATTCAACAAATCTACAACTTCTACAGGTACATCTTCTACTTCCTCTTTACTAGCTTTTGGAATTAAAGCAAAACACACATGCTCATGCCTCATACCATCTAGGAACTTTCTTCCATCAACAGAAGTTATTCTTGCACTACCACATACCTTTTCTTCTACGTCATTCAATGGATTTAGCTTATGTCACACTCCATCCTTCATTAGGGAATAGGTATTCACACGACCATCATGTACAACATGTCTGTCAAACTATCATAGTCTACCCAACAACATATGCCATGCATCCATAGATATGATATCACATAGTACCTCATCATGGTATCTGCCAATCTTGAACTTCACTAGGCATTGTTCATTGACCATGACCTTGTGGTCATCCTACACCCAAGCAATCTGATATGGAATATGGATGTGGGTGTTTCTGTCTCTTGAGCTTCAACTTTGTCACCATCTCTTCTGACATGAAATTTTCAGTGCTTCCACTATCAATAATCACATCACAACACTTACCCTCACACTTGTATCTAGTGTGAAATAGGCTCCTCCTTTGCTCAGGTTCATTCTCACCACTCAGTAGGACTCTTCTATTAATCAACGTTTCTCCTCTTTCAGCATTTTCAAAATGTGATGATCTGGCATCTTCATCTACATGTGCAACTCTAGCCTGGCCTTCATTCCTCCTATATGTCCTTGGCGTTGAGGACATTCAAATGCCCGATGACCTTCTTCTCCATAGTGAAAACATGTTCCACGAAAGCCTCCTCATCCTGATCCTTGTCCTCTTCCTCTTCCTCTCTAATCTCTATTATTCTAGTTATGGAAATGATTGGAAGTGTTTCCTCTCTGATTTTGACTACTACTGTCCTCAGCCTTCTTTTTTGAATATTCATTTTGGCCTCCATAAGACCATCCACCAAATCATCCACCATGACCTCTTTCATTTTGTTTGCTCTCGAACTTCTTGTTCAACTTTTCCTCCACTTTTACAGAAAACTAGTATGCCTCTTCAATACTATTCATTCAAACCAGATTCAACTCCTCCTCAATGCTCGGCCTCAACTCATTAAGGTAACATGCAACTTTCTCCTTATTAGCTTCTGCATGGCCTATTCTGATGAGGATTCAATAGAACTCCTCTGTATACTCCTGGATAGATTTTCCTACTTGCTTTAAACTTTGCATTTTCTTCAGTAGATCAAGCTTATAATCAACAAGAATGAACTGTTGTTTCAATTTATCTACCATCTGATCCCATCTTGTGATTTTATCCTTTCCTCTTTGATTTCTCTCCAATTGAATCTCCTGCCACCAGATCTTCGCATGACCCTTCAATCTGGCCTTCACAAACTTGACCTGATCAGGATCCTCAATGTCTTCATACTCAAAATATTCTTCTAATTCATTGATCCAGCCGATCAACTCGTCTGGGTTAAGGTTTCCTGAAAATGCAAGAACCTCAATCTTAGGTCTTTTCCCAATCTTGGAAATGGTCTGAAAAAGTCTTTCCTCCTAGTTCAAAATTTTTCCTTCTTGATCAGAATTTCCTTCTCCCTCAGCTTCATCCTCACTTTCATCTCTGACATTAAGATTCATTCCTCAATGAATCTCTTCTTGCAATGCTCACACTTGTCTTTGGAGTGCTCTAACCTTAGGTGTCACAACACCAGCTCTTCCGCCATGTTCCCTTCATGGAGGCATTTTTGTGTTGCTTGGTGAAACCTTAAACCACGGTCCTGGTGCAAACTACCTCATAGTCAGTGATCTATTTCACACTCAAGAACTCCCGCTCTGATACCACTTGATGAAGGATGGTCCCCTTAATACCATAAACACATAATAGAAACAGAGAAACAACAATAATTTTCAAGAATAAAAAATGGGCTTCTTATTATCTCCACAAGTGTGGAATTACAAATTTTAAAATTATAATATGCAAAGCCACATGGGCATTCCCCTTACAATATTCTATAGGACAAAGCCTCGAATCATTACCTAGATCTACCTAGAACTGCCCTAGACAACACTACGGG
Source organism: Chamaecyparis obtusa (assembly GCA_027943335.1). Classification (NCBI taxonomy): domain Eukaryota; kingdom Viridiplantae; phylum Streptophyta; class Pinopsida; order Cupressales; family Cupressaceae; genus Chamaecyparis; species Chamaecyparis obtusa. Next base: position 453,344 of record BSBK01002259.1, read on the forward strand.
CCTTCTTTATGTAGGCAATTTCCACCGCCCGAGAAGGTTCCAGAAATTTAGCCCTTAAGGCCAACCAATCTTAGAATTATTTTATCATATCATAGTCGGCTCAAAATAACTTTTGAAACCCGAATAGAAATTTTGAAAGAAAATTATTTTCTGCCATTTCAGGTGGCCCAACTTCCGAAGACCATAAGTCATCACCTATTGACTCGATTGACTATTATGACCCCAATTCGGAAAGGGCACAAGGAGTTCTACAGTGCTTTACTCGCGCAAGCTCCATTCAGCTGAACTTTTGACCTCATTTGGGGCCTCTAAAGCCTTCAAAACTGAGTTCAAAGTTTCTGTACCCTACTGCCAATATCAAAAAAAATTAATATCTTCAAAACTAGACTTGATCTAGCAATGAAACTTTACTGGCAGGCTGATATGACTAAGATGAACCTCCACATGTGAAATTGGAACATTTCATTTCCATAAATAGAAGCTCTGCATAAGATATCCCTTATTGAAAAGAAACCAGAAATATTTTTGGGTGATACAAGATTGCTCTTACACCTAGGATGCTCTTGCATCACAATTACAAATCTAAAGTTCACTTGTCCTATCCTAGCCCTCAAAGTGAGTTCATTCTTCTTATTTTCCTTGATAATTTACTTTGATACATTAGATCTGATATCATATCTTGTTGGTTGTCATTTCTTTTTCCATTTCATACTTTACTTTTCATATACATACATTTCTATCCATACAGGGAATCCACAAAATCACCTCTCTTTCTATCTCATTCATTAGCAACCCTTCATCCCTTTGGGTTGTGCTAATTAGATTTGGCCTAAGGGTGGGTTTTGTATTCCAATAGATATGGGAAGTGGGGATCTTCCCTTGATAACCATTTTTCTTATATCACATGTAGGTTCTCAATTACATGATGAATGAGTTTTACGTAAATGAGTTTCTTAATCCCTCCCTCCCCATTCAACCTCAAAACCCTCCACCTACTCCACCTCCACCTTGACCTTAAGCTCCACCTCCACTGTTTTGATTTGGTGAGGCTCATTTGAGAGCCATACTCAATGAAAATGATGACTCTTTTATATATATAATTGTATTTTGATGGTCTCTCATACTAAGATATCTTGGACCCCAAAATTATCAAAGTAGATTTAGCCTCATTCTTCTATGACCCCGTCACCAATAATCCCATCCTACCAAACAAAAAACACAAAACTATAAGGTGGTCTTAGCATCTTGGGATGTTCAATAATTTTTGGAATTGATGGTGGATGGTGTTTGACCATCCACCACATACCAATTCAAGGTTCCTCCTTTTTTTTGACGAAATTATATGTAAAATTTGTGTTGGGTTGAAAACCAAATTATTTCAACTTCATATCATTCTAGGGGGTTAGTGATGGCATACCCCAATAGAGGTTAGGGGTATGGATTGGCCCCAATCAACTTGTTCTTTCTCATCCTCTAGTGGATCCTCCTACTCTTTCTATACCTACACTCATTTAGCAACTTGTACTGATATCAACATTAGGAGGGTTGAGTGCACTTTTTGCTAGTCTCTATGGTCAGGTTAAAAAGATGGTGGCTAATGTTTGTGGTTGTAACCATGGAAGATCATTAGGTTCATAGTTAGTCTTATAAGTGTCATTTCATGAGTGTCAACACCTCATTTTTCTATGAGTTTTCATTGATTGTGTTATGGCCTCACCAATGGGGTGTCTAGTTCAAGTGCATGTGGAGCATCAAATGATAATGGTTCAAATGTATATTTTCCATGTGTTGGAATCATCTAATGGATCATCCTACACGTGTATATTTATGCATTTTGCAAGAGTGTACATTTTAAATAATATTACAATATATATAAAAATAAACTAATTAACCTATTGTTTGGTGTAGATGATGGCTACGGGAACATGAACTTCTTCTTTTGGTTGATTTTGTTTTCCAACAACACTTGTGCAACTCAGCATGCCTTATGAGGTATAAATAAATTTAATTTTTAAATATATTAAATAATTTAAAATTAATTTAAATTTGTAATTAAGTCCTAAACTTGTTTGTGTGTTAAATAGTAATGCTAGTACAGGGAATTCACCCAACCTCCACATTGGATCCACTTAAGGTTGTGGCAAGTGCTCCAGCTCTAGTGCTATTCATAGCAGATAAGCCACTTTTTGTATGTATACTATTTAAATTTAGTTTTGTACTTAATGAATTTTAATTCTAAATTCATTGTGAAACATGTCTATACTTATTTTTTAATATAATTCTAATGATGAACTACCAAAGCATATTGTTACACCTCAAAGAAGATCACTAAGCAACATTAACCTATTGATAGGTATGGATATAGTCCATCAAATTTTTGTTGTGTTTTTTCTTTATCTTGTGCTATCAACAAACCTAGATCCGTGAAAGAGACATTATCTACAAATGAGCATGAGTCTTGGCTAGAGGTAGTTAAAGATAAAATGAAGGCCTTAGACAAATGTGACAGGTGGAATCTAGTTAAGCTACCTAAGGGGAGAAAATGCATTAGATGAAATCGGTATTTAAGAAGAAATTTATCAGCATATGTTAAGTTAGAAAGGTACAAAGCTCGACTTGTGGGAAAAGGTCACTCAGAAGTTGAGAGAATGGATTATGGTAAGATTTTTTTCTCCCATGGCTAAAATAACCTCCATTAGATTCCTTTATCTATTTTTGTCCCGGTCTTGATTTAGAAGTAGAGAAAATGGACCATGTTAAAACAAACTTCTTACGTGGGGATCTTGATGAAGAAATATTTATGAAACAACCTAATAATTTTATTGTGAAGGGACAAGAACACCTAGTTTGAGGTTGAAAAGAATGTGGTATCATATATTGTATGCTTTTGCGCAATAAATCATAACTTTACCAGAAGTGAAGAAGATTATTATTTTTATTTCAAATTAATTAATGATCAATTACTAATTATTGTCCTTTATGTTGATGATATATTATTTATTGGAGATGATAAAGGGATGATTAGAGAAATTAAGAGTCAGTAATCTAGTACATTTAATATGAAAGATTTAGGGGCCACAAAATATATCTTGGGTGTAGAAATCACTAAGGGTTGAGTTAACAAAAAATTATGGTTAAGTCGAAAGAAGTATGTTAACACTATTGTGTGTTGTGTTGTCATGCATGATTGTAAACCAAGTTATATTCTCATTCCAGTAGGCACTAAGCTATGTTTAGAATAATGTCCTAAAAAAGATGATGAGGTTGAAGAGATATATAAAGTTTCATATGCTAGTGTTGTAGGAAGCCTTATGTATGTTATGGTCTGTAAAAGACTAAATATTGCCCAAGCAAAGGGAGTTCTTAGTAGATTTATGGAAATTCCTGGTAAAGAACATTGGACTTACATGAAATGGTTTTCAGATATTTATGTAGGACTTTTAATCATTGCATTTTTTATCATGGATCTAATTTTAAGTAGGGTGATTTATTTTCAAGGCTTTGAGAGCAAGTAGATTTACACAATCAATGAGATCAATTGCAAATCATTTATGGATTAGATTATGTAAGTATTTTTGCATCAACATTTTGGATCACACTTTGTGATCCATCATCAGGATGAAAGAAAGAGAACATACTAAGAAAATAAGAGAAATAGCAAGCTTAACAAGCTAAAAAGAGGAAGAGAGAGGTTAGAGGAGGGAGGGGAGAATACCAAGTGGAAAAGAAAGATACAAGTACAAAAATAAACAAAGGGAAACACTAAGAAATAGAATAAAACATACACACACACACACACACACTAGAAAATAAAATAGAGAAATTGAACAAGCTAAACAAAAAGGAAAATGAAAACAAAAACAAAAATAAAAAATAGGAGAAATAAAAATTAAAAGCAATATATAAAAAATAAACATACATACATACACACAAAACACAACACATACAAATCAAAATATAAATTCAAAAACAAGAGAAAACTAATAAAATAATAATAATAATAATTGTATATGCATAAGCTAAAGAATATATATATATATATATATATATATATATATAAAACACTACCAAAAAAATGAATAAAAAAGTACATATACTTATAAATGAAAAAATATGAACCTACATATAAAAGAAAATGTAAGAGCGATTGTCCTTGTATTTTTATCTTGTTTTGTTACTTCCCCTTTGTTCTCCTAATGTCATTTTTATTACGTTATGTTTTTTTATTAGGCTTGTATATATATATATATATACATATATATATATATATATATATATATATATATACATATATATATATATATATATATACATATATATATATATATATATATACATACATATATATATATATATATACAGATATATATATATATATACAGATATATATATATATATATACATATATATATATATATATACATATATATATATATATATACATATATATATATATATATACATATACATATATATATATACATATACATATATATATATAGATATACATATATATATATATATATATATATACATATATATATATATATATACATATATATATATATATATACATATATATATATATATGTATATATATATATATGTATATATATATATATATATACATATATATATATATATACATATATATATATATATATATACATATATATATATATATATACATACATATATATATATATACATACATATATATATATATATATACATATATATATATATATATACATATATATATATATATATACATATATATATATATATATACATATATATATATATATATACATATATATATATATATACATATATATATATATATACATATATATATATATATACATATATATATATATATATATATATATACATACATATATATATATATATATATATATATATATATATATATATATATATATATATATATATATATACAAAAAAGAGAGATAAGTAATCAGTCTTAAACACCAGAATCAAGAAAGACAGACAATAAGAGCAAATATTAAATATAAAGCAACAATTAAAAACCCAAAATAAAAAAGACAATGGGATAAAAATAAGAATAAAAAGCAAATAAATATAATTAAAATTTTAATAATTTATTATATTTTATTAAATATAATTCTATTTAATATAAATTTATATAATTTTAATTATAATAATGAAGAATTTTCATTAAAATTATTATAAATAAATAAATTTAAATAAATCGATATTTTAAACTAAATATAATAAGTTTTAAAAATAAAACTATTATAATAATATTAAATATTAATTTAATATAGTTTAATTTAAATATTAATATTTTGTAAAGAAAAAATAAAAATTATAAGAAAATAAAATCACATAATTTTTTTTACATAAACAGTTGTTAATGTATAATTAATATATAATAAAAATTAAAATTAAAAAACTTTAAAAATATGAATAAAAATAAATATATATTATAATATCATAGGTTTTTATTTAAATTATAATCTGGTGGTTTGGATGGAGGGCTCTCTTGGCTGGACCACTTGGATTGAGAATCTGGATGATGTTCTTCATTAGAAGACTCCTCCCCTATTTTTTTTGGAGTTCTCTTTTTCACGTGTTCGGTTACATACTTTATCTCCTTGTTCATAATGTGTACGTACTTAAGATATTGTTGGCTTAGTGGTTCTCTAGTTGTTTCTAGTGGATGGTGGGTTGAGGCATAGCCTCCCTTGTATTGTTGTATTGACTCTTTGAAATCTCAATCTTTAATATAAGGAAAAATAAGGAAAAATAATCAATCTAAGAAACAAGAACCAATTAAGGAAAGACCAAAAAAAATTGAACAAGCTAAACAAAAACAAAGTAAAAATGAAAGAAATAAAAATAAAAATAAAAATTTAAAAGCAATATATAAAAAATAAACATACATACATATATATGTGTGTGTGTATATGTATATGCATATGTATATACACACAACACTACCAACAAAAAAAGTACATATACTTATAAATGAAAAAATATGAGTCGACATATAAAAGAAAATGTAAGAGTTGTTGTCCTTGTGTTTTTATCTTTTTCTAGGTTCATATTTTTCAACTTTTACTTATAACTATATGCACTTTTTTATTATTTTTTTAATATTTTTTCTTGTGTGTGCGCTATATATCAAAAGGGGATAGCTCCCTTTACATTCAAGATCATTTAACATGTTTATATCATGTCTCTCTCCTATGATACTAAAAAAACATAGACCAAAACAAACCTATTCACATAATGATCCATATATTCTTGCCAGTGCCTGACCATACTCCATACATTTGTTTTCACCAGCAGATGGGAGCCATTTGTACTCAGAATCAAATAATATGTAGAAGGGAAGTATGTTATTATCGATGATGCCAATACAGTATACTTCCCATACATCATCAATATAACACCTTTATTATCCTTCCATTCACAGTATTCCTAAGAGTCATTCTCGTCCTCATCCAACACATAGTTGTCATTGTTGAAATATATCCTTAGTATGCTAACAATCAATACATCTCTCCTTAGATGGAATTATGTCGACCAGTGGGCACATAACCACTTCATAGATGAACCCGTTGCACCAATGTTTGTCTCCACTAAGGTGCCTAGTAGCCACCATCAAGATAGCCTCATACATACTTTCACTATGTACTTTGAAAATCCTTCTGCATTGGGCTAGAGTAGTCTCATTTCTACACATGCACAAAGGGATGAAATGATACACCATTTTCTCAAGAATGACGATCCCCATACAAGACCTCTATATTTATAAGCCTCTCCATCAATTTTTAGATTCCACACTACCATGACCCACAAGTATTCCCCCAAATAGACCATCGCACAGTCATATCCAAATCCAAATAAATCTTACTTTTCCTAAGTTTCTTACTCAGTCTTTATATATCAGTTACATTAAAATTGAATTCCACTGTCCAAAAGTAATTAACTTATAGAATATAAAACTTTCAACAACATTCACATCAAATAACATTCACACAAGTATAACACCAAGATTTAACATGGAAACCCAATTTTGGAAAAACTACTTGTAACATGCTACTGATTTTCACTCTTTTGAAGTGAGCTCTATGACCCTGTTAAAGGATTTAATCACCCTGTTAAGAGTGGCCTGGTTAGAGGGATTAAGAACATTCTATCAGAATGTCACCTTGATTAAAGGGTTTACATAATGACTATTAGGTCAACCTTGATTAAAGGATTTAGATTGATACAATGGTTAGAAAGTAACAGTAGGTTCTGATCTGAAATATACAACTAAATTTGCAAATACATATCCAATTCGCTCATATGTTGATTTACTGATTGACCTTCATTTCCATCTCCATCTCTGATCTGCTCGGAATTCTCTTCAAGCAATCACCATAATTTTGTTTAGCTCTTCACAGCTTCACTTTAGCCTTCTACTTAGATTCATCGGTCAATAACATCAACCTCTTCCACATTCTGTGTAACCTCACAATTAGTTCATCCTTATACCTCTTTGATCAGGTAGATTAATCTTTTACCTATTAATCTCTTTCATAGATCTTAGGTTTAGGTTAGATTCATCGAATCCTTCCATCATTTTTTTCCTACTTTTCTTCTAGATACATCTCCAAACTTCTCTTTGAATCCATAAGAAAATGGTTTACCATGCATTAAATGCTCCATATCATTCATTAATAATTTCAACATGTTTTACATATCCCAAGAATTCAACTATATCAGGTGGGATTCTCAATTATTTCACAAACTGTAAATTACTGACACACAGTCAATATTGTGTTCATCTCCTTGATCATTACTGGATATCTTGGTCATCACTAAAACTTTCCTTCTCGGCAAACACTGTCTTTTCTCGGTTAATTATTTGTCACTCAAAAATTATTGATGCTTGGTCAACACTAGATTTTCTCGGCGTATACTGGTGCTCAGTCGACACTAGCATCACTTGGCTTAAACTAGATCTCTTCACTTTTGCTCGGTTAAGCCTATGTTTCCAGTCTTTCTTCTTCACTTGGTGTTAAATATAAACAACACGTTACCTTGCCAATGTGCCAGCTAATCAAGTACCCATTGAAGTATCACATAACTCAACATTTCCTTAAGTCCTCTTGTTTATATCCTCTTTTCAAATCCTCTTCATCAATCAAAAGATATGGTACTCTATATCAACTATCTTACCAGTTAAGGTTTGACATCAATAACAATATAACAATTACTTCAATTGTGGTTTCCAACAATAAGTTAATTAATAATATCCATACTTGGGCAAAAGTTAAAGTTTGTGAAACATTGATTCATCTCCCCTCTCATTATTTCCTATTTCTAACAATTGGTATCAGAGCACAGTTACTCGGAGAAGGCCTAATAGCTTGAGTAAGATCTCTATGGATATGGATCAGTTGTGGAAGAACCTAGAAGAAGCTCTTGAGAAGATTGATATTCTTACTAAAGAAGAGACACTCTGAAGAACAAGTATGAAAGCGCAAAAGATTACATTGAGAAGTTGAAAGATAAGATAGGAGATCTTAAATCAAAGAAAGATCCTAAAAATCAGATCAAGGATAGTGATGAAGTTTCAAGACTAAAAAGGGAGAATGATATTTTAAAGCATGAACTAAAGATTACAAATCTAAAGTTAAGCTTGAAAGATTATAACAGAAAAATTGAGTCAAATTTGAAGTATGAGAATGTAGATCTAAGGTCTAATCTTACCAAAGTGACATACGAGCTTGAGACTAGAAAGCTGTAGTATGATGAACTTGACAAGTATAATACTATTTTGAAAGGAGAGCTAACTCAATCTAAGCAATACCTTGAGAAATTGTATTCTAGTAGTAAATTGATTGATGAACAAATTTCTTTTTAGAGACCTTCTTATGATAAGACTGGTCTTGGATATCTTGAAGAAAAAAATTCAAAGAAGACTCGAGAATGTAAAGAACCAGATCATGTAATCCAATAGCCTGAGAACAAGGAAGAAGAAAAATAGAACAAAATGGAGTCTAATCAATCTAAAGATATATCTAAGCAGCCTAAGAAAGTTGAATAACCTAAAGAAGTGTGAAACAATTCAAAGGTAGATGTTATGCATGCAATTAATTTGGACACATGAAAAGGGATTGTACAGGTAAGCAATTTAAACCTATATCTAGTTATTGTTATAATTTTCATGGTTTTGGTCATAGAGCTATTGATTGTGAGAAACCTAGATCTAGTAATAAAGATAATAGTAGAATGTTTAGAGGTGCTAACTGTTGGAGATTTTCCAGCAGGCCAGTACTGACTGTATGTTTTTCATTGATGACAACATATGGTAAGTAGCATGCATGGATGACTTATGCAGTAAGCTTCTAGTATATTCATCATGGACATGTTATCAGCATGATATCATGGATGTAGAGGTTAACTATTAGTACAGACAATTATATAGCAGCTTGTGTCAGTAGTGTTCCTGACAGAGTTACAGTCAATGTTCTGTGAATGATTGTCCATAAAGTTATCATGGAGCCTTGCGCATTTGGGTATGTGATGGAGAAATGTTAATGATGCTACATGCATGGACGCATAGTCTGATGATCAGTAGAAGTGAAGTTGTGCAGTAGCTATTCACTAGTAGCAGTTTCCTGTGTTTATTCAGAAGAGCCGATAGAGATTATATTGGTTCAGGAGTTGCGCCTATAATTTTAGTATGTGCCCTTTGATTAGTGCTTGGAGAAGAGTTAGTAATGTTCAATTAAGAGTGTATGATGTAATTCAGCTTGAGGAGAAAGATCCAGTTATTTTGGTAGAGCCGACAGTGTGTAGCGTGCGTCTACAATTATCTTATTAGACAGGTCCCAGAATGTGTTGTGTGCTTAGTAGAGCCGACTAAATTATTATTTTAGTTTGTTATGGCTTCTCTAATATGATTTCAAGGTGGTTCTAATAGGCCAAATTGATTATATCATTTAGAGGAAAGATATTTATAGGCAGTCATTTGTGATTGCTAGAGTGTGGTTCATGGTTGATTGTGAAGAGCAGAGCAGAGTGTGTGAAGTGTTGAACCATCAGAAGAAGGTCTATGTGACCAAGTAAAGTATTTGTGCTATACATTGGAACTGATCCAGATAGCAGGTCAAAGCGCAGTTCACCAAGATCTAGATATAGTGTGTATCTTTTATTCAGATGGTTGTAGCCTTCACCCATTTGAGTAGTGAGCTCTAGGACAATGTGTCCACACCCTAACAAGGTTTATTATAAAAGACTCCTAACAGGGTAAGACTCTTGAGAAGGTCTATTGTACTAAATATATTGTAAAGCAACTCCTAACAGGGTTAAGGATCTTCTAACAAGGATCATAATACACTAGTACAGAATATTAGTGGGTGTCAATTCCCACCAAGGTTTTTACCTATTTGGGTTTCCCTGTAACCAAAATTTTGGTCTTGTGTTCAAGTGTTCTTCCATTGTGTTTATGCTTTATGTTTAAGTATACTTAATTGGATAAAGAATTGAAACTTGTAGATAAATGATTCACCCCCCCCCCCCTCAGTTATCTCTTGGGACTATTCCTAACAATTGGTATCAGAGCCAAGTGCCTCAGAGAGAAATTTTAACAACTTGAGGTTGATCAGATGGCATTCTTCAAAAAATAAAGTCCTAAGTTTGATGGAGAGAATTATCTTGATTGGAAGACCAAGATGGTGACACATTTGCAATGCATTGCTTTTGAAGTTTTTGATGTAACTATCAAAGAAGTTAAGATCCCTATCTTAGCAGATCTTGCAAAAGATGATGCTACTGAAAAGAAAAAGGAATTATTTCATCAGAATGCAATAGCCAAAGAAGCCCTTCTTAGCGCCCTATCTGATAGTGAGTTTTCATAAATAAAGAAAGTAAATACAGCCCACAAGATATGGAAGCACCTAAAAGACATATTTGAAGGAGACAAACAAGCAAAGGATGCACGCAGAAAAACTTGGAAGAAAAGATACAATGCATTAGAGATTCTACCTGAAGAAAACATCAAAGCTTACAACCAAAGGATTAATGAAGCAGTTACAGGAATCAGGAACAATAGTGGAGAGATCTTAGAAGACATTATGGATAAGTTGATGACCACTCTCATAGTAGAGTATGAAAACAAGATCAACATCCTTGATGAGACCATGTAGCTTACAACAAATTTCAAGAGAGAGACCTTGATCAGCAAATTTTCAGCTTTTGAGATTTCAAGATTGAAGATAGAACCTAAAAGTGAAACAACCTTCAAATTTTGATGATGATGATGAAGAGAAAGCACTAGATGATTTCATTGCTATGATTGCTAAAAGAGAAAAGAAAGGAAAAGGGAAATATGAAGGTCAATTGTCATTTAAATGCTTTTCATGTAATAAGATTGGTCACTTTGCATCTAAATGTCCTACAAGAGCTAGAAAGTTCAAAAATGACTTCAAGCCTAAGTATTCAAAGGAATGCTACTATGTTGGAGATGCAGTATCAGATGATGATTCAGCTAAAGATGAAATTGGATTCATTGTTGTCATAGAGAAAATGAACAATGGAGATAAGAAAGAGGAAGAAAAGTTAGCATTGATATCACAAGAAGACATAAGGACATATTGGATCATAGATAGTGGATGTTCACATACATGACAGGTGATAAAGACAGGTTTGTTCATTTAGACAAGTACAATGGTGGCATGGTTAGATTTGGAGATAACACTCCTAAACCCATCATTGGTAGAGGAGCCATCACCTTGGATGGAAAGAATAGTATTGATGATGTTCTTTATGTTGATGATTTGAAACATAACTTACTAAGTGTTGAGCAGTTACTTGACAAAGGCTATAGATTGGAATTCAATGGAAACAAGTGCATAATTAACAACAAAGACGGAGAAATGATTGCATCAGAATCAAAAACTAAAGGTAATGTTTTTCAGCTTAATTCAGAAGCAAGTTGTTTTATTGCTAAAGTAGATGATAGTTGGTTATAGCACAGAAGACTATGTCACGTCAATTTTGATAACATAGTAAAGATTAGTAATGTTAAGGTAGTAAGAGACCTACCTGGCATAGCAAAGCTGGTTGATACTATATGCAGGGAATGTTTAATGGGAAAGCATGTGAGGAATTCATTCAGGAGCAAGCATAACTCAGTAGAGAACAAGTTGGATCTAATTCATACAGACCTATGTGCACCAACTCAAACAAGATCATACTATGGTCAAAGGTATTTCATTTTTTTTGTAGATGATTATTCTAGAATGATGTGGGTTGCGTTCTTGAAAGATAAGTCAGAAGCCTTTGAGAAGTTAAAAATATTCAAAGATAAGGTTGAGAATGAATCTGGACTAAAGATGAAGTGTCTAAGATCGGATAGAGGAGGAGAATTCACCTCTAACAGATTCTATGAGTACTGTGAAGAATATGGCATAAAAAGATAGTTAAGTGCACCTAGAACCCCTGAGTAGAATGGGATTGTAGAGAGAAGGAATAGGATCATCCTTGATATAGCGTGCACCATCATGATTGAAGGAAAAGTTGCACACACCTATTGGAGAGATGCAGTCAATACAGCAGTCTATACCATCAATAGAATATAATTAAGGCCTGGCGTGGACAAGACTCCTTATGAGATATGGTTTGGTAATGTTCCCATAGTAAAATACTTTAGAATCTTTGGAAGCAAGTGCTACATCAAGAGGGATGAAGCAATAGGCAAGTTTGATGCAAGAAGTGATGAAGGTATTTTCCTTGGTTACTCTACTAAAAGAAAATCTTATAGATGTTTCAATTTAAGATTGAAGAAGATCATTGAAAGTTCTCATGTTAGGATTGATGAAAAGTTTATGATTCAAGAAAAATATCATGATTACTCACCCATGATTGAAGAAGAACCCAGACCCTCCACTAGTGAGACAGTTATTGAAGAAATGTTTGACAGTATTGATGTGTTATTCAATGACCCTGAAACAAGTGAAGAAGAAACTCCTAAGGCAGATGAGACAATATCACCTAAAGCTCCAAAGTTTACAGCTAGATATCATTCCAAGGATGACATCATTGGAGATCAGAGCGAAAAAGTCACAACAAGATCAAAAATAAAGATTTCTGCAAGCAATGAGATGGTATGTTTACTATCTCAGATTGAACCTTTAAGTGTTGAAGATGCATGCAATAATTCAGATTAGCATGATGCTATGAAAGAAGAACTAGATCATATTATCAATAATGATACTTGGGAACTGGTCCCAAGACCTAGTGATAAGAATGTGATTGGAACAAAATGGATATTCAGAAATAAGATGAATGAAGATGGTACAGTGGTAAGAAATAAAGCAAGATTAGTATGTAAGGGATATGTGCAAAGAGAAGGTATTGATTATTCAAACACATTTGCACTAGTAAGCAGATTAGAAGTCATTAAGTTTTTTTTAGCTTATGCTACATTCAAAAACTTCAAAGTTTATCAGATGGATGTTAAGTCATCATTCTTGAAAGGAGAGCTAAAAAAAGAAGTATACATTGAGCAGCCAAAAGTATTCACCCTATCAAAAAGACTCCTAATAGGGTCCGACCCTTGACAAGGTCTACTGTACTAAATATATTGTAAAGCAACTCCTAACAGGGTTAAGGATCTTCTAACAAGGATCATAATACACTAGTACAGAATATTAGTGGGTGTCAATTCCCACCAGGGTTTTTACCTATTTGGGTTTCCCCATAACCAAAATTTTGGTGTTGTGTTCAAGTGTTCTTTCATTATGTTTATGCTTTATGTTTAAGTGTACTTAATTGGATAAAGAATTGAAACTTGTAGATAACTGATTCACCCCCCCCCCTCCCCCACCCCCCCTCTCAGTTATCTCTTGGGACTATTCCTAACACTAACCCTATAGATAAGAGACCTATTGAAGTAACCAATACTATAAGGAATGGAGTTATGTGTTATAAATGCAACAACTTTGGACATATTACTAGAAATTACAGATCACATATCAATCAGTCAGGATTGAGATACGGAAACAATATAATAGTTTGTTAGATTTGTAACAACATGGGACACACATCAAGATATTGCATGATGAAAAATATGAGGAATCCTAATCCTAGAAGAAATATGAACCACACCAGGAGAAACAAGGATAACAAAAATAGTCAAAAAGGAAATAGAAACATCAAGGAAGATATTGTATTTTTCAAAGCTACAAATCCAACAAGTGCATCCACTATATTGGGAAGTCATTCAAGTGAAGCATCTGAAAGTACATTGGAGTCAGTCCTAAATCCATCTCAATCTAATTGAGCATCATATTTCATTAATTAAAATGATAGAATAAGCATCAGAATAGTATAGGAGATAGTAGAATTTGAATTAGGTCTTGCGTAGTTAGTATGTGATAGAAAATGATGTAAGGAAGCTACGGTTAAGAGCACATAAGATTCTGAGCTTGTATGAAAGTGCACAAAGAGAGAGAGGAGTTCACTAATGAATAGAGACATCTATTTAGCAATTGCATACTTGCACAATTAATGTGAAGATCAATTTGAGGTTATTTCTGGATCAAAATAAAATGTGTAAGTACCATATGATTGTGCAAGAGATAAGGAGCATTTAGAGAGAATTGAAGAGAAGAATTGAAGTGTTTGGAGCATATTTGAAAGCATTTATCAGCAAACCCTAATTTCATAATTCTGAGGTATTTATCATTTGCGCAGCTATATTTTGAAAGGTCTTATTAAAAGAAATGGAATAATCTTTGGTTAGTGATGTGAATGAGAGACCTAGGTATAAGTTTAAGAAACACCGATACATATCTATAGAAGATGATCCACCAGAAGCATTTTTACAAGTGTCGCATAGGGTTTTACATGTTGAAGATGTTCATGCATATAATCATTACAAGTTTGAGTCAAAAGGTGATTGGCACAAGGCAGAGCCGGAATAGCTAGGGTCAAGGGAACACCTAACTATCCAACCACATTGCAGAGTAAACTCAACGGAAGAAAAAAAATAAGGAGAGAAGGAACAAAAAATAATTTATTAATTCATCCAATTATCCACATACATGCCCAGTTGTGAGTTCTTCTGAGTTATGGCCAACAAGATTTATGAGATTCCAGACTTAGGATTTTTCACAGATCCTTCATTATGATTTCTAGCTCCCTCACTTCTTTTATATCTTCCCTCTCTATCACTTATTTTCTATCTTCTCTCTCTATCACTTCTTCTACACCTAGAAACCCCTATTTATACTTGCCAAAATAGCTTACAAAAGATTCTACATTATTACATAATAGAAGGCCAACCTCAAAATAGTCTGCACACATCTCAAGACAAGATCCTTACATTAAATTCATAACCTAAATTAAATACATAAGTCAGATCCAACTAAGAACCAATCACAGATAGACTCGGTCAAAGAAGAATCGAGTATTAGAAAACATCAGGTTCACTTAGTACAAGAAGCAACGCTTTTCCAACACTGGACAGTTTGGCACATACAGGAATGCTCGGCCAACACTGGATAGCTTGACACATACAAGAACACTCGGCAATGATTGCAGCTTGACACTTACTGGCAAAATGAACAAAGATGATCAGGATAGCAAGGCAACCCAAGATGCTCCTGCATCAGACAACTGGGGTTGAAAGAAATGATTCTCCTGAATCATTGAGATGTCACAACTGAAGTTGAATCCAACTCAGATTGAGAAATTCATGTAGCATCTTCAACTGGTTTATTCTTCCACTAGTTTACCAAATATTCATAGTAATATTTTCCTCTTGTGCTTTTACCAATCCTCTGATCTAATATTTGTTCAACCTCTTCACCCTACTTCTTAGGATAATCATCTAGTATAACAACTTCATCATCTAACTCATGATACTTATGCAAATTAGTAATATTGAATATAAGAGATATATCCATGTCGTTAGGTAGCTCAACTTCATAAGCATTACCACTGCCAAACTTCCTCAAAATTCTACAAGGATCACACTTCTTCATTTTTAGGTTATTGTATGTTCCAACAGGAAATCTACCCTTCTTCAAATAAACCATCACCTCATCACCAACTTAAAAAATATGATGTTTCCTAGACTTGTCAGCATTTTCCTTATATTTATGATTACTTTGTTCCAACTTTGACTTCACTTCCTCATGTAAAGACTTCATAAAATCAGCAAATACTTCCCCTTCAACACTTCTCTTTTCTTCACCAACAATATCCCTCAGATATGATACTCCTCTAGGCCATATTTTAGTAACAATCTCAAAAGGTGTTTTTCATGTACTCCTATTCACAGAATTATTATATGAAAACTCAGCTTGTGCCAATACCATATCCCAATTACTCGTCTTATCTCCAACTAAACATCTGAACAAATTACCCAAGCTTCTATTCACAACCTTTGTCTATCCATCTATTTTTGGATGGAATGTAGAGCTAAACCTCAACTCAGTATTCATCTTCTTCCAAAAAGTCCTCCAAAAATAACTAACAAACTTGTTATCTTGGTCAGAGATACTATTGCTTCGTAGTCCATGCAATCTAACAATCTCTTTGAAGAAAATCTCAGCAATATGCACTGCATCTAATGTCTTCTTACATGGTATGAAATGTGTCATCTTAGAAAATCTATCCACAACAAGAAATATGGAATTGTACCCTTTTGTTGTCTTATGTAATCCAAGAACAAAATCCATACTGATGTCACTCCAAGGTTTCTTAAGAATAGAAACAGGTGTATACAATCCAGTATTTTGACTTACTCCTTTTGCAACTTGACAAATTCCATAACCCCTTACAAACTTCTGAACATCCTTATACATGTGTGGCCAATAATACTTTTTCTTAAGCAAACTCAATGTCTTATCAATTCCAAAATGTCCAGCCAATACACCATAATGCTTTTCTTTTTTTAATCAAATTAATTTTCATGGAACTTTTTGGTATACAAAATTGAATTCCTTCGAACAACATACCTTCTTGGATAAAATACTCCTCAAACTTCATTGGTTAATCTGATAGATTTGGTGCTCTGGACTCTCTCCATGCCTCAAAAAAATTAGGGTCAGTATCATACAACTCCTTCATCTCATCAAAACCAAGAACTGCAACCTTCATCTCGGTCAACAAAGAACGTCTTATGTTCACTGCATCTGCAACTCGGTTAGTAACTCCACTCTTATGCTTGATCACAAATGTGAAACTCTGTAAATATTCAACCCACTTCATATGTCTCCAATTTAACTTATGTTGACTTCCCAAATACTGCAAAGCTTTATAATCAGTATACAACACAAACTCCTTAGGAATCAAATAATGTCTCAACTTTTTCAAAGCTTGAACAATAGCATAAAAATCTTGATCATACACATAATACTTCTTTTTAGCATCAGTCAACTTCTCACTAAAGAAAGCAACAAGTTTACCTTCTTGACTCAAAATAGATCCTATTGCACTACCACTTGCATCACACTCAACTTGAAATACCTTATGAAAATCAGGTAAAGTTAACACGGGTAACTCAGCAACCTTTTGTTTCAAAGTCTCAAAACTCTTGTCAGCTCCATGTGTCTACTTAAAATCTTTTTTATCTCCTCTCATAGTCTCAGTCATAGCATTACAAACAAAACTGAAATTCTTAATGAACTTTCTATAGAAACTAGCCAAACCATGAAATGATCTTACCTCACCCACATTCCCAAGTGTAGGCCACTCTAGAATTGCTTTACCCTTCTCAGGGTCCATTTTCAAACCATCGGCTAAAATTAAAAATCCTAAATACACAATCTCTTTTTGCATAAAGGAACACTTCTTCAAATTAATCAATAGCTTCTCCTCTTTCAGTCTTTGCAACACTTGTCAAATATGCTCAAGGTGTTCTTCCTTAGTCCTACTGAATATCAGAATATCATCCAAATAAACAATCACAAACTTACCCAAAAATTTCTTGAGAACTTCATTCATCAACCTCATGAAAGTACTAGGTGCATTAGTCAAACCAAAAGGTATAACCAACCACACATACAAATCATCATTTGTCTTGAAAGAAGTCTTTCATTCATCAGCTTCTCTAATTCTGATCTGATGATTACCACTATTCAAATCAATCTTGGTAAAATACTATGCTCCACTCAAACAATCTATTATGTCATCCATCCTCAGCATAGCAAACCCATACTTCATTTTTATCTTGTTGATAGCTTTGGAATCCGTACACATTCTCCATTCTCCATTCTTCTTAGGCGCCAACACAACAGGTACAGCACATGGACTCAAGCTTTCACTTATCAAACCTTTTTGCAACAACTCCTGCACTTGTCTGTCATGTTCTTCATTCTCAGTAGGTGTCAATCTATATGGCTCTTTATCCAGAAAACTAACTCTAGGAATCAGATCCATACAATGACTTATACTTCTTACCGATGGTAAACCATTAGGAATATCCTCTGCAACAATCTCCTTGTATTCATTCAGTAAGTTTTCAATTTTTGTTTGCACTCGGTCCCTATTATCTTTTGTTGCTCGGCCATTACTATTTTCTATCACTTGGCCATTACTATCACAACTCGGCCCCTTAGGAATTATAGAAAAATAGACTTGATTCTTCTTCACGTCTTTCTCAAATTGCTTTCCATTAACCATGCAAATTCTCATAGTAGTACAGTTTATCTCATCTGGAACCTCAATCAAAGGTAACAATGTTTCTTTCCTTCCATTCACCCAAAGAGTACATTGATTCAATCTACCATCATGCACAACATGCCTATCATACTGCCAAGGTCTACCCAATAGAATATGACAACAATCCATAGGTATAATATCACATAGAACTTCATCAAAGTAATTTCCAATCTTGAATTTCACAATACATTTCTCACTTACCAGTAATTTATGTTCATCCTTGATCCACAAAACATGATAGAGTTTAGGGTGTCTCAACCTCTGCAATTGTAACTTTGTAACCAGCTCCTCTAATGCCAAATTCATTGAACTGCCACTATCAACAATCACTTTGCAACATTTTCCTTTCATCTTACACCTGGTCTTGAAAAGACTTCTCCTTAGGATAGGTTCTTCATCAACTCTTTATTACACAAAGTTCTCCTTACTATCAAGTTTTTTCCAACCTTAGGTCCACTTGGTGAACCCTCAATATTCTCTTGTACCATAGCATTTCTATGACTTTGTTCATTTCCATCAGAGTGTCTACACTCAAAGGATCTATGCCCTTATTTGCCACATCTGAAACAATTACCACTAAAACAACCTCTAGAATAAGAACTACCTCTTCCTTGGTATGAACTAGTACCTCCTCGATAAGAACTACCACATTTCCACTCGGTCTTGCTTTTATCTTCATTTTTCCACCTGATCTTGCTTTTATCTTCATTTTTCCACTCAGATTTTCCCTTATCTTGCGAAGAAATATCAAATCTACCACCTTCACCATAGGATCTACCTTTGCCTCTCTGGAATATACCACCTCTACCTCTTTGTCTTTGTTCATGCTTCTTTGTCAAGATCTCCTCAGCTTTCAAGGCATATATATATGCTTCTTCCACACTATCCAATTTCACAAAACTTATTTTGTCTTGAATTCTAGATCTCAATCCATTCAAGTACCTTATAAATTTCTCAACCTCATCATCCACATGTCCAGATCCAATGTCCAATCTATAGAATTCCTCAGTGTATTCCTTCACAGTCATGTCCTTTTGTTTGAGGTTTTGCATGTTCCTCAACAAGCTAACTTGGTAATCAGCATGAAGGAACTTCTTCTTCACCTTGTTCATCATTTTCAACCAGAATCTGATATTTTCCTTTCCTCTTATTTGTCTATTAGTTTGCAAATGCTCCACCCATAGTGAGGCATGACCTTTCAACCTAGTGACTGCAATTTTCACCTTCCTATTATCAGGAGTGCTTTCAAAATCAAAGAAATTTTCCATATCAAAGATCCAATCCAACACAACATTAGTATCCAACTTGCCATCATAAGGAATAACTTCAACAGCAAGCTTTGAATGTTCCCTAGTCAATACTCTCAATAATCTTTTCTCATCTTGATCTTCCAAAGACTCTGGATTAGGGTCTAGTGACACTGCTTAATCATCACTCACATCATCAATATGTGCTCCTCTCCTTTGGGTTGTCTCTACAACATCTAATAGGCTGCAATTTTTCTTAACATGTCCATTATGGCATTATCAATATTTTCTCTACCTCGAACCATCTTGACAAATAGGTTCCTGCAAGATCGTAACCCTCTGCAAGTTATAGGTCAAATTCACAGATCTACTACCCTACAACCAAATCCAACTCAGGGTTCAAATGCAAGTTATAGGTCAAATCCACCCTAGATCTGTGGATTTAACCTATAACTTGCAAGATCGTAACCCTTTGCAAGTTATAGGTCAAATTCATAGATCCACTGTCAAATTTGTAGATCTGCCACCCTACACAATCCAGTCTCCTCAAGGAGAAACCTGACACTCTAATACCACCTAGTGCAAGGAGGGATGTGAATAGTTAGGGCCAAGAACACACCTGACTATCCAACTACCTTGTAGAGTAAACTCAACAAAAGGAAACAACACAGAGAACAACACCAAGGAGAGAAGGAACAACAAATACTTTATTAATTCATCCAATTATCCGCATACATGCCCGATTGTGAGGCCTTCTAGGTTACGACCAACAAGATTTATGAAATTTTAGACTTAGAACTTTCACAGATCCTTTATTATGATTTCTAGCTCCCTCACTTCCTTTATATCTTCTCCCTCTATCACTTATTTTCTATCTTCTCTCTCTATCACTTCTTCTACACCTAGATACCCCTATTTATACTTGCCAAAATGGCTTAGAGAAGATTCTAGATCATTACATAATAGAAGGTCAGCCTCAAAATGGTCTGCACACATCTCAAGACAAGATCCTTACATTAAATTCACAACCTAAACTAAATACATAAGTTGGCTCCAACAAAGAACCAATTACAGATAGACTCGGTCAAAGAAGAACCGAGTATCAGCAAATATCAGGTTCACTCGACATGGGAAGGAACACTCGGCCAACACTGGACAGCTCAGCACATATAGAAATGCTCGGCAATGACTGCAAATCGGCACTTACTGGCAAAATGAACAAAGATGAGAAGGATAGAAAGGCCACCCAAGATGCTCATGCATCAGTGATAGTGACATCCACAAAGATTTGAACCTTGTATACAACAACTTGTCATTCAAGGAAGGGTTTGAACATTTAGATGATTTAAACATTACCAAGCAGATTTTCTTTATTGACTTTGATAACCATGAATGGATGAAAATCATTTTGAGCCAAATTCATGAAGATATGTTTTGGGTAGGAGATGTACCTATTGTTATTGATAGTGAAATGATTCATAAACTCATTGGTTCGAGCAATGAAGATAGCAACCTTGGGAATGCTAAAAATGTTAAGAAACTAGTTGAGTCAAACCTAAAGATAAAATCTGATGGAAGGAACATGAAAGTTGAGATGATAGAGAAAGTAGACATCATATTGGTAAGAAGTATTATAGGCTATAAGATGAATTATAGTTCCAGATTGAACTTTATCCCAGCAGGACTCATACATGCAGCATATATGATGATTGTTGAGAAAGAGAAAGTAAACATGTGTGATATTTTGAAACAGTAGTTATTTGACAACATAGATAGATTGAAGAAGACAAAGAATGCAACATTCAGATTTGAGTCTTTGTTGACATGCCTATTCTTCCAAGTGATAGAGAAATTCTCTAGTATGTCGAACTATGAATGGAAATAAAAAAATATGCACAATGGACGTAGTAACACAGTACTATGGGAAGTATTCGGAAGAAAGAATCATAGGAGATGTAACTAAAATGATGAAGAGTTTCCAGACAAAGATGAAACAAAGGTTTAGAGTTCCACCTACCTTAGTAGAGAAGTATAAAAATGATATTTATTTCATGGTAGAGACCAATATGACATGCATGGAAGCAGTAGAACCAAGGGTGAAATTAATTGACCATATGGGTTATGAAATGTCTGTGGAAGTAATTGAAGGATGTGCAAAGATAATTCTTGAATCAGATAAAGATAAGGAGTGTCCTAGATGGGGCACCTATGAAGAGAAGATTAAAGAAGTCTACCAAGAATTCTATGCCAAGGATATTAAAAGAAATGTTGATAAAATATTTTACAACATTTTCAAGGAAACGGGAATGAGAAGAGATGAATATAGGGAGGCTTTGAAGATTGAAGATATAGTAACAGAAAGTGGGAAACCAGATATATTAGTCAAACCACTATCTATCAGAACTGAAGGTGTAACAATTGCAGTGTCATCCGTGCAATCACCTGCAACACCATATGTAGTTGTATCACAAGAACAACCACAATTCACATCCATACAACAAAAGAGAAAAGAAGATGTAAGTATTCTTGATGTGGAGTCAGAAACCTCTCCATCCACCAAAAGATCAGCAAGGTTAGTTGAAGTAAAGAAAGAACCTGCGGAGACTCCCAAGCACAAAAGAATGAAACAGATGGTAGCATGACTCGACAAGAGGCAGAAAGTATTAACACCAATTGAGAAGAAAAAGACAAGAATCCCTAAGAAAGATGAGAAAAAGATAGAATCAGATAGTGAGAGAAAAGGTAGAAAACCATGGAAGCCTAAGATTGAAAATATCAATAGTGCAATCATTAATAATGGTAACTTTTTACAGTTAAACAAGTTTTATGATCTATATGATAATTTTGATAGATTTCAGTTAGAGAATGTAGTAATAAGACATATGATTCTGAAGAATAAGAAATTTGAGGATATTAAAGGACAAATTCCTACTGATTTATATGAGAGACTTGTAAAAAGAAAGATGAGAGTTCATGATGAGGACATGAAAATTAGAGAGAATATGATCAAAAAACTATGTGCAATAAACAATGATGAGCATCTTAAAAGTCTCATGAAGACACTTGAACCTCACCTAAGAACTAGAACAAGAGCACTACTAATTATGGGAGGAAATTATGAAGAAGTAAATAAGAAAATTGAGGAAGTTGTAGTGCTGATGATGTCAACCATTCAGACCACTAAGACAACAGCATCTATAGCAGTACCACAAGTAACCATAGGAAATGATAGTATGCAAATTGAAAGCACGAGTGTTACAATTGATACTACAAAAGATCCATTTATGGACTATGGAGGAAACATTGTTGACAATTTGGAAGAAGAAGAGTCGAAGAAGAAGGAAGAAGTGGAAAGAATGGCTACGTGGCTAGAGGGGGTCACACTGGCAGTAAGAGGTGGGGTAGGATCCACATGGTTTGAGGAGGCCAAATCATCAACATGAGCATCATCTGCGGGGGATTCATCATTAGCCTGTGAAAAATATTATAAGACAACACAACATTCAAAAATATATTATATCTATACCTTTGGAATATCCATTTTTTTTATTTTGCATACTTTGAACTTACAAAAATTAGTGTCTAACTCATTTTCAAGTTGTTTCAAGTTGTATAAATAATCTATCGGGATTCAATATTTGAGTGTCAAATTTTTCACGGAATCCCTCTCTATATGTTTATTAGGTTGTTGTGACCCTTGTTTATAACTAATTCAAGAATAATTTAGGTTTGTTGGTACCTTTGTTTTTATATGAAATAGTAGCAAAACAAAGATGTTGGCCTTAACAGAGACAAACCAAAAGGTCATTTAAAACAAGGTCAAGAACAAACCATCAACAAGACACTAGTACAATAGCTAGTAACCCACATTGAGAGTGGGTAGACAACTCACAATGTGGGGAAGAGAATGTAAAACTAAAGAATGATCTTTTCTATGTTGACAACCAATCATCTAGGCGATACTATCACTAGGATCTCCCCCACAAGGGGTAAGTGGGGAAATCCTTTTTGTGATTCTGACAACACAAGGGACGGAGTGTTGACAAGGTTGCACAAAGGTTGGAGCAGAGAAAGAGTAATAGAGGAAGAAGGGTCCACGTGGCTAGAGGAGGTCACACTAGCAGCGAGAGGTGGGGTAGGATCCACAAGGTTTGAGGAGGCCAAATCATCAACATGAGCATCATCCTGGCAAGAGTCATCATTAGCTTGTGAAAAAAATTATAAGACAACGCAAAATTAAAAAAATATATTATATCCAAACCTTTAGAATATCCTTTTATTGATTTTTCATACTTTGGACTTACAAAAATTCAGTGTCCAACTCATTTTCAAGTTGTTTCAAGTTGTATAAATAATCTATCGGGATTCAATATATGAGTGTCAATTTTTTCATTGAGTCCCTCTCTATATGTTCATTTAGGTTGTTGTGACCCTTGTTTATAACCATTTCAAGAATAATTTAGGTTTGTTGGGACCTTCATTTTTTATATGAAATAGTAGCAAAACAAAGATGTTGGCCCTTACAAAGACAAACCAAAAAGGTCATTTAAAACAAGGGCAAGAACAAACCATCAACAAGACACTAGCATAGTAGCTAGCAACCCACATCAAGAGTGGGTAGGCCAATCACAATGTGGGGAAGAGAATGAGAAACTAAAGAACAATATTTTTTATGTTGACAAACAACCATGTGGAGATACTATCACTAGGATCTCCCCCACAAGGGGCAAGTGGGGAAATCCTTTTTGTGAGACTGACAACACAAGAGGCAGAGTGATGACAAGGTTGCACATCATCAGCCAAATGATGGAGTAGAGCAGGAGCAATAAAGGAAGAAGGGTCCATGTGGCTAGAGGGGGTCACACTAGCAGCAAGAGGTGGGGTAGGATCCACAAGGTTTGAGGAGGCCAAATCATTATCCTAAGGGGAGTCATCAGAGGAAGAGTCAGAACTCATGACAACCAAATGATCAACATTAGCCTTCTTCCAACAAGTGGCATCGCCTTTACGATGTAAGAGAGAACAACTTATTGCCAAGTGATTAGTACAGAAACACTAACGATGACGAAAGAGGAGACCCTCACAATCCAACGATTCAATCCATCACCTATCCAAAACTATGGGAACCACATCCCCATAAAGAGCTATGAAGATCTTACTATCCACCAATATGCATGCAAAGGTAGATCCATTGAGGTTGTGATATCATCTACCTTTAAGAAATGATCATTAGAGTTGCTGATAGGCTCAGAACAAGAATTCTCCCAAAAATAAAGGGGAAGATTGAGAAGACACACACTTGACACACATTGAACGATTTAGTAAGAGGGTTGAAGGAGATTGTCCAGGGTTTGGCCGAAAGAGAGTGAGTCCCCCAAGCCCACATCTTTCGCAACACTAGATCTCAGTCATCAAAATAAATAATGACAATAAAAATCCCTTAACACAAGAGAAAAGCTTAATGTTGTCAGAAATCAAGGGCTCCAAGAATTTATCACCCAATGATGAAAATATAGTAGAGAAGGCCAACAAGCAGCAAATCTACAAAACCAAATTGAAACATTGGTAGAGGTCCACATTATCCAACACATCAAGGCCATAAACCATCACAAGGGAGGTCTTGGCACAAGCAAGCGGTTAGGATTTCCCCACGGAAGGAAGAGCAACAAAAGATCTAGTAACATGAGAAAAGCTTCGCCCATCAGCAACAAAAAGAGGCTTTTGGGGGTGGGGATCCCAACATTTGCAACATTAACAAACCTAGGAACAAGTCTTCCAGAAGAGTGCCCAATGAGAACATGTGTAGAAGATCCAGAATTAGCAAGCATCGCTTTAGTAGAAACCCTTGTACTAGAAGTAGTGTTGTGCCTCACAATTCACACCCCACTTGCCTAGTTGGCCAAGTCAAGATCCCCCTTTTTCTTTTCTTTTTTCCTTTTCTTCTTTTTCTTTTTTGCCTTGTCTTTGTCTTACAAAACGCGATTGGGTTTTTTAGTACTTAGGAACCCGTACATGTTATGGTTAGGTAAGAGGGTTGGACAAAGACCCTAAGGCTTGGAAGCCCCTTTTCCCTCCATTTCTCTCCCTTTAGATGTATTTGGTTCTTCCAAGATGATTTCTCAACTTCTTTGTCATCAGGTTTACACATCATCAAGTGGGTATCTATAAAATTACTACCATTATCTCACACATCTTCTCAACTTTGTAACCATATAATTTTTATTATTATTTTTGGACATTAGCATAATAAACTTTAATTTTCTTTACCAATGTCTTCACAGTTCTCAAAGACATGTCTACCATTTTCTTAATAACTTTTGATATATTTGACGAATTTCAAAATAAATTACATATTATTATTCTACACTTTTTTCTATACACTTTTTTTAATATAAAAATTGCATTTTTTATTATTTGCAAGTTATGCCCAATGCACGGACATACACCTAATTTTTAGGATGCATCTACTTCAAAAAATCATAAAAAAAAATACTTAAAGGAAAATTACAAAAAACTACACTTCTAGCTCTCACTCTTACTTATCATTCTACCAAAGGGTTTTGCAAAATACTTAATCTAACTATATCTTTTATGATGCACACAGAATACACTATGTTATATTTTTATGAAAAAATAAGGAACATTTTTTTGTGCGTAGCAGGTTTGACCCTCTTAATATTCTCTTTTTAAAAAAAATAAAATAAAATTTAGTAGTTTAGAAATTAGATTCAGAGTAGTACAATTCTTATTCTTTGCACAACTTCTAAATTTGAGTGCATGACCCTCAAATTTCTCTCCGGAGTTCAAGTTTACCTGATCTCATAAAAATAGTGGCCACTTACTTATACCCCCTTTTTACACACCATCTTGGTGCACTTATCCACTACTACTGTGAATGACATGGTTAAAGTTATGAATGCCTTCAAAGTCACTTTCCTTGATCTCATTGCACATCTATGAGTTAATAGAGATGAATTTTAATATCCATTTTGTGAATTTTGAGTCGGCAGGTAAGAGAAAAATGCAGGACGAAAGACAAATCCTATTTTTGCTACTTTTGGTGATATTTGAGCATAGAATATCTTCATAATTTCTTGATAACATGTCTCTATATCTCCCCAAGGGTCGTGCAAACATGAAGCCTCAATTTACTAATAGAACAACTCATGGAAAATGCTAAAAAAGTGGATATGGACGAGTGTTGGATGTCTTGAGGAGATTGTCGGAAGTCTGTTGAGCTAGTCAGAGTTTGGTGTTTTTGTGTGCTGACATTAATGTTTTGTCATTGATGTCAACATACTAATTTATGTTGCAGATAGTGTGTTCAATATTTTTTCAGAGACTACATTGAAGAACTTGTGTTGCGATCATAAGGTATGGTTCGGATGTGCCTGTAGTTGGTCTACAAAGGTTCGTAGAAGTTTGGGTGACAGTTTGAGGAAGATATGACCGATTTTATGGTTACTAGTGTTACAATGCTCTTGTGTGTAGTGGACGATTGTTTAGCTCGGTATGTCTTGAATTTGATGTGTTATGATAGAGTTTTATATTTTAGTTTTCCTGTCGATCAATGTTGAAGATGAGTTTGGATTCTGAGTTGGAATTAATGCGAAGGTTCTGAAGGTATTCATGTTGCTTGTTGGTGTTCTTGGATCTTGTGATGAACGTGTTGTTGGTCCGCATTGATTGAGGACATCAGATTTGTTGTTTTGGTAGTGTATTGGTGTTTCTTCATTTAGGTCCTAGCCGACTTGGTGAAGTAACGTGTTGTGACTCTTGGAGGTGATTTGACGAAGATGTAGTGTGTTCGAGGATAATGTTTTGGATCCTATCTAAGTCTTGGCCGACTTGATTTGGATCGCTTTGTGATTTGAGCATAATGTTTATATGTTTATTTTGTAATAGGTCTTAGCTGACCTAGATGATGAATAATATTTGTACTATGTATAGATGGGCAATCATTTTGTGATTGTGTTGTATGGGTATGTATGTGTGAAGGTGATATACTGGTATTTATACTTTGTATTGGAGGCAAAAATTTTACTTCATAGGAATTGTATCGACATTGAGGATGCTATTAGTCAATTCGGTTGTAATGGACTGTATGTCCACCCTATTGTAATCAAAGCTAGATCAGTGAACCCGATTGAGGGCTAGATCTGTGATTGTATGGTGAGCAGTGAGCTCTAGGCAGTGGGCTTGTGAGTGCATGTGCATTCCTCTTTTGTTATTTTCATTTTCTCTTAACTGGGTAGTACTTTTGACAAAGTACATCTATCTAATGGGTGTCATTCCCACCGAAGTTTTTCTCTTAGTGAGGTTTCCTCGAGAACAAAAAATTGGTACTCTGTGTTATATGATGTGGATCTTGGTTCATTGTTTATCTTTCATATTATTAATTGGTTTAAGTGGATTTAATTTTAAGTGTTGGTACACAACTAATTCACCCCACCTCTTAGTTGTGCTTGCCTCCTTTTTTGCCTAACAATTGGTATTAGAGCTAAGTCCTTTTGAAGAAGCTTAATCGCTTGAAGGAGATACAACATGGTGAGCATGAGGAAAAAAAGTCCTAAGTTTGATGGAAGCAATTAGCTGATATGGAAGGATCGGATGACTACTTATTTGACATGCATGAGAGATGAATATCGGGATGTCATAAAGAAGCCATATACCATCCCTAATGAGTTGTCTCAAGCTATAGCTGATGAAAAGAAGAAATTTAAACAAGCTAAGAAAGCTAAGTTGCAGAGTTTTAAAGGAAGATTTGAAGATATGAAGATGAGTGAAAGTAAATCTATCTTAGTCTATATGCAAAGAGTAAATGATCTAGTTTGTGACATCAGATGTGCTTGTGGTACTTTAACTGATGATGAAGTTGTAAACAAAATTTTGAGATCTTTACCCGCATGTTACAGTGAGAAGGTTGCAACTATTGAGGAATTGAGAACTATTAGAGACATTTCAATAGAAGCTTTGGATCATAGACTTTGTGCCTATGAGATGACTACTCTTAGCAAAGAACTTCCAAAGGTTGAAACTGCATTTAAAGCTAGTATAACTAAGTATGAAAAGGGTGAGAGCTCCTCTAGAGACAACTTCTACCACTATGCAAAGCAATGTGACAAGATCATGGAAGAGGAAAGGAAGATGGATGTTTTAGAAATAGGAAATACTGAAAGGGGAGGGTGAATCAGTATTTCACAAACTTTAACTTTTGCCCAAGTATGGATATTATTAATTAACTTGTAACTTTCATAAGAAACTAAACTGATTAAATTGAACAATAAACACAACCATAAAATGATGGAACTCATAACACCATATTTTTTATCAAGGAAATCATGGCCAAGGGAAAACCCTAGTGGGGATGGTACCCACTAAATGATCCACTAATCAAAAGTATCTTGTGAAAGATATTGACCCTATGAGGAGTCTATTACATCTGTATAGTGTCTCAGTCCTAATGAGAGGACTTAGGCCTTGTTAGAAGCCTCAACCATGTTAGGAGTTGGTATTACAAAATACAAGAGTATGTATGCAAGATGAGCTCACTGCCCAAACATGCAATGTACAATGATAATCTTCAATACAAAAGATAACGAACAAAACCTTTCACTGCTAGTGAATATCTTCAATATTTTGATTTTCCTTTGATGCTCTTCACAAAACTTATCACAAAGTCGCACTGCTCTAATCATATATCAGAATTTGCATAATACATCAATATACATCAATACAATTACTTACTTTTTCTTCGCATTACAAGTTTCTTTCATTTATACAAGTCATTACAAAAACAACCTTTCAGTCGACCTTCAATTCATTATACGCTTCCCAAAACATAAAGTTACTTCTTGCTGAATTAGGGTTAACATCTAGGATGTCTCCCTAATTAGTTAAGTCATTATTTTGATAAACAAAATAATCCCTTAACTCAAAATATCCATTTACTTGTTGTTACTCTGTTATGTCAGCTCAACACTATTTTTGTGAGACAAAAATTACTCTGTCCATATAGGTCATACAGTTACACGCTTTTAGTTATAGGTTCTACACATTTCGTACTATTTGTACCCAAGTGCGCACGTGCTGAAAATATCTCTGTGAACTACGCTGACCAAAATAATCTCTATGTTGATAGATAAATTATGTGATACTTAGACAATTTTCTAAGTCATTATCCCAAAACTTCAACCTTAGGTCCTGCTGACTTAATATTGATCATCTATTTACATAAATGACAACATCATGATATCCTACCTAGCCAAATTACCAAAAATCTCTCCCTTTGTCATTGATGGCAACATATGGGAAAATTGCCTAAGTCCCAAAACTTCAAAAATTTGTAACATTTTGTAACATTGTGTTACACGTCCATTACAAGATTTTCAAAAGTTTGTGGATCGATCATTTATATATACCATCTTTACATAGGGATACTCCCCCTTTGACTATACTTTATCCTTTACAGTTTTCTTCATTATTTTCTCCCTATTACACTTTACATAGTATACTTTGACAATTTTCTTCTATTTCTTCCCCTTTGACATCAATGACAAAGGTGATGTCAAAATCTGTATATACAAGTCACAATTTGTTACCTCTTCTATACTGGGTTTGATATTCTTGAGATGCAATCAAAAAAACTCTCTTTCAGGTTCTTGAATTATTTGCCCCATGTGATTTGAACTGCTTCAAATACACTGATAAGGGCACATAGTCCATAAGATGCAACTCCAACTACATTCAAATATGAATATGCGAACTTTTCATAAGATGGATTAGCCTTAAGGCATTCATCCAGTTGCTTTTGTACAATGGCTATCTTTATAGTTAAGTGCTCTCTCAACAATGAAAATTTTAAAAAAACTTTCACTTTTCTAGCTCGATCAAACTTATGTCATTATAAGTCTTTGCAATTCTACTTCCCAAATCCTCAATCTTCATGTGAGGTTGTTGAAGTTCTTTGACCAAGTTCTATAGTTTCGCCTCTTTCTTGTTCAGCTCCTCATTAATGTCCTTGACAAAATTATGTGCTAATGTGCACTGTCCATATAATGTATTTCCCTCAATTGCACATCTCCTTAATTCTTTTATGCTAGAGTCGAGCACAATTAAGTCATTTCTAATATTCTGACAAATAGTGTCAAACAATTGTGCATTATGTTTGGTTTGTGCTTAATGATATCAATTCAGCTTGATCATCATCATCTCTTGATAGATTCTGCAATACTGCTTCTATTTGCATCTTTGGTTTCACTGGAGTCATTGGAGTTTGGAGTAATATATCAGCTTCATGCTGGACCTATGCTTCATCCTCTATTACTCTTGCTCTGCTCCAGCCTTTAGCAAACGATGTGCAACCTTGTCAGCATTCTACCCCTCCTTGTGTTGTCAACTCGCAAAAAGGATGTCCCCACTTGTCCCTTGTGAGGGAGATCCTAGTGATAGTATCACCTAGATGGTTGTCTATCGACATAGAAAAGATCGTTCTTTAGTTTCTCATTCTCTTCCCCACATTGTGAGTTGTCAACCCAATCTTGATGTGGGTTACTAGCTATTATACTAGCGTCTTGTTGATGGTTTGTTCTTGACCTTGTTTTAAATGAACTTTTTGGTTTGCCTTGTAAGGGCCAACATCTTTGTTTGGCTACTATTTCATATAAAAAACGAAGGTCCCAACAAACCTAAAGTATTCTTGAATTGGTTAAAAACAAGGGTCACAACAACCTAAATGAACATATAGAGAGGGCTCAAAAAAAAAATTGACACTCAAATATTGAATCCCGATGGATTATTTATACAACTTGAAAATAAGTTGGACACTTAATTTTTGTGAGTTCAAAAGTATTCAAAATTTTTCAATATTTTATGGTAAGAAGTTTAGAAATGGAACCAGTTTGTAAGGATGTACCAACAATGGGAAATGATAACTATTCTTGTACTTAAATTTTTTAACACTAATAGATCCAACTTTAAGGTAAGAGATACGAGGAGTTCGAAACAATGGTTATTCATATATCTTATAACTGAACCATCTAAAGGTAAGAGATATTGAGTGATTTCTGAACAATGATTTCTATATAATACTTTATAAATAATAATATTATCGTGTACCTATGGCAAGCAAGACCATCTTAGGGTAGGGTAGTGGACTCGAAGCAATAATTAGGAGCGATTGGTGGTGGTTTTTCAACTGGTGTTTACCACATTTCCAATGTATCGACATTTTGATGGTCCTAGAACTAGTTATGGATAATCTATTATCCTACATAATAACTACTTCCGCATCTCAGGTGTATTTATCACCCCTGCCCTTTCTCACTTCCTTTTGCCCACCAGCAAGTTTTTAGAGTGAGGTGTTCAATTTGTATAGAATGATAATATCACTACCCCAAGATCACTAACAGTTTCCATTATAATGAATTGTCTTCCTTCCCTGCTACATGAACAGTGAGAACTTGTAAGAGCTTCGCCTCTTCACAAATGTACTTGACTTACCTATACTACAAAACCAATAAGAACATGCAGATAGCTTAGTGTACAAAACTAATGTTTTAAGCAAGAGCATATAGAGCAAAAATTAAGGTCATTAAAAGCTGAAAGTCTTGCATTGACCTACTAATAAAATTGACAATCTAGATGTCTCAAAAGTGTAGATAACTTGATGAATGAATGTTGCAATTTCCTAGCATCGTATTTAAGTTGACAAAAATTGTCATTTACATTACCTTCACTCTCTCAGGTTTTACCGATGTTTAAAATACCATTGCTTTCAGTAAACCTTGGAATTCATTAAAATTAAAACATTCAACTTTCGAAAGACAAAAGCAAGTCCCAATATTCTGTTTCTTGAATGTGCAATACATTACACACCCTCCATATGTTTTACCAATGTTCCAAAATTTGTAGTTGCTTTCTACAAGCCACGGCAAATCATTAAAAATAGAAACAAAAACAAGCCATACGGCCTCATTAGTTGGGATTTACAGATCTCCATCTGGCTTGTACTACACATTACAAGTCCCTAGTGTTGAACATTTATCTCAAAAAGCAAGCAAAAGAGTTACATTATTACTGTCTAGTAAATGCCAAAAAAAAAGTTATAATTCTCCTTGGCCATTGTAATCATTCAAAGACAAATTTTGCATGTACAACTCTTTTGTATAAAGCATTAACTAAGTAAAGAGTTGTCACAACCATCTTCCGCATAATGCATTATATATAGCAAAAAGTTGCCACAAGCAAGTTGAAGAAGCTATATTCACTTGGGTACTGAATATCTTTTAAAATGATTGCTTCTACAATAAACTGTTAGATATTTACAGATTGTAATTTCTCGTGTATATTTTCAAAAACAAATTGAATATAGACATTCAGATCTAAATTGCCTATGTTAAGCATATATGGATCTAAAATTCCCCTGTATGCTTTGACAGACAAGTTCATAGGGTGCTCAGGGTATGTTTAGATTGTAAGTTCTCACTCTGATGTTTCCATGAACCAGTTGCATATTTTATTCAGTGTGTGTTTAGATTGTAAGTTCTCACTCGGACGTTTCTACAAACAAGTTGCATATCACCAAAAAGATCTGATACAAAGCAGACCATATATATAGAGAGGCTAATAAAGGCAAGGCAATGACGACTGGAATTGGGTAGGCAATAGAGGGCAAACTGCACTAAGTCACCTACTCAAACGAAATGCTCCTTTTACCATCAAAATATTAAGCATATAAATGGAACTTATTAGTAAGACAAATCTACTATCATTCCATTCTAACTAAATATGGAGGCTAATGAGGGCAATGGAGGGGCGTCTGAAATTGGGTAGACAATAGAGGACAACCTGCACTAAGTCACCTATTCAAATGAAATGCTCTTTTTACCATCAAAATATTAAACATATAAATGTAACTTATTAGTAAGACCAATATACCACCATTCCATATCAACCATCCATCCAAACAAAAATATTCATATTCAACTCATTGGCAAAGCAGCTTGTTCATGAAAATCATCCTTGATCAGGAAACAAATAATTGTAGATATCATGAGAAAAATAACACAATCATAACTTGTCAAGGAATACCATTAACATGATTTGCATAGCATACCCAAAGTAATTTTTCAATTAAACATTCAGCAAAATAAAGACTAACACTGGTTGTAAATGTGAGTAGAGTAATGATGCCTAATCAACAAGGGGAAATAATTTTTAATCTTGGCAAAAATCTAAAACGCCCAATCTTAAAAGATCTCAGAAGTCATAGTCAGCAATTCTTAAAAACTTGCTTGCATGTCCCAAAATCTATTTTACAATATCATATTTTTAAGACCTATAAACTATAAAGGTAAATATTAGCTCACAAATTGCATAATTTCCCTGTGCTGAGTGAAATCAATGTACACATCCAAGACAACCTAAATCTGAGAAGTCGCCTTCCCTAGAACAGACTCCATTCATATGACAACCTAAGACACTAATGTTATGCCCAATTAAAAAAGAATAAATCCCTTCTTTCCAAAATGTTTGTTTCAAAAAAAAAATAATCATAACTTGCTAGAAAAAATTAATATTTTCAAAATAAAAACTTATATTGCAGTGTAGAAGAGCTTTATGAAAGATTGCATCAGCATTGGGAAAACTACTAAGGAATAAAGATTTGATTGACACCTTAGTTTCTGTGATTTACAAATTTCGGTCATTCAACATAAATAGCCCTCTTAATCAGAAGACAACTCAAACCTTAAAAAAAAGGGTTGGTGTTTCTTGCCGTTTAAATGAAAAACTGAAATGAATCTCATCTGAGTTTTTACCACTAATTCCCTACTCCCTAACATCTTGGGCAGGTATGAAAATTAATAATTTCCTGACCAAATCATCAGAATTATGCACTCACTGGTCTGATGGTACTGTCTTGATGATATCAGAATCACCTGAAAAGACAAGTCGTGCAAGCAAGGTCAAGAGTGAGCTATTTTGGAGGAAGAAACCTAAAAATAGATGGGGAAAGCAAAAAATGCAAGAATAATAATGTCATATATCCATTTTTCATGTCAATAGATACCTGGATCTGTAATGCTGAGACAGCACACCCGATAATACTTGCCACAAGCCGTCCCTAGATCAACATTGTCTGCAAAGAACATTTTGCTCAGTTGCAACACAATATATGAAATAAATATCTGGAAACACAGAAATGCCCCTAAACAAAATATAGTTCGACGGGAAAAGAAAAACTAGGCAATTTTGCTAACTAAAGAATCAGATGTTGATGGGGAAATTTGTCTGACTGTTGAACAGACAAAGGTACTAAATTCATTTTTCAAAGACTGCAACCATCAACTCAACTAAGCAAAATTTAGAATACTTGGTCGACTCACAAAACCAAAAAGACTAATTGGAAGACTTGTCAAAACATTGAACAATAAAAATTCAGCTTGGAACAGAACATGATGCAAAACCTGGCATATTAATCCTATAAAGTTTATGTTTTAATAAACCTAGTTCTTTTGTTATACAGCTCACATGACTCTTGTCTTGCTGAACAATTCATGTCATGTTCTCTTACTCACTTTGAAATCACAAAAATTTCAGGATACATCCTAAGTCTATTCATATAGATTTATAAAATTCATTCCAAAATGTTCAAATAGTTTGAGCTTATACAGCAGTTACAAGATTGACAGTAGTTCTACTGCCAAGAGTCTGTACAGTTGTATCTTGCAGATACAAGAAAGATCTATTTTATTGCCAGCTCGATAAGAGTCATGTGCGCTGTAATACTTACATATTAGTCAAACATTAAAACAAGAGCTTCAACTTTGTAACTATAAACTGAAAAAAAAATGAAGCCCCTGGATAATTTGAACTTTGAAGGCAAAAATCTGACAGACATTTCACAACTATTTGAAGAAAAATCTGTCATCCAAAATTTGTCCTGGTCATATTAAATAATACCATGGAGCAAGACAACAGCAGTAAACACTTTTTAGGTGTAAAACAATTGTACACCATAACCAAGTCACAACATTATACACTTTTGGTCAAAACACCAGATAAGGAAAGAAGCTGCAATCAAGAACAGATCTCATTTCCACAACTGCGTAAAAATACAGGATTGGTAAATTACTAAATAGAACAAACACACAAAAAAGTTTGAGAACACAATTAAGCTTGAAAGGACTACAACAAATCAAAATTTATTCAAATTCAGTTTGTCACTTTACAGCTCCTAAATCAGTAATAATTCCTCCAACCTCAGGTCCAAAGAAAGAATCAATGACTAGCCATTGTCAACACTGAAGTTTCTCAGGAAGTTAAACTACTATGAGACATATAATTGATTGTGATTTATAAGAGCATTCGAAATTTTCTTTGTAAACTATTGACACAATTAAATTGTCTAATTCACTTTAAACTTTCAAACATAAACCTCTGGCTTTCCAAAGAGAAATGATTAGAAATTAGAACATTATAGGGAAACTTCAGTTATGTAATGCATATGTCCCAGATGTAAAATTTCATAAATAATGACTGACAAGGCAACAATATAAAAAAATTAGAATAAGAATTATTGTTAAGCAAGAAATTTTGGATGCAGCAAGTAAATTTGATAAAACTACAATATAAAAGACTACAGAAACAAATCCATGTTGGTTGATTTAAATGGACCATTCTATACCATTGTCAGAGAAACCATATTGAAAAGAACAAAATCAGTAAATCCAACAAAAAGCCTAGGAGAAAAAAAAGAAACAAATAAAAACTACCAATGCAAGATTTACAAGACATCATCTTTCAGGTTCAGATCATCAAACAGAGACAAAAATGATGCATCTGTTGTAATAACATGCCTATTTCCACTCTAAACAAGGCAAATCCAGGTCCAAAAGGATCATATCAGATTCTTCTAATATTTCCCATTAATGAGATTGCAAAGAATTAACTTACTTCCATTGAAATGGTGTACCCCAATCTTTGCAAGCATAGCATAGTACTCTATTTCTGATCTGCGAAGAGGAGGGCAGTTGTTTGCAATTATAATAAGCTTTCCTGCAAACCAATAATGCATACAATAGTCAGTAACCTGTCATTTACAAAAAACAATGTAATGAAAACCCATACTCTTCAACATATGAATATCCCATTCTCTTCAACACTGGACATGCACAACTATAAATTTAGATTCCATAAACCATAAGTTCTTAACTCTCTACCGCATAGCTCCTAAGATCTCAAGAAATATACAAAACCCCTAAAGCAAAGAATCCTACATATTCAAGATGAACGTTCATTTTTGGGTTTTTCCTACTTTATCTCTCACATTCATTAGATGCCTCTTTCCAGTGAAATGAGATTCTCCAGATGTTCCTTGATCATTTGAGAACATTTTATAACCAATTCATGATTGAAATTATTAACAGTCATCATTGTAATGGCACTTTACATTAGGCCAACTTGTACCCAATTTGGGTAGCACAGAGTCTCCAATACTAGCTCATTAGTCAGAAGAACATAATAGCAAAAAGGAAGAATCACCGAGACAATATTTTGACCACGTTAAAAACTCAGACTTTGCAAAATCTCAGCAGACAAAAGATTACATAAAATCACAAAATAAACTTAGCCAATTTGTGTAGCACCGAGTCTCCAATATTAGCTCGTCAGTAAGAAGAATATACTCATGAAAAAGAAGAATCACTGAGACAATATTTTGACAACATTAAAAACTCAGATTTTGCAAAATCACAGCAGACAAAATTACAAAAAAAAACACAAAATAAACCTAAGTATTGCATGCCACACAAAGAACGAAGACAGCGAACATGTACATCTTTTTTATCATAGTCAAATTACTCAATCATGACTGACTCGGCAAACCAAAAGTATAATAGGAATTCAATTACCCAGGATTTTAACTCCGGGGAGATAAAACCACAGAAAATTCCAAAGAAAAGGAAAATGTTCATGCCAAATAAAGAAATAAATTCAGTACTTTGTTTGTCCTTGCCAAACAACCCAAATGAATTTTATGTTTTGCCTTTTAAAACCACCCCAGAGGTCTTGGGGGGTCAGCAGCCCCCAGCTGGGACAAGATTCGGCTCCCCAGGCACATTACCTGCTGCAATATAGGGCGGAATAGAGGAGCAGTACCCCACCACTAGGCCCCAATTAAGGACTTCAAGACCACGGGGAGAACATGCCATATCCATTTTTCATAATTTTACAGCTTTTCCAACTGTTGATGTATCCAATACTAACTAGAGAAATCAATAAATCCTAGTCATTGAAGACAAAACACAAAAAAATAATGGGTCTATAAGTTTTTTCTGGTGACAAGCTTGACAGGAAAACTCTGCAAAAGAGCTGCAGGGAGATTCAAAGAGAAATCTACACATTAATCTGCAGTACTTGGCTCACCAAGTTCATAGACTATGGTTTCGACTGGGAGACTAGTGGTCACAAATCACATTGCTTGTTGTGACAGTAAAACAAAAAAAGCTTAAGCTGGGACTTTTTAACTTCAGGTACTATTGTTTAGGTCAATCTAGTTTTGCTTTAGGAATCAGGATTCCTCATCAACAAAAGAAGTTCATCCTCCTTGTGGTCACTAGGATTCCCCCTACATATTGAAACATTGCCTTCTAGTCCTGTATGTTAGAAAGGATACTATGTCACTCAGCAAACAATCCAACTTGTTAATAAATTATTCAAAAATCAGAGACCTGGTGCATTTCTTTTTAAGGTGTACTTGATCGACTTATTTATGTAGATAAACAGACTAAGATCATCTGCTCTATCTGTCTAAATATGTATAACATAATAAAACACAATGACTTCAAGCACTTCTAAAATCCCAGTACCGAATGGTTATATAATATTCTGGATCTGGATTAATAAAGAGAAGAGAAAGAAACTCAAAGATCACCCTGCCAGGTAAGTTTATCATATTAACAACTATAAAGAGTAGCCAACTCTCAAAAACCCTATCGCATAAGTTATCTATCAGGAGAGCCCCACCATTTTGGTATTTAAAAGCAATGTTCAAGTGCATAAAAATCAATCTCATACAGTGATGAAAGAGATGAAATTTCAGGGTAGATTGACTGCCCTAAAAGTATGCAAGGCAGATCTAAATCAAAAGACCAGAAAACTGTTTCCACTACTTTCCCATATCCCAAAAAAACAGATTATGCAAGGGCCAATGCCGAGTGCCCTCAATTTTTCACTACCACAAATTGGCTATTCCAATAGGGATAATCTTTTGAAATGCTCTCGTGGTAAATGAGCAGAGCTCTCATAGCCTGCAGTTCAGTTTTACGCGCATAATTTAGCTAACGTGCTGCAACAACTCTAGTTGCAGAGCACCCGAAGGCATGACTCTGATGGTACAGATATTTACGAAAATCCGTAATATATTTTCATGAAATCCATACAACCCATATGAACCAGCTAATTTCCAAATCCCAAAACTAATGAAAATTTTAATACAGCTATTTTACAAGATGCGACCAATCAACTATCTGGAAAAAGTTATAAAGCAAGACGTGATCCTTCAGATTCACTTGCAGATTCATACGCTCCCAATATAAAATGTATCAGTTTTTTATAAAAATATTACCTTTGTTGGTCCTGATAGACTTGAGGGTAGTTTTGTAGCCTAGCGTATATTTTCCACTCTTCATCACAAGAGCCAACCTGTTGTTGATGCTCTCATGAGCCTTTTTCTGCAACAACCCATAAACATTGTTTCTCGATTAATCGCCATAACAAAACTCATCGAAAGCAGAAAATAAGAGAACAAAAAATATCACCAATCCTCCATTAACCTCCTTAAAAACACAAATCACAACCCCCAGAAAAACTGAGGAATCCTACGAAGATCAGCGAGAAATACATACGGTTTTCTTAGCCGCCACCATTTTGCTGATGGATGAAAGAGCCCCGCTACAGACGCCTTAAAAATTCTCCTGTTGCTCGGGAAACCTGCAGAGCGAGCACTTCCCTACGAAAAGGGTTTTAAAACTTGGAAACCCTAGCGAGGAACAAACCTCTTTTATCTTTTCAAACCCTAGCGGTAACTTTTTCCTCTATAATTTCTCTCTTCAGGGACTTCTTGTTATTGTGTGTTTTGTTGGGGGACGGTATCTTGAGAATCTACCATAAATTTATTAAAAAAATAAAATAAATAAAAAATTTCCTACTACAATTAAATTTAAAACAAAAAATGCAATACTAACATATGTGACCTAGTAATTTTTGACCTTTTTCAATGTGAAATAGTGTATGAAGTTTTGTGTGGTCTTCTATTGGCGGGTCGAAATGCTTGCCATGTTGAGATTATAGATAATAGAGTTGTATAGGAAAATAGAGTCTTCTTATGTTTTTATTAGGCTATGATCTTAGAGGCAGGAACTAATGTTTTTGGTAGAACTAAAGTATATTAATTTAAGGTTGCAAATAAATTTTTAGTCAAAGATTTTAATTTTTATATAGAATGAGACATGTAAGTTTAAAAAATATTTGTTATATTTGTTTGGACATTTTATAAAATTCTTGTGCTTATTTTAATTTGTATTTGCATTTCTGTATGAAGAAAGCTCTTAGAGTGAATAGAGCGATGACAGAGCTATAGGCTAGGGAGGGTTTTGAGGTATGATGATTGTTTTTCTATCTTTGTTGCTTGGTTTATCTGTGGCATTGGATGGAGTTCAAAATGTTTGTTGGTATTGTTTGAGCCAACTATGTTTGAGCACCTATTAAATTAGTTTGTGATTTTTGGTTCTAATTTTCTCTATATCCTGAGTTGAAAATGTTTAAGAAGATTGATATCAAATGTTGATGGCAAAGAAAGAGTTTTCGTCAATAGATATAGTTTTTAAAGAGTTTGCTTAATGTGGAAAATTGATAGAAAAAAAAAGGACTCCACATGTACTGAGTTCCTAATATATTTAGGGGTTTATGCATTATTTTTTTTATGGCATTTGATAAGTGGGAATATGTCGCTAGTATAGTTAAACTTTATGAGATTTGTTCCAATGTTCATTGTTAGCATTTTCGTTTGAAGATATGTCAATGGTAGAGTTAAACTTTGTGGGATTTGTTCTAGTGTTTATTATTTGCATCTTGGTCTAAAGAATATCCTTAAATGAATATGTTTAAGCAGTTATAAAATTAGTTTGTGTCTTTTTTAGATTTTGGGGTTTATAAAACTTTGCAAGAGATATTTCAAAATGTATCAAAGTATTTGTTTGTTCTGACTTTTTTCATATCTTGAGCGAGATATGTTTAACCAGTTCTAAAATTGGTTTGTGTCTTTTATAGGTTTTTTGTTTTAAAAAACTTTGCAAGAGATAATTGTTTTGGTGATTTGATGGATTCGTATCAAATTTGATAAATTGATATCAATTTTGTTTCATTGTTCATTATTTGCATTTTTCAAACTTTCTTTTCCAAATGTACCAAAAGTATTTTTTTATTTTGAGTTTTATCATATGTTGGGCGGAATATGTTTAAGAAGTTATAAAATTAGTTTGTGCCTTTTATAGATTTTTGGTTTAAAATATATTATTTACAACACATTACAAGTGTAGAGCTTTCAAAACCGACCCTAATTTTTCCCTATGCAATTTGGTGTATAAGTCATTTTTATAATATGGTTTTGGTAAAGCTAAACTTGATAGGGTTCATCTCAATGTTCATTAATTGCATTTTTGTTGGTAGAGGGGCCTGACACTGAATGCAATGGTGACCAAGGTAGAGGCAGGGGAGAGTTTGGAGATATGATGATTATTATTATTTTGTTTTCATTGCTTGGACTATATGTGGCATAGATTGGTGTTCAACGTGTTTATTGGTATCACCTTAGCTGAGTATCTTTATGCACTTATAAAATTAGTATGTGTCTTTTATAGGTTTTTGGTTTTAAAAAATTGTTCAAGAGATATTTGTTCAATAGAATTGTTGGGTTGTATTTTGTTAAACTTTTCTTTTTCAAATCCATGAAAAGTCTTGATTTGTCCTAATTTTTCCTATATAGAGTATAGAGGATTCAAAAAATCAATTATCTTTTTAAGCAATTTGATGGATTGGTATCAATGTTTGATAATGGAAAAAAAAAAATCAATCAATGGGTATAGTTTTTATATAGTATGGGACATGTACATTTCAAAATAAACTTTCTCTAGCAAATTTGTGAAATTAGTTCATTGGGAAACTATATTTTGTTTGAGTGTATGTTGATTCTATGGTGCATTTGGTTGGGCATGCATTGTTTTAGTTGTACCATTTAATAGCTAATCAAACGTCAATGCCAAAGTTAAATTTGATGGCCTTTATTTTAGCATTCATTGTTTGCATTTTCAATTGAAAAAGGGTTTGAGAAAGAATGGACCAAGATGTATCAAGAAGTGAGGGAGGGTTTTGAGGTATGATGACTATTGTTTTGGTCTTCGTGGTTTGTCTTATCTAACATCAAATGCCACATCTAAAAGAAAGCAATGTTAGGTAAGTGAATTATGATCAAAAAAAAGTTTTTCATACTACTTTTATCTCACTTGCTACATTTTTTTATTCACTACCTTTTTATGATCTTTTAAAATTAGATCTTTTTAAATGTTGTCATTATAGGGCATAGTCATTATAGGGCATAGTCATTAGTTAGGGTAAAGGTCATATGTATCTTTTTTTCAATGTCTTCTCATTGTTTTATGTGTCGTTTCTTAAATGAGAAACGTGAGATGACAATAAATGTTCGGTACAGATAGAGTATCATGTAAATGTTAAGCAATGGATATTTTGTTATGTTTTCTATAATGTACTGACATGGTAGTGCAAATAATGCCTATAACCAGCAAAATATGATATGCAAAAATATACTAAGATATGCATAGGTCAATAAAAAATAATGCATAAATTGCTTTAGTGGTTGAGCAATAAAATTGAGCAAACTAAAGATAGAGTTATGGCATAGATAAACCAAGCAATGAAATAACAAAAACTCTTCATCACACCTAAGAACCAAACATGTTATGCTTGTAGTACATGTGGGCTCCCTCTTTTTTTCTTCTCCTGACAATTAGCTTAGAGAATTGCAAGAAAAAGTATTGTTGAGATTTGCATGTCCTATACTATTAAAAACTATACCCTTTGACAAAAAAGGTTCTTCACATTTGAAAAGTTAATAGACCATTGCTTCACCGAAAACATTGATTTTCTCTTCTTGCTTTTAGATTAGAACTTACCCGATAAGCATATATAATGAAACAAGCCTACACAAAAGTAATAAAATTTTCAAAATCCTAGTAGGGTTTTTGAAAAAATTTATTGCCTTTGATAGGGAGGTAGTGAACTAAAAATCTATTCTTTTTTGTGTAAAAAATGTCATGCCTATTACTTTTTTTGAATATTTACTTGTTTTAAGTTTTTTTATTTATATGATAAATTGATAGAGCTACTTCTGCAAAAAGCAAGTGCCATGTATGTTTAATTTATGTCATAAATTGATATAGACTAGTTCATCTCTCATTTGGTTGTTGCAAGGTTATTTTATAGCAAGTCACAAAATTAGTTTTTCATACATGTATTTAGAATGTTTTGTTATTTTTTATTGTTCATTATCATTATCATATTGTTCAAATGACTTATGCAGCATGGCTTAGCAAAATGCAACAAATAATATTGAGGCCTTATACAAATCATGTCTTGAAAATCATTTGTTTTTCATGTTTGTTTGTATCTTGGAGCTTGATGTAAATTTTTGTTTGCATATCATATGCATTGTTTAAGATGTGGCATATAATTGTTCCCAAGATATGGTTTGTTTTTTCATAGGTCTATGCATACCTTGATATGATTTTTTGGTTTTTAATTTTTTTTGTGGTGGTTTGAATTATATTGGAACTGTTGCAGGGATTTTGTATAGAAAGGCAAAAAAATTGTATTCTATGTGCCTTAATAATGCTTTGCTACTTGAGCTGATCATTGTCATTATCACCTTGGTTTAGCTATGGAATAAATATGTTTTGTGCATTGCATTATTTTAGATGTTACATTTGATGTCTAAGAAAATATATGTGAC
Source organism: Chamaecyparis obtusa (assembly GCA_027943335.1). Lineage (NCBI taxonomy): Eukaryota > Viridiplantae > Streptophyta > Pinopsida > Cupressales > Cupressaceae > Chamaecyparis > Chamaecyparis obtusa. The sequence continues at coordinate 497,396 of BSBK01002259.1, forward strand.
AAAATCAAATTTGATAGGATTTGGTTCACGTCATCTTATTTGTATTGTTGTGTAAACAATGTGCAAGAAAAAATAATTATGAATGTCTTAGAAGTCGCATATGATTTTGATATATGTATATTGTTTAATTATGCTAAAGTGTTGGGTTTATCTAGTCAATAGATTTGTATTATTGATGCTCTTTATTATGTCACAAAAATTGTGTTTTCTCTATATAAAAAAATCATGAAAACTCATGTACATAGGAAAATAATATTTTTAGTTGAGCAATAGCATACTTATTTTCTCAAATACAAAGATAAGTTCTTCGCTAGTAGATATCATATGTAATGTAATTGTCTATGTTTATGTCCTTAACTAAAAATTGAGCATGTGGAAGGTCGTTGATTGTTAGATAACTGAGAGGGGGGGTGAATCAGTTAAGTCCAGTTATCCTATAGTCCCAAATACTCCCACGTGTATAAAACAAATCCTTTAATTATTCTAAACAAGTCGGTAAAACTTTTTCTATGTCTTTTTGTTCATTGACCGATTATCAGTAAAATTAACTAGTGTATATACCGATCAAACCAGTAAATGTAATGTGTAAAGTAAAATAGCAAATCATCACATCCATACACATATAACACTTGATTTTTAACGTGGAAACCCCGTTAGGGGAAAAACCACTTGGGACCAGTACCTGAAATAATTTCACTCTTATGAAGTGAGCTCAGTTAAGAGCCAGCCCTATTAAAGCTTACAAAACACACTGTAAGTTGTGACCTTGTTAGAGGATTTATCACTAATAGTTATCCATGATAAACATTCACTTGGGATCAACAAGAAAATAATCAACATTCATTGAATGTCATAATGAAATAAATAAATACTGTTAAATCCCACACAGTTAAGAGATTTATCTCTAGCAATGGTTAGAATGCAACAATAAATGATCTAATTCGAATATAACTTCCTTTGTAGATTTTTAGATCTATGCTAAGCTTAAAATACCTTTGTCCATCATAATCACTTCAATTTCCTTCTATCCTCCAACTCTGTTTTGCTCAGTTAATTCCTTTCTCTGACTCTTGGTGTAGTCTGCATAATTGCTCGGTTCTCACTTTAACCTATCTGACCAGCTTTGCATGAATCCAATCTTCTTCTCATGTACATTAACTCATTATGAATCTCTTATCTCCTTTTATAGACATGATAAACTATTTTCTACCCATCCATAGATTTTGCATCTTAATCTCCATCGTTGATTTTGTCACTTCAACCTTCCTCAAAACTTGTGCCTTAAATGTTAGCTTGTGGTGATTGATTAGGAAAGTATTGTACACTTTTCATTTGTCGTGGGGTTTGGGGCATTGCCCCAAAAAAAATTTTGGGGTTAACTCGTCAAGCATTTTTGAGTTGACACGTCAAACATTTCCCTAGGTTGACTCATCAAGCTTTTTCTTAGGTTGACTCATCAAGTATTTTAGGGTTAACTTGTTAACCAACATAAGCCTTGTTATATTGGCTTAGGGTTAGGGATTTCATTATGATGCATGATTTTAGTACTTGCAATAGAATTGAGCTGTAAGGGATTACATATTGTAATCAGGTTGTAATCACTAGATAATAAAATTGGACTTGTTGTTGGTGGATGTAGCCCAGGGATTGGGTGAACCACGTTAAATCTTTATGTCTTGTGTTCTCTTCTGTGTAGTTTATTATTTTTTGATATTAGTTATATTTGCACATAATTGTTATTTCTGCTTTGTTAATCCTAACATTAAACACATTTCATTCTTCATCATCCAATCTTCCATGAATTTTGTCAGTCATAGATCTTCATAAAAAACTTTATCTTTAAGCTCGAAATCATCCATATTTATCCAGCTCATCATCTTTAGTTGGCAATCACATGTTCCATATTATTTCTTTCACTCGGTCAATGTTGTGATGTATCGGTGACTTCTAAATCGGTTAATACTATACTTGGTATACACTACACTTGCTCAGTGTACACTATTTCAACTCGGTGTATACTAAGTTCTTCATTTACCGACCACATAAACTTGTACTTTCTTGATCTTCAATTCTTAACAGAATTATGTAATACAATCAAATCACTAACATAATGTCATACACACATCAATAAGTTACCCAATGAATACCATGTCCATATCTTGCTCATACATCTCATCTTCATGTTAATATCTCATTCCTTCACCATTATACCTTCTTTAGATGTTTGCAACTATCATGATAAGTACAGTCAAAACTAGTTGACATCAACGACAATATAATAACTAATTTAATGTATCACATATACATTTGTAGTATAATAGTCTCTCCCTTTCAAGTATTCAATCAATTGTAGTCAGTCAATCTATCCCTTTGGCATTGATGGCAACACAATATGAAATATGTCATACAATACCAAACTACACTTAAGATGTTTACAACTCTATCTATATATAATGTGACTCGGTAATGCATTTAATATATTTAATCACTACACAACATCAATTGAATAGACTCTCCCTTTCGATTAGCTTCATTTCTAACTAATATCTCATGTATCTCTCTCCAATGTTTTGTGATCATCTCTCTCCTTGTGAATCAATCTTGAATATTTCATGCAATCTCTCTCCCTTTGACAAAAATGCCAAAAAAGAAATCATCTTTTTAGTCACCAAATTAGTATCTTTGTTGTTCAATTTAGATTCTTGTACCTTGCATGTACAGATATGCAATTTCAACTTGTCTTCCATCTTCACAACCTTAGGAATCCCAAAGTGTGAACATCATGCATCAACATCATTAGATATTCTGATAAAGTGCAAGTTGATGCAACCTCATATCACCTTAGTGACTATTAGATAGGGGATGGACCCCTAGTCTACTTCTCAAGTATTCAAATGTATCCTTCGGTAAAGGTTTAGTAAATATATCAGCAAGTTGCTCTTGTGACTTCACATATTCCAATTTGACTTGCTTTTCTTAAACTTGCTCCCTCAAATAGTGATACTTAATAGATATGTGATTTGTCTCTGCATGCATCACTAGATTCTTAGAAATATTAATAGCACTAGTATTTCCACAATAGATTATCATTGGATCAGTGATCTCATCATTCATACCTTCCAATAATTGCTTTAGCCATGCAATAATTGAACAATTAGTAGCAACGACAACATATTCTGCTTCTACAGTAGACTGAGAAATGCATCCTTGTTTCTTACTTATCCATGTTACCAATCTTTCTCCAAAAAAGAATGCTCCACCTGTAGTGTTTTTTCTATCATCAATGTTTCCAACTCAATCAACATCAATGTAAACTTTCAGTTCAAAATTGCCTTCTTTCTTATACTATAATCCATAGTTTTTAATATTCTTTAAATATCTCAAAATTATTTTCACAATAGTCATGTGTGACTCTTTAGGATTAGTAGAGAATCTAGCTACAATTCCAACTACATGTGCAATATCTGATCTACTATGCACTACATACATCAACTTTCCAATCATTGATATGTATAAAGTTTGATTTACCTCGGTTGACTTGTCATCCTTTGTCAACTTGCATCTGGTGACCATAGGTGTACCAACTTGTTTTGAATCTTCCATACCGAATGTCTTCAAGACTTCTTTGATGTATTTAGATTGTGCGATGTATATGCCTTCCTTTTGTTGTAGTATTTGTAGTTACCCAAAAATGGACACACTTGCGGGTTCGCATTTAGTCACTAATTATTCTTCTATTAATTAATGGTTCTTTAATTATTAATTAATCATCTTATTTTCCTCTAAAAATCCAATCTTTTAATCAGTTAATCACCTCTCTAATATTAATTAAATAATTAAGTTTATTTAATTAATTACCTTTAATTAATTGATCTTTATGAGTTAATTGAATTCAATTTCCTATTTCCCATAATTTGAATTTAATTATTCAAAATAGCTAATTATTCTTCCAAATTAAATTAATTGACCAAATTAATTTAATTTCACATCAATTCTAATTAATTTCTTTCTAATTTCATCTTTCTCTTTAATTGAATTCTTAATTCAATTAAATCTTCCAAAAAATAGAAAAATAAAAAATATGAGGCAATTATAATTTCAAAAAAATTCAAAATCCTCATAAATTGAGAAAAATGATTTTCTGAAAATCAAATCATTTTAAATAAAAAATTAATTCTTTTCTCAAAATTCAATTTTGGAAATTCTTATCTTTCAAAAAACAACTAAATCCTCTCATCTTTATCTTCTTTATTTCCTAAATAACTCTCCCCTTTTTTTAAGTTAAATTGGAATTAAATCTTTTATTCTCGAAAGTTACCCAAATCTTTTTTAGTTCTTAATTATCTCATTTATTCAATCTATTTTTCTCAAATCAATCTTGATCGCCCATTCAAATCATAATTTTTATGTAAACAACCCTCATCTTTCACATTTTTATATCTCTAAATTTTGCATCGAACTTATGTCAATTTATTCTCAGAGTATCGTAATTTCTTGAAGCTCTTGAGTCTGGATGCTGTCGAATCACCATTGAGTGCTACATCCCAACAATAGCAAAGAGAAGCAATAGAAGTCTCAAGCATCATTTTCTTTGCACATGTGTTTAATTTCTGAATATGATGTCTGTTATTTTTTTGTTTGTAGGGTTTAATGATTATTAATAGTTTTCTTGATTAGTTCGGTACTACTAAATTATTTCTTTGAACTTATGCAGAATTTCCCTACATACATTTTGGTGAACCCGACGTGAATGAACAACTCAAAAATGCTAAAAATTTGATAGATTTGTCTCCCATATTTGCATGCAGGTTTTCTTTGCTAATATCTTGTTTCCTACTGAGTTTTCAAAGATTTAGTCATATCTCCTGAACGGCTTAAAATTTTCTGATGAAATTTTTATTGTAGTTTTGGGATGGAATCAAGAGGCTACAGTCCAAAAATTAGAAATTTTTTAAATCATTTTTGTGTGATTTATAATTTTTTTATGATATTTCATAAAAAAATAATTCTAGGTGCAAATCAATGAATTTATTTGAAAACTTTACATTTATGGAAAGCTCTCAAAAATCTAAATAGGGTTTGTTCTCTATATTTTCAATTTTGATAACAGATAATAGCCAAAATAAATAGATCTTTCAAATCTGGTCTATTTTCATAAATCAGGTCCTGAGGACACAAATGAAGGAATTTTTAAAAAATTCTTACATTTTTGGAAAGCTCATTGATTTTGACCAGGGGTTACTTCTTTACATTTCTACTTTTTTAGGCCATAAATATATCTAAAAATTGGATCTTCATGACTAGGTCAAAAGCAAAAAAATAATCAAGGTGCATTTGTTCCAATTTCAATTGATTTGTATGCTCATCCTTGATTTTGCTAAACATATCAATTTTATTTCACCTTGGATTATTATTTTTGGACTAATGTGTGTGGAAGTTGTTGTGGATGCTTAGGAGTTGGAATGATCACCACTAGGTGGGTATCAAAAATGCAAAAATAAAATTCAAAAATGTGCCTAGCATTTGCTATCTTCGAATACGGTAAGCCTTATCCCTTTGCATTTTTCTTAAATTGTGGCATTCAAAGTTCAACATCCAGCTTAATTAGAAAGCCTATTATTGTTTGATAAATTTTGGTATTAGGCCTATGCTCTTCACTTTCATAGTGAATCAAACATGCCAAAATGGATCAATAGAAAGAAAGGCTAAAAGAATGAACAAACACTAAAATTTAAGCCTTTTTGTTTGTGGATAAAAGTATTAGACCTATGCTCTTCACTTTCATAGTGAATTAGGATGCCAAACATGCTCAAATCCCCCTAGATTAAAAGGCTTGGAAAAGAATCTTGTTAAACATGTTTGGAAGTGAGTAAGTAATAGGGATATGCTCTTACCCTTCTCAAGGTAATCAGACTCCTAGACCTACTTCTCATTTCAATTTTATTTCTTTCATGAACATGCTAGTTAAATTAGAACTTTAGAGGGCTCACCTCCCAAGAACATGCCTTAGTGAGGCCAATGAGAGGGACAACCCAAAGTGGGATACAATTGATTTTTGCCGCAATATTCCAACTCACTATAAAATAAAATGCATTCATCCTTAATGGGGTGAATGATGGAACAACTTGAGAATGGTACCTCCTCTAGTAGTCCCTTGAGATTGTGCAAAATCATGTTTTATGCATGTGGGAGGCCTCTGTAATGGAGGATAGACTCAAGTCTTTTTGAACGGAATCCTTACTAGAACCTAGTTAATTAGAAGCCACCTTTTCCAACCATGTTGAACCAAATTGACCTTAAGTAGATTGTCTGGAATATCTTCTTGTGGAAGACTTGTCAAAACATTCTCGAACATACACTTAGTGTTTAGCTACTAGGGCTATTGATTGAAGTGAGTATTGTGCTTGTCATTTATTTTTTTGCATTCAAGCTTCATGTTACAAGTGTTGTCAATATAACCTTAAGATCAAGATTTCAAAGTTCTCCATCAAGGATCCCAGGTCCTTAGAACTAAGAGATCACAATCAAACATCAACAAGTCTTAATCATAGAGACGAGTCTTTCTCTATCAAACTTCAATTCAAAGACACACTTTAATCTTGGAATCACTGCTACAACAATTTGAACTACACTCAAAATAATTCAAATCAATAGTAAGATGTCTCTTCCATACCCTTTTGGTCAAAGACCACTCATCAGATCTCAAACAAGGAACAACCCAGATGACATATACTTCACTTCATCTCCCCCATACAAAGAAGAACAAGAAACCAACTACTATGATGACATAAACCCCTTTGTCTATTCAGAAAGTTTCCTTGATATGACACAATAATAATTGAATACTGATATCCTTATACACCAAATGAGAGAATTGTGAACCCAAATAGCTGACATTAAAAGTCAAAGAGAACCAAAGTCTTACACCAAAAAGGACTTATATCCATATCCTATTGATTAATCAATCTATAGGCCTCTGATCAAATCACATCTCAATAAACATCCTCTTTCTTTCTCATATCCATCACCAAGGATTTATCAAACAAACACAATTGCAAATCTATCATCCTTTGGACATCAATCAAGCATGATCAATAGGAAATTTATTATACCACATGTTCAATCAAAAAATTATTCACAACATGCAAATGTCAATGTGGTATCACCAACAAGATCACTAAAGCAAAAAAGGTTCCAATCTATTCCTTTATATCGTCAGGGTAGAAAACTAGCTCATAATCATCAGCTTATTGTTCAACAAAATTAAAGTCATATACCCATGTCTAGCAATGGCACATTCCAAAATAATCACACCAATGACACATATGCCTCCATTAAAGAAATAGTCCCTCCAAAATCCTCCATATTTCCCACTAGTCCTTCACCTCCTAAAGAGTCACAAGAGAAATCTTGTCCATTTTCATCCAATGATATATCTAGTAATGAGATCTCTCGAGGGTTATCATGATGAATTTCCAAGCCAATCCTTCCTTTGATGTAATTCCCTTCTATAATTCAGAAGTCCGAGATCCAATGCCACCATATGCTTTGATCCCAGATAAACCTACCCAAGAGAGTCCTAGATTGTCAAAACATTGAACCCTTCCAAGAATCCATCATACATGTCTAAACTCATACCCCATGTCAAGAGGGTGATGCAAAGCATGAAGAAATGAGTCCTAAAATAAATCAAGATCAAAATCCCAAGAATGACCAAACCTATCCAATTTTTGACCAAGATACTATCTTCCTAGATTTTAATAATGAACCTAACATCCATGTCCATCCTATCAATGAGGATTCCCATCTATTCTAAGAAAAAAGTTTCCTTCCAAGTCTCATGAACCTTCCACCTCCTATTCCTAATCAAGATTGAGTCACCCCTTCCATTATTCTCGATGATGTTATTCATAGTCAAGAGCAAGCCACCCTTAAAATCGAGTCAAATTATCCCCTTCCAAGTCAAGATCAAAGTATCCCTTCACCTTCATGTCCATCAAAAGATCCTGTCATCCCTCTATATCCTCCCCATGAGCCTACCATTCCTCCACTTCCATAACCTCCACAAGATCCTATCCTACCAAATGATCTTGTCATTCCTCCATCTTTCCCACAGGATCCTATCCTACCAAAATGATCTTGTCATTCCTCCTATTTTGTTGTAGGATCCTATCATTCCTCCTGATCCCCCTCATGATCCAAGAACATCTACGCAAGTTGTTCATAAACCCCATCCATGTCAAATGGGTTCCTCCACTTCCATCTAGTCTAGTCTATCTCATGATCATATTCTTCCCTCCATATTGTGTCTACCTCAAAATGGACTCACATCTTATAGAAAGTCTCCTATTGCTCAAAAGAATTATCAAGTCAAAGGGTTAATAATTCATAAATAAATTATATCAGAACCCTTCCAAGTCAAAGAGAATTTTAAAGGCCATCACCTTACTTTCCAAGCTCACTATCAAGGTGTCAGTACCCCTTCCAAATCAAAATCCAAGCATATACCTCCCCCTTCATCCCTTCCCTCCATCTTAGGTCCATATATTCCTCCATCCACTAGTTCACAATTCACTTTTCCTTTCCTAAATCAAGGTCAACAAAGGCACCCATCTTCAAGAACCTTCCACCCATCCAAAAACCCTCCATATCATTCCTATCCATACATAAACCCCAATACCTTGGGAAGAAACTTGTATGCCAATCACAGAATACATAAGTCCAAAAATCCACATCCATCAAAGAATCAACATGTCTAATCTAATTGGCACGTAGATACAAAGAAAAAAATCACTATCCAAAAGGCCACAAAGGCCCATCAAACAAAAAGAAAAGTCAAAGACAATGTGGGTTCCTAAATCCCTTGTTGAAGCAATGCATTCTTGTAAAGAATAAAAAAAATGATTATGATTTATGATTGGTTGGTTATTAGTGATGTGTTCACCAACATCTAAATAATATCCTTTACATATCAAATAATTGGGGAAGGTAAGATTCTCTTCTTAACCCCAAATTCCCAAAGGAAAGATCCAAATTGATTAACCACAAGAAAATGGTCAATGCATAAATGAATCAATTGATTAGTAATAAGAAGAAAGAGGAAAACCTTACATTCCATTTTGGAAGAGAGTATTAAAATCTTAATTGAAATGAATTGAAGACAAATACTAACCTCAAAGTATAGTAGATCTGGAAATTGCTATTTTTTGGTGTTTGTACTAAGTTTCTGGAAATTTTGCAACTTGCCCTAGCCTGGAAACACAAAGACAAAGAAAACCTAGAAATCTTTATCTTTTCTAAGCCAAGTCAACCTTGACCCAAATACAAGGGCACAATTGTGCCCCTTTATGTCGACCTTGACCTGCACTGTTCTGACGGAAAATCTATTTGCAGATCTCGAAAGTTTGCCGAAAAGGGTATCCGAATCTGCTATGTAATTCACTGTTTCGTACCTGTTCCTATAAGAAAAATGGTTTTGTTTGTTGGGGTAGGGGTTTGCCTTGGTCAAACCCCAGTTTTGGAATTAACCTTGAAATAGAATTGAAATTGCAGTAATAAACAAAGTAAATAGAACAATTCACCTTGCTTATGTTGAAACCCTTGTGGAGGATTCGAATCCTTGAATTCACAAGTATGGATGCTCCAAATGGATGTAGAATTATAGGATGTAGGATGTCTTGAATCAATTGAATTTAGATCTTCAACAACAATCTTGAATGGATATTGGAATAGGAAGAAGCTTGAATGGATATGGATGGAGAAATCTTCAACAAGAGGGCTCCATAGAGCTTGAATCCTTCAATGGCTACTAATGGATCTCCTTGATGAATTGAATCTCGAATGCTTGAATGCTCACTTTGATAAATTACACATAGATGATCCTCCCTTTTCTTTCCTTCTCTTCTTCCCCCTTAAAATGAGAAGAGAAGGCTTCCTTATATACTAGTCTAGGACACCAACTTCTAGAGAGGCCAACATATGAGAAATAAATTCCCATTAGGATCACACCCTTAGAAGTGGACCTATATTAAATGTCTTTTAAGAGTCACCATTTTGAAGCCCAAAGCAGCCGACCCAGAAGCAGGAAAGAATTATTTCCAAACCTCGACATCCAGAAATCTTTGGAATTTGAAATTTAGACCCTGGGTCAGGGTTGAGGTTGACCATGACCCAGAAGGTCGACCTTGACCCCGAGGTCAAGAACCTCAAAATCTTAGAGAAAGATACCAGAAATAGGTAGGAAAGAAGTGGAAAATAGGATAGGACAGGGGAAAAACCAGATCCAAGTCAAAGACCCATTCAAGGCTTTTAACATGATCCCAAACCACTTACTCAGAGGGCTAAACCAGTCCTAAATGAAAGTGCTTCCATTTTCTGATGATACATTTAGCCCCCACTTTAGCAAGAGTATGGACTCGACGCAAACTCTTGGTAAAGGAGATCACAAAGAAAAATAAAATCTTATTGAAATCAAAGGGACAAAGCAATCCTCAAGCCCCCAAAGACATATTTTCTTATTTCATAAACTATTAAATTTTATTAATGTAAACTTGCTCAATTTTTAACAAAATATAATAACAAAATTAGTTTTCTAAAATATGATTGGCTCACACAAATCACCTGATAAGGGCAAATTTTTCGGAAATATTTGTTTAGAATTGCAAAGTTTGATATGGACTAGAGATATTTTCCAATTTTTCATAAATATTTGTTTGCAATTGTAAAGTTTAAAATGACATATAGTTTTAAATTTTAAAATGACATATAATTTGAAATTTTAAAATGATATACTTTCAAAATTTAAGATGGTACATATACTTTCAATTTTTAAAAAGACCATAATAATATAATATAATTCTAATATATATTATAATACTATATATTACATTATATATTATTATTATTATTTTTAGCTCTATAGACAACTATAACTAGTGATTATTAATTATGTTTTAAGAAAATCATATTAAATATATTTTTTTCTTATTTAAATAAATTTTCCTTTTCTTTATATAAGAATCGATTTTTCCAGAAATATTTGTTTGAGATTGTAAAGTTTTTTTTATATTTTTAAGTCACAATAATATTATTAATTTAAATAAAATATTTTTTGAAAGAAAATAATAATAATTATTCCGTAGTGATTAAGCTTTTCTTTAATTTAACAATATGGTGATTAAATATTGTAAGTGTACATCTTAATATTTAATAAAAATAAAATTTAACATTTCAATTTTATAAGATTATTTTTCTCTCATTTTGATAGGCCTAAACAATTTAGAGGATATGAACTTTTAGGAACAAGAGAAATTTTAGGGACACATCACATTATTGAAGTAGAAAAATATGAGGGACAGATCACATTAGTTTTGGCTAAAAGGACAGTTCCATGTGTTTTAGCGGGTTTCACATCCATGGGTTCAGGGAACTAATAAGGGCCCATTTGGTAGTGGGAATTAGACTGGAAATGACATTTATTTGTTCCCATTTCATCAAATCCTTAGTTTGGGAGTGCAACATAGAAATAGAAGTGGAAGATGTAAATGCTCATTTTGGCTCAAAATGAGCATTTACATCTTCCACTTAAAAAGGTGGAATTGGAATTTGAGGGCCAAATTCCACTTTTTGAACCCCCGTTATATAAACCTCGTCGGGTCCGCGGGCTTCATAATTTCTATTTTGGCGTCCGTGTTATTTTGGCGTCTACATTCGTTTCATTTTTTAGGGCATTCGTTTCATTTTTTAGGGCACTACGAAGCCAAGGTGTTTTGTTTTGAAGGCATTCTGCATAGTGAAGCCAAGGCGTTTCATTTTTTAAGGCATTATGTACAACGAACCCAAGGCCTTTCACAACATTGTTTCATGGTGAAGCGCATGCATTCTTCAATCTGGTATGCATAGGGTTTTCAGTTTTCATGCGAAGCCCTCTAGTGTACAAAGTTTATACTCCTAGAAAACTTTGTACATTGGAGGGCTCTATCTTTGATTTTGTAACAAAACTGTGGCCATGTTCTGTAGTTATTCTTTACCTTTTGAAGCTTCATCTTCGGTATGATATGAGGATATTACATGGAAGAACATGCCATTTCATTTTCTATTGTATTTTCATGCCTTTGCAATCATGCCATTAGGGTTTCTTTGTTGTGTATCTTGAAACATGGACTGGTGGGCATACCTCTTCATTTCCTGTATAAACACCTGCAAATTAAAATAATATTCAAAACACCCAAAACAATTATCATGAGGGTTTTGCCCTCAGCTTTCCTTATAGTTAACTGTTCATATGTCTGAGACCTACAAAGAACTCTAAGAATTATGTGCACTGATCTCATAAAATCACAGAAAGTGCTTGGTCTTCAATGGCTTATTGGCCTTCCTTTTATGCCCTTCACTGTTATTTCCTATTTTAAATGCATTAACACTATGGGAAATCCCTTCGTACCCAACTATGCTACAGAAGCAGGTCAACATTTTTACTCCTCTGATTCATTTATTGTCAGCTAACACCATACAATTGAATGTTAAATTTAAACAATTCATATTCAACCATACAATTTTATGACCATGTTAAAATATTTCCTCAACGCTATTTTGAGACTTGTGGAGTCTTTCTTTATTTAACTCTCTTATTTTAGTTTTGTTTGCATATAACATTGTCTATCTCCTTAATTTAACAAGCCTTTTTAATTAGCGATGCATTTTTTAATGGCATGCTTTTGACATTGAGATCTAGGGGTGTGTTTGAGGAAGATTATTTAATTTGATCGTTGTTCAATCAGTTTTGATTGTGCAATTAATTTGTAAATTAAAAGATGAAGCAGTTTGTATCAGCAGTAGTCTAATCGTAAATTAAAAAGCACCCTATAGGTTGCTAGATTAAAAGGATGAGTTTTAATTTATATATAGAGGTCAAGTTGTTATTGCTAATGGGAAGGTGTGGGTGTACTGTAGCACCGATTGTTAGCTGTATAATATGGAGAGGTGAGTCGGTGCCCAATTGTGTAGGGAAAACTCTCTTCTTAGGTTCACAGAGGTGAGACTATTATTTTCTGTATGTTTGGATGATGTTCAATCATCGATGGTATGGCACTATTTCTTTTTCTCATTCAAAATATCTATCTATGGTCTTACTTGCATAATTGAACCAGCATCAATATTCATATCCTTTTGGAACACTAATTATGTATATGCTGAAGATGCCTTTGCTCGATACTCATTATTAACACCCTTTTGTTGAATTGTCATGAAACATTGACAAGATTATGACAAATATGCATATGTTTACTTTGTTCCCTATCATTGCACTATTTATCCTATTAGAAAGTTGATCATGTAGCTACTCTATGGTTCATAACATTGTCATTGTTTGTTGCCTTACCATCCTCTTGTAGCTATTCTATCTCATTACTGGTAATGGATTGAAAATATCCTTTTGAGAATGTTGTCTGTCATTACTCCTAACATGTATCATTGTATCGTATCATGGATATGTTGCTATTAGCATTACTCTGATAATTTATGATTGTTCTATAACAGTGATCCATTGACATTGTTCAAGTTTTTCACACTTAAATTTCAGAGAAATTTTTTCAATTTTTTTTTTTTAATCTACTGAGAATTTATGGTGTATTTGTTGAAGGCTTATTGATTGTTACAAAATGTCTCCTCATACAAATGAATTGCTCTATCTTTTCATAACAGTGAATGTGTCTATTGCATCTTGACTGTACCTTGTGGAAACAATGCCTTTTCTTTACCTATTACTGTTTGTGGCCTCTCAACTGATGCTTGTTTATCTGATTAACAGTGGTAACTACTTTTGCCATTGTATCATTAGCTCCTCTCTATTTTGACACCATGATTCTTGGGAATTATTATTTTTCCTTGCCAATCATACCATGAATGGTAAAGCAGGTTTAGGCCAATCATACCATGAATGGTAAAGCCTTGTTTATAAATCCTTTTGGAACATCTTTCAGGACATATATTTATAGCATTTCTTAGAATAGAATTTATCAGTCCAAAATGGTGAAGCTTGTGCATCCCAATCCTAAGCATAAAGCTGATTTGGAAGCTTGAACTAAAGTGGGTTGGGTGTTTACTAGTTTTAGCAACTACCTATATTGGCATATTGGCATAATGCATCAAATGGTACCATGAAAATGTGATTCAATTAATCTACATCCATCTAAATTATATACATGATGCAATTAATCAAGGCTGGCCATGAAACTATATTCCCTGTAATCTAAAGTTCATTTCAATGATATTTTTGTAAAACATGATTAGTAATATTACATACTTATATAAATGTATATGTGCCTATATAAGAACCATATATATGCACATATACATGTATATAATAATATTATTAATCGTGTTTTACAAAAAATATCTTCTATGTTTTTCCCTCATTCAGATTTATTTCCTAATGTAACAATGCTAACAAATTCAACACCTATAGATAATAACCAGCTAGGAATACATATACAAATAGTTGTGTCAATAAAGTACACACATTTCTTGGCTTGTCCTCTTGCTGCCTATGACTGTTGATTTTGTATCTCAAACCTACTTTTATGTGTACTTTTCAGGGATGGATCTTACCAACAATATAAACATTCAAGGACGCATTTGTAGGAAGACCAGAACTACTCGTATTCACGCACTTATTCTTGCTATCCTTGGAGTAGCCAAAGCAGTGTCTGTGCTTCAAGGTAGGCAAACAAAGCATAATGAAAGAAGTGATGGAAGTGTTTTTTATAAATGCATTATTCATTCGAATGAGGTGCACTGTCACGACCAAATTTGCATGAGTGCAACAACCTTCTTTCAACTAGCCAATCTTGTAAGGCAAAAAGGAAGCCTATTAGATACGATGAGCATAACGTTAGAAGAACAATTAGTCATGTTCCTCCACACCCTTGGCCACAATCTGAGGAATCATAAGATTGCCCACAACTTTGGTCACTCCGGAGAGACAGTAAGCCAATACTTCCACAAGGCCTTGACAACTATCTTAGCACTCCATGCGGATTATTTCCTACTACCTAGTCCAAACACACCTCCTGAAATTAGTGGGAAGGACCGTTTCGATCCTTAGTTCAAGGTAAACCCCCTGGTGCTACAAATTTCTTTGCCTTAGTGATAATCTTATTACTGCATGTTTATTGACTATAGTTTTTATTTCTATAAGATTGTGTTGGAGCAATTGATGGAACCCATATACCAGTCATTGTCAATGTCGACTTATAGCGTAAATATCGGGATAGAAAAGGGAACTTGTCACAAAATGTTATGGCTATCTCTTCTTTTGATTATAAGTTTCAATACATTCTTGTTGGTTGGGAAGTGTCTGCTATAGATAGTCATGTTCTAGCTTCAACTCTCACTAGAGCCGATCCACTTGTAGTTCCCCTTGGTATGCCATTTCACACTGTATGTTTACTAAATAAAATGATAAATGTTTCACAATGTCAATGTTTCACAGTTTAACAATATATGTTATTTTGTAGGAAAATATTATTTAGTCGACGTTGGATATCCAAATGTACCAGGATTTCTAGCACCTTATCAATGTACACATTACCACCTGAAGGAGTTTTCAAGAGCAAACCCTATAAACAGCCCACAAGAGTTGTTTAACCACCGACACTCCTCTCTTAGAAATGTAATAGAGCGTATATTTGGCATTTTGAAGCAGTGTTTTCCTATCCTGAGGCATGCAATGTCTTATCCAATCATGACATAAGCACGTATTGTTTTGGCATGTTGCATACTACACAACTTCATTACTATAGAGGACAATGTTCCATCTGAAGTGGTTATTGAAGAGGACAATGATCGTGATGGCATAAATGTACCAATACTTGAGACATATGGGTTGAGTCAGCGTGATAGGGATGATTGAGGGAACTTTAGAGATGATATATAAAGTAGGATGTGGGAAGACTACATACGTAGAGAATAGTTGTAGTTTTACAAGACCTTTCTTTGTTCTTTAATGTGCTTTCATTCCTAGCTGGTTATTGTCTATGCCTCTTGACTTTGTCAGCCTTGTTGCATTAGGAAATATAAATGGAATACACCAAGGAGTACCACATGATGAAGATCAATCATACTGTTGTAATGTTGATGCTCAAATCATGTGTTCTCATAGTTTACATATACAAAATTCTTTGAAAGAAATGAAGCCTGTGTATGATTTGTAACTCTGATTTCTCTTTGATTAACATTCATGCTTATTGTTCTTTGATTTTGATCTCTTCAAAATGTGTGTATCTTGTTTGACATTTGTGTATCTTGTTTGACACTTTGTCTTCTAAATGGGGATTGAGACAACAGTAATTTGGCCCTCAAATTCCAATTCCACCTTTTCATGTGGAAGATGTACTAGAGCATATATACTATAGCATATATAGTACAACTGTATGAACATAGTAGACCATATATACTAAATCGATGTGCAACAGAATGAACATTGATTCAGTGTGCAACAGAATGAACATTGATTCAGTGTGCAACAGAATGAACACTAATTCAGTGTGCAACAGAATGAACACTAATTCAGTGTGCAACATAATGAACACTAATTCAGTGTGCAATAGAATGAACACTGAATCAATGTGCAACAGAATGAACACTGAATCAATGATCATTCTATTGCACACTAATTTAGTTACTCAAGAATACCACTTATCATTATTCTTGAGCAACTAAATTAGTGTCTTGTATTGTTCATTCTGTTACACACTGAATCAGTGTTCATTCTGTTGCACACTAATTCAGTGTTCATTCTATTGCACACTGATTCAGTGTTCATTTTGTTGCACATTGATTTAGTTTCTCAAGACACTAATTCAATATTGTATACTTGAGCAACTGAAATAGTGATTCAGTATTGTATTCTTGAGCAGCTAGTAGCTATACTTCATTCTGTTGCACACTGATTCAGTTGCTCAAGACACTGATTCAATATTGTATACTTCATTCTGTTGCACACTGATTGAATTAGTCAAGACACTGATTTAGTATTGTATTCTTCATTCTATTGCACACTAATTTAGTTGCTCAAGTATACAATACTAAATTAGTGTCTTGAGCAATTGAATCTATGTGCAACAGAATGAAGTATACAATACTGAATTAGTGTGCAACAAAATGAACACTGATTCAGTGTGCAACAGAATGAACACTGAATCAGTGTTCATTCTGTTGCACACTGATTCAGTTGCTGAAGACACTGATTCAGTATTGTATACTTCATTTTGTTGCACATTGATTCAGTTGGTCAAGACATTGATTTAGTATTGTATACTTCATTCTATTGCACACTGATTCAGTTGCTCAAGTATATAATACTGAATCAGTGTCTTGAGCAACTGAATCAGTGTGCAACAGAATGAAGTATACAATACTGAATCAGTGTGCAACATAATGAACACTAATTCAATATTGTATTCTTGAGCAACTGGTAGCTATACTTCATTCTGTTGCACACTAATTGAGTTGGTCAAGACACTGATTCAGTATTGTATACTTCATTCTATTTCACACTGATTTAGTATTGTATTCTTGAGCAACTGAAATAGTGATTCAGTATTGTATTCTTGAGCAGCTGGTAGCTATACTTCATTTTGTTGCTACTTTTCATCTGATTAAATAATATTTTTGCCATGTCCTTCCTACCTTTTGCACAAAGTGACTCAATAAGAGATGTGTATGCCCCAAATGTTGACTGAACACCTTCCCAGTTCATCTGTTCTAGTATTCTGAATGCATCTGCTAATTGTTCCCCATCTATCCCTATAACTCTTAATGAAATTCTTTGGAACTGTGATGAATTCATCCACTGTCCCTGTTTGTCTTAGCTGAGTTGGATTCTTGAAATCCTTTTGGGGATGTTTATGATCAAATATTTTAATTAATTTCTATGAGAATTCTTCATTGGCAAGACTAATCATTGTGTGATTAATAACAATTGGTTTCTATTATGGTTATGAGTCTTAATTTGGTTATATCATTTGCTATTGACTAATCCTTAATAATGGTTGCTGACTCATGAGTTCCAAAGTTTTGAGTTTGATCCAAAATGCCTCATTTTTTATATCTTCAAACAACTCCCACATGGCCTGATATTCATGTGCATTGCCCAAAATATGAATAATCAAATCCAAGCTTTCTAGAGAGCGTCTATACCCAGGCTGTTGCCCAATCCATTGAAAAAATCTTGAGAAAGGTCCTTTAGATTCAGTTTGTCATATTTAACATCCAAGAGAGATTCACGAGAGCAATGATCTACTATGTTCATTCTGTTACACACTGAATCAATGTTCATTCTGTTGCACATTGATTCAGTTGCTCAAGAATACAATACTGAATGAACATAGTAGACCATATATACATGCATACTTAGCTACATGCAAATGAGAATGGATAATAAAGAAATATATTACATATTGTTGGATATCATGCATAAATGCAATATTTTCAATTATATTCCATTGTTGTATGACTCTTTCTTTAATATCCATTCTCATTTGCATGTAGCTAATGATTGCATATAATAGGTGGTGTAGGTGATGTCCTTCATAGAACTCATGATGTCCATGGAGGATGAGGTTCAAGTAAGCCAATCAATTTCTTCCTCCAAGAAAGCTATGTGGACAAGAGAAATGGAATGAAAGTTCATGAACTTGCTCCACGAGCAAGTTCACCTAGGAAGGAAAGACGAAGGGGGCTTCAAAAAAGAAGCTTGGACCGCCATTGAGAGGAAGTTCAATGCTGAGATGAACCTCAAATTGTCAAAGGAAAATTTCAAAACAAGCTTAAAGGATGGAAGCAAGGTTTTGGAGTTATGAGAGAGTTGAAGAATATGAGTGGGTTTGCATGGAATGAGGCTACTCAATGTGTGGATGCTAATGAAATGGTGTGGGAGGAGCTTCTAAAGGTAACATGCTCTTTTGAATATTTGGTTTAAGCAATATTTCCTTCTTATTAAGTTAGATATAAGACAAAGATCTAATTCATCCATCATGACAACATGCAGAGAAAATAATTCAAAAGTGCCAAAGTGTATAAGAGACAACCCTTCCAGTACTACAATGACCTAGCCTTCATTGTGGGTAATGGCATAGTTGAAGGTACCGTAGCTACTACTGCACATGAGACAAAAGAAGGGCTCAATATAGATGGGCCCACCTATGTGTATTGTGATGAGGATGTCCCTATGAGTAAACCTCTTAACACTACAACTGATTTGGATGATGAGTTATATCATTCCAATCAATCAAGTGCAAGTGGTAACCCAAATCCTTCAACACCGTCAGTAAGGAGGGGAAAGAGGAAGAAGACAACTGTGGCTGGTTCATTGGATGCGATTTGTGAAACTATGAAAAGAATAGAAGAGGACTTCCATTTGCCTCTTGTTATTAAAATGGATAATTCTGAATCTGATTCTATCTTAGATAGCATGTATGAGGCCCTCGAAGGCATCCTTGATTTGAGTCAAGGCACTATGCTAAAGGCATATGACACCTTCATGGTTGAAACTGAAAGAGCCAAAGGGTTCTTGAGAATGAATGAAGAGGAGAGAGTGCAGTACATTGCAATGAAGTTTGTAGACCTCTAGCTACTTTTGTTTCATTTTAAGTCTTGTTACTTAAACATTAGCGAGGCTAGCCAAGATAATTTTTAAGTTGGCAAGGTTAGCCAAGATACTTGTCTTATCAACATCATATAGTTGATATCAGTGTGATATTGTTTTGTTTTGTTGAAACTCAAATCACGTGTTTTGATATAGTTGATATCATGTGGTGATGACATTGTTTTTGTTTATCAACTTCTCTACTATATATGCTCTAGTATATATTTCTTCTATTTCAGCCATGATGATATTGTTTTTACTATTATTTCATGCATTATAGATTGCATTCATGATTTACTTAAAAATAAATGTAGTTGTTATTTCTGCTTGTGTTTGTCTTGACTTGGTTAGTCTTGTTGCATTAGAAAATATAAATGGAATACACCAAGGAGTAACACATGATGAAGATCAATTATAGTGATAAATTATGTTGTTCTATTGCAAAGTATCAAAACTTTACATTTTGAATTCTTCAAAACTATTTCAGGAGTACTTGTATGTATGGGTGCTCTACCCAAATTTTGTGTGTTTATATCAGATTGTTGGTTTATGTATGGAGCCCATGTTGGTAAATTATTGTAATTTCAAAACAGTATTGTAATATTCTTTTGTTCACTTCTACTGTGGTTACAAGTTATCCTATTTCTATGATTCTTTCTAGTGTGCTTACAATTATCCTATTTGTTCACTTCTAGTTCTGTCTGTCTATTTTATAATCTATATGGAATTTATGATTTAGTAAATGACCTGAGCTATATGTGTACTAAAGAGTTGGCTAATGAATAATCTTATCTATTCATTCCAACTTATGTTGTTCATTCTATTGCACACTGATTCAATAGCTGAAGAATACAATACTGAATCAATTTTTTGAGCAATTGAATTAGTGTGCAACATAATGAAGTATAGCTACTAGCTGCTCAAGAATACAATACTGAATCACTATTTTAGTTGCTCAAGTATACCACTTATCATCATTCTTGTGCAACTAAATCAGTGTCTTGTATTGTTCATTCTATTACACATTGAATTAGTGTTCATTCTATTGCACACTGATTCAGTTGCTGAAGAATACAATATTGAATTAGTGTCTTGAGCAACTGAATCAGTGTGCAACAAAATGAAGTATACAATACTAAATCAGTGTCTTGACCAACTCAATTAGTGTGCAACAGAATGAAGTATATAATACTGAATCAGTGTCTTGACCAACTCAATCAGTGTGCAACAGAATGAAGTATAGCTACCAGCTACTCAAGAATACAATACTAAATCAGTGTTCATTTTGTTGCACACTGATTCAGTATTGTATACTTCATTCTGTTGCACACTCATTCAGTTGCTCAAGACATTGATTCAGTATTGTATACTTGAGCAACTGAATCAATGTGCAACAGAATGAAGTTTACAATACTGAATCAGTGTCTTGAGCAACTGAATCAGTGTGCAACAAAATGTAGTATACAATACTAAATTAGTGTCTTGACCAACTCAATCAGTGTGCAACAAAATGAAGTATAGCTACTAGCTGCCCAAGAATACAATACTGAATCACTATTTTAGTTGCTCAAGTATACCACTTATTAGTTTCTCATTTTTTTAGTCCTTCCATGTCACCTACATCTTCATGTTTTCTCTTATTTAATTTCATACACATGATCATGCCACATTCTTTGTACATAATCTTTCCCAGAGCATAATAGCAACATTCCATAGATTGTGGAAATCTTTGCAGTACACAACACCCATCTGAGGACTATACCAAGAGTTACCATGTTCACCAATTTCAGGTCTTCCCATGAATATACCATTGGGAAAAACATAGATAGGAAGAAGACAGGAACAAAGAAAACATAGCTCCAAAGGAAATATTTCTTATAGTGTTCTATTTCTTTGTCCCTTTCATAGTCTCTTCCTCCTGAAGGACTATGTAGGCTTGCTTTGTAATAATTTGGTTTAGGCCTTTCTTGTTGAATGCATTGTATTATAAATCATTGGCCTATTAGAGACATTCAGTGCTGTTGTATTTGAATCCATTTCTACAAAGTTCACACCAGGCAGTGACTGTAGAGAAATCTCTATAAGATTTGCTTCTTCACTCGAGTTTACTCCTTCCACTCTTAGGTGAACTTTGTTTATTTCATCTCTTGCGTTGATTAAGTTTGACTCAAAACCCACTTCTGCAACTGATTGCATTATCTGAGCAATTGTGCATTGCTTGGGGTCATAGTGTACCTTTGCTTCATCTAGTGCAAGTGCAACTACTGCCTCCTTAACTCCCTTTATTCTCTTTAGAGTTTGTAAGATGGACTCTGAACATCTTGTGTAGGTCATACCCCTGATTCTTAATCGAAAAACTGCAAAGGTGTCCTCATTGACATCCTTAATTAGTTTTTCCTCAAAGCCTGCATCCTCTATGGCTTCTTTAATTATGTTGTGCTGGAAAAGAAATCACGCTAATAAATGTGTTACACCATATAGGAAAATGATCTATGTTTTGCATAATTGACCCTTAGAACTATTGCAATAGTCTTCATTTTCCCTCATTCAAAACTTGAATTTAGGACAATCCTCCTTGCCATAGGGTATTCATAGTACATTTTGTTTGGTCCTTAAAGATTGGTTGATTTCCTTGGCTCGAGATGGACATATACCTGCTTGGTTGTGGGAGGTAGTACTTGGTTATAAGGATCTACATTTGTTTGTTATCATGGTCAATATCAAGTTTGTACTTGTTATAAGGATCTATATTTGTTTGTTATCATGGTTTATTTCTGGTGAGATTAGAATACATGGTTTGTTGTTGTAGCAATTCACAAAAACTACAAGATGGAGTAGTTTTTGAAAATAGTACTCCAACTTGTACAAATTTTGTACGTTACTCCAACACCTACTTTTTTGGTTGCCATCTTATGTACATGTCATCATGAAGAATACAAAATGGACAGTTCTGAGAGTACACATATGTTGTTCATGATTTCAACTTACAATCTATATTTCTAATGACTACACATATTTTTGATGTTACTCCTTGGTGTATTACATTTATTATGGGAACTTTGCACGGTGTGTCTTCACACCACCATTTCATTGTTGGATTTTGTTCTTCCCCATCTTCTATGTATGAGTATACATGTCTTATTAGATCCTTTCAGTTTCAAATAGAAAGTCTCTTTAATCAACCATGGATTGTAGAGTATATTTGATTATGTGGAGTTTCTAAAATTTTATGAAGTGTATTTGAATGAACTCTCATTACTTCTTCACCGCTCATATGTTGTTCATGATTTCAACTTACAATCTATATTTCTGATGACTACACATATTTCTGATGTTACTCCTTGGTGTATTACATTTATTATGGGAACTTTGCATGGTGTGTCTTCACACCACCATTTCATTGTTGGATTTTGTTCTTCCCCATCTTCTATGTACGAGTATAGATGTCTTATTAGATCCTTTCCGTTTCAAATAGAAAGTCTCTTTAATCAACCATGGATTGTTAGAGTAGATTTGATTGTGAAGTTTCTAAAATTTTATGAAGTGTATTTGAATGAACTCTCATTACTTCTTCACCGCTTAAAACTATTTGTAGTACCCAAGTAAGATGATTGTACTATACTATGCCCTTTTCAAGCCTAGAAATATAGCGGTGAGCAATCAACAGCTTCAATGTCCCTCAATTCAAGTCTAGTCAACATATAACAAGGACAAAGCATGCAGGGAAATGAAGATAGTAGATAAGAATTAGTTGTGCAGGAAGTGGCCATGACCAAGAAGCACAGTAGTTGTAGATGATCATGCAGGCAGTACTTGATTCAAGAGAAATCAAAGTCATGGATCACAAAACCACTATCCTCCTAGATCCGAAAAGGGTATAAGCCTACACCATTTCGTCTTTCCCGGGAACTCCCAATTGTTTTAAGCAGAGAAGTTATGCTCGAGGAAAATTGTAAAAATGAAAATAAAAGTAGCAGGTTCGTTGAACATTAGTATGTTTCTTTTTATTGCAATTATAATTAGTTCCTTTGTTCCTTAGTAATTGATTTTTATTGCATCGTTGTCTTTGGTTTTTCATTTTGTTTTGAGTGTCCAGTGATTTAAAACAAAGACTTTGACTTAGCCAAAAAATGTGCAAGTCTACATGTCATGCCCTGCAAGGGAACCGGGGAAGAGAACACAGATTCTCTTTGTAAAAGAAAAACCTAAGTAATGATTTATGAAAAATTTTGAATTTTTAAAACAATTATAAGAACAAAACTTAAACTTAGTTTCCTCCCAAGGTTCCCTTCTATTTAATGCATGATTCATTTAAGTCCATTTAGTAAACTAACAACAAGATATACTTCTCAAAGCAAATTACATCATATCACTATAAGATTCTTTATTAAGAACTACAAAGTACTTTCATTTCAATTTTCCATTTAAAATCATCTACATTCCTAAGTACCCTTTATGAACAATATAAATTTTAAATCAAATAGAATCATCTAAACCATTTGATACATTGCAAGTAATACATTTGTTTTTCAATAGCCTTTTTTTTTCACTTAAATAAGAAACATACTACTATACTTGAAATGTTACCAAATCCTTTTTCTTTTCCAACATACATTTGATACATAAGGTTCACATCCCCCTTTTCCCTTTTTCCTAAGTCTACCCATTCCAAATACATCATTTTGAAATACATTACTGATTACATTACATTCAACTCCTAATGGGAGGTAACAATAATTTTACATCATGAAATATAATTACAAAGCCTTCATTCTTCAAATTAGTACATAAGCAAGCATGGATCTTCAAACACTGCATCCGCAACAAATACCTCAATAAAAATATTTACCACCCAACCATGTGGATACCTAAAAAGCCCACTCCTCCATGCTAGGAGATAAACACCAAGGTCCACAAAGAAGGAATAGCTAGGCCAAACCTAGGGTTGGGTAACCTTTCCCAAATAGCAAATAAAAGATGATCAAAGTATGAATCTTTCCCCAAAAGGCTCTAAGGCTTGGTAGAAACTCTAAGCAACAACCTAAGTGAGTGTCATCACATAGCCCTCACTCCTTGGGTTGTCTTGGTACTAGCCACTCCGGGCCCCGGCCCCCAAGTAGGCACATGCGGGATCGAATGCCTTTCGTACTGACAAGCGCTATTCGATCATTTTACGCATAGGTACCTTCTCCCACTCCCATCCATAGCCTTTACTAGCGCTAATGGCATGGGCGAGGCACATTTAATCTTTTTAATATTTTAACCCATTCCCATAAGTTTAATTAAGTTTTCACTTGTTAAATAACTCTTCAGTCGGTTATCCTGGTTCTAGCCACTTAGGGCCCCGAACCTGCACTGAGAGCCACTCACTAGGTGTCGTTAGGTTTTCTACCCTTGACCACATTTCACAATCACATCATAAACATAGTAGAAACATATCATAAACACATTTGTAAGATTGCATCAAAGAGTAGAAAATAATAAGATAGTTTATGAACGTTTAGGGAAAT
Organism: Chamaecyparis obtusa; assembly: GCA_027943335.1. Classification (NCBI taxonomy): domain Eukaryota; kingdom Viridiplantae; phylum Streptophyta; class Pinopsida; order Cupressales; family Cupressaceae; genus Chamaecyparis; species Chamaecyparis obtusa. Next base: position 522,551 of record BSBK01002259.1, read on the forward strand.
TAGGAACGTTTAAGGATGTTTAGAATGTCTTGATCCTTTAGACAACCCTAAACCCTAAACTACTTCCTAAACACATCCTAACCCTATTAAGGCATCTAAATGCATTGGATATAACCTCCGCCAAACATATTTAAGGTTTTCACAAATTTCCATATGCCAAAAGATAATGTTCCATAAATTTCCATCTAAGTTTGAAATTTGACTAAGTCTAATTTTATTAAAATCTAAAATCTAGAAGTTGCAACTTAACTCCTAGAAATCTAAAACCTATTCCAATCAATTTGAAAGGTACCTAATCCCTTTATACAAGTATAACTTAAAGTATAAGGAATTAAGTACGTAAACTTATACTTAAATGTTATACTTGTATACTTGTATAAAGCGAATATTATTAAAACCCATATTTAAAAATTTAAATAAACAAATATAATTTCCACCAAATATTTATAAACCAACTAGACTATGAAATTCCTATTAAACCATAACTAAATTTAATAGCAATCTAAGTATCCTAGATTTAATATTCATTAAAATCTAAAAACAAAGAAAACCCCTACCACAAATTAAATTAAAAATAATAATTTAGAAGTGACTTATGGGGGGGACCCTGTGGGCCCCGCACCCCATTGACCTAGCACCCTGCGCACTTTCCCAACTCACGGGTATTGCTACTGCAGTACCTGTTGCCGTAGCAGTGCCTGCCAGTGCTACGGTTGGGAACCGTGAGGAGAGTGGGGAAGGTGGTGGCCCCCACTTCCAAACCCTTTCATTTTTTTGTTTTGTTTTATATTAATTTATTTTTTTATAAATCATTTTTTTTTAAACATAACTTTATTTAAGCATCTATAATTATTTATGCATAACTTTATAACTATATAGTTTTTTTTTTAATTTTATTGTTTTACATTAATAATTTATTTATTAATTTTTGAAGCACAACTTTATTTATACATACATAATTATTCAAGTATAACCTTATTTAAGCATAATATTATTTAAGCATATATTATATTGACAGCTAATAGATATATTATTTATTTTGACAACAAATAAAATATAGAATACTACCCATATTTCTTACTAATAAACTATCTACAAATAATCTATTCTCGAATTCATCCTATGCTTAAATAAATGGCTGTCATTGTTCATTATTATAGCAATTTATATATATTTGTATAAACAGCTACTATGATATAGAAATTAATGACATAATACAATAATGTATTTACATCGGACATAATACAATATCATATAAATGGCTCACAGAATAATGTATAAATATTTTGCACATATGGATACAAATAAACATATACAGCCGCATTCAAACATAACAAACATTCTTAATATAAAAGAGAATAATCTCTCAGTATGGATTCCAACCTGGAGTCCTGCAGAGATCGGTTGATGAAGGAAGATCAAATCCTCTCCAACGTTTCCAGCTCTCCTTTGAATCCCTTTGCTTGCAATCTTCCAGCCTCTACCCGTAACAATCCAAATGCCAAACTCACAGAATAAGGGACTTCTCTCCTTAAAAATATCAATTTTTCTACATTAATAATACTAATCCTCTTCTCGAAATCAATTCTTCTCCCCCAACTCCCATACATAGGAAAGCCTTTCCTGTAAATAGAATGGAGGAGGTGGTTGCACAGGTAATCCAACCGATGCAACCATCTCAACTATCCATTCGTTAATAGTTAATGGGATGGTTAGCAAAAATCATTCCCGTAAAGGTGAATACATTTTAAATAAGACTATAATCTATGTTCCCTAAATTTAAGGGTGTTAAAATAAATAATATAATCTCAAAATTAATTTACTAACTTATTTAACTATGGTAATAGAATTTACCAATCCTATTTACCACTTATAAAAATAACATAAGAATAGTTTCCTTCACACAACTAATTAATTTATTATATAATAATATATTAATATATGTATTCATAGGCATATGTGTGCACCCATATGCTTATGGTACACATACCATAAATAAGACACATTATTATTAATATTAAATATTAAAATAACATTATTATAAAATATATTATTTATCCATACACTAATCCACATTCTAAAATATATATCAGGTAGCTACTAACATAAGTTAGATTTTTCCACTATTTATATAAAATATTTTATTATTACTATTGTCATAGTCACTTTGTTATTATGAGTATTATAAAATAATACCATAAAATTATTCATTATTATAGGTATTAAAATCACATGATTTAAATCACATACCGACTCGTTCCTAACGAGATATGCTAGTATAATAGTAGCTACTACTAAAGATAAATTGCTAAATCATACCTTCAATGAACAATGATTCACATCAATATACCATGAAGACAAGAACTAGCTACAAGATCCACAAATCCAACAACTACGAGATCACACAATACATCCACACAAGGGACTGAATCAACACTTCCCACCTAAGGATAAAAGGATCAAAGGTGAAGTTTCTTCCTGTGGAACTTGGTGATATCTCCGTAACAACAACAATGATCGAGGATTTTGAGGGATCGCTCAGACCTGTGGAGCTAGGTGGAGACAATACCTGGTACCTGCAATCCTGCATCACCAAGAAGAGATGCATATATATACATATGGATATACAAATCAGATATATACAAGCAGATGACCAGGATCGATACATCGTGTGGACCTTAGCTAAGTGAGTAACTACGACTTCGTCCTGAGTCATGAAACCACATCAAACACATATCCATGAAACATAAAACATCATGATAATGGTTAGATTCAATCCTTGGGTTAGATCCATAAAACATATAAAAATAGATGGCTTTCTAATCTCATAAACATATAAATGATAACCATAAATGAGCATATCCATCATATCATCATTCACAAAACATAAATGTAAATGTATAGTCCTGACCATCATAATAAAAATGTCCAAATCAGCAAAGTCTAAGTATCACCATAGGAGAGGTATTACACTACATTAGTATGTTTCTTTTTATTATAATTATAATTAGTATGAATAAACAAAATAATATCAATGCAATATTTGTCATTATAGCATCGATGAATTCGGTGAATGTACCTATGTGTCAATGCGATGTTGGGCCATGCATGTTGAGGATGTCATGCACAACAAGTAATCCTGGGTGTCAATTTTGGTGTTACCCAAATAGGAAAAAGGTTTGGATATGTAATTACATTTTATGTTTATAAATAATGTGACAACTAATCATTTTAGGAAGAATTGATGTAGATTTGGTATTGTAGGGAAATAGTGGATGTCAATACTTCCGGTGGGTCGATGAAACCACATTTACGTCTACCCCATCTACATCTATACCTGATGTAGGAAATGACTACAACTTGTGCAAGGATCAAGAGGCAGATAGTGCCGTCAAGATTACTTCAATGGTGAAAGTAGAAATCATGTTTCTGTGATGCCTTCTTTGTGTAGTTTGTGCACTACTTTGTTGGGACCATATGCGTAAATGTGGTTAACAAAGGGCTATTGTAGATACATGAAGTTTTTTATAATTTCAAGTAGATACGTTGGACATATTTTGATAAACTCGTGAACCTTTTTGTTGTTTATGACTTCATTATGATTTTGAATATAAAATTAAACAAAATTAAATATTAACCTTATTAAAAAAAATTAATTTTTTTTTATGATTTTCTATATAAAATAAAATAAAATAAAAAATAAATATTTATGATTTTTTCTATAAAATTAAATAAAATAAAAAAATCAATGAAAAAATAAATTAATAAAAATAAATTATTGTATTAAAACAATTCAAAAAATAAAATAAAAATCATACTCGAATTCCAATTCTAGTTTCAAAAAGTGGAACCAAATAGAGGAAATACATCTTCTCGCTCATATTCCGGGTCAACCAAACGGTCCAAACTATAACCAGAAAATGAAAAACTGGATTATCAAATCCATAATTTGACCATTTCTAGCATTTGATCAAATGCAACATTTCCTAATTCCCACTACCAAACGGGCCCTAAAACACTTGGAATTCGTTGGCACATTCTTTTCCGCATGCAAACTTTATGGCCCATAATTTCATGGCAATAAATTCCATGACAACTTTGCTAACGTTCTTTATTTTCCTAGGCCTTGATATTTTCCCTATCTTATTTTTCTATTTGATAACAAATTTGAGTTCAGAATAAAGCTAAATGCAATCTTCATTAGAAAAAGAAGATTGGGATCCTCTCTAACCTATCTCCTGTTGTAAAACCGTAGGAACCCTCTCTAATCACTATTTTGGATTGGAGTTCCTCATTTTAAAAAAAAAATCTGAGCTTTTCATCGGCTCCGGTCTTTTGTTCAAGTAGCTCCAATACTTCTAGTCATTTTCTTGTTTTTGTTTAATAAACTGCATACATGTAGTATTAGTAGCTTTGTTTAGTTTCTTTTGCTTTTCTCATTGTTTCAAATAAAACAGTTAACTGTAAAGTTTTTTCTTTTTTAGCATCAGTCTTTAATCAGGCATGTAAGATTCTGTTAACTCATGCAAACTAATGCATTGAGTTTGGTTATTTTATTTTTCTTTATTTTATCTCTGCAATTCGTAGCCTTAGATCTCTTTAGATTGACTTCATTTATACCATCTTGTATGCAGTTTTATGAGTAAAGGAGAAATAATACAATTTTTAGATTTTTTTCCTGTGATTTATGGTCTTGGCTATTTGCAAAGCATTGAGCAAATTCAATATTTATTTATTTGGAAGTTCTCATTTCTATATAGTGTGAGAGCTTCTTTTATTTTTTAACAACTAGTAGTTAAGGAAAAATGATAGTCTTATATACCCAATCACAAGGAAAAGAAACCATTTGACAAAAATCAACAAATTTGGGAGGTGAAGGAAGATTCACATCCCCTTGGTAGCTTTAAAATAGGGGTGCTCTACTCAAGATCATGTCGAATGTCTTCCATACATTAACTGGCAGGTAGTAGGTAGTTTTTCTTCATTTTCTATCTTGCTAGTCAGTATAGTAAATTGGTAACTTTCAGAATGTCATGTGAATTTTTACCTAAAAAGAGCTTTTGATGAAAATCTATGTTAAAACATTACTTCATATTGATTAGTGTACATACAGATGTCCTTTCTAGAATTCATTACTGCTTCATATGTTAGATGCTGCTAGTAATTCTCTTCATTTTCATGATATATACTTAGTCTTCATTTTCATGATATATACTTAGCTTTTTGGGTTTGTATGATCTTGTACAATTTCCATAATTTTTTATTTTTTTTTCAGTTTTTTGGCTTTTCCTTTTTCCTCTGCCCTTTCTCAAGTTTGCCATGCCTTGTTGATAATTTCAAAACTATACTTCACTGGTTATTGCATACTCTTACTTTTAATTTTAAACTTTAAACTTTACAGTGAAGAAAAACTAAGAATAGTTGGAATTGATATTTTAGGCCTGAATGAGGTATAATGGAAGTCACTGATACTTTAATGCATATATAGCTTTAAAGTGAAATCAAGGTTTGAATTTAAAACAAGTTAATTAGACAACAATTTCTTCATTAAGATGTGTTATGTAAAAAGAACATGATTCTGTTTATTGTAATTTTAAAAAAAAAGGCTATTAGCAAAACACTTTTCATTACATTTCCAATGACATTTCAATGCAATAAACAAATAAATATAAATCTTTTGTAAAACTCAAACAACCCTGCCAGCATTTTGGCAGGAACTCCACTGCTTTGCAGCCTTGTTTTTAAAGTTTTACGGTGGTAGTGGTAAAGAAAGGACAACGTACTGATAAGCAGGGCGTGCAAGGGGCAAGAGGTTAGTTGCTTGCCCCTTGCATGCCTTGTGTGACAGTACGTTGTCCTTCCCTGATAGGTAAGTCTAAAAAAGAATGCATCTTTTAAATTTATCTAATAAGTTTCTATTTTCAATTTAAGTTGTTGTATAATATTAAAAATATTATTATATATTTTTTAAAGAAATTAAAATTTTATAATGTATTTTAAAAATAAATTAAAGTTTGAATTTATAAATTGATTTGGTAAATTTTTTATATAACTATAAAATTAAATTTTATTTTTTTCAATTTAATAGTTGTTTTCAATATTTTATTTCATAAATATTTATAATTTTTTTTAATGAAAATCTAAAAGTAACATATAATAGAATTTAAAATTTTATTTATTAAATATGTAAATTCAAACTTAAAAAAAAGAAGAAGATATTATAATTTCTTAATGTTATATAATAATAAATTTAAGTGAGAAATAAAAACTTATTATTAAATAAATCATTTAAAACTAAATAATTTTGAAGAAGTGGATTGTGGATATAAGTAACTTTTTTTATTCCTACAATAGAACTATAGACAACTAGTTATAGTAACTTGTTGGAGAAAAAAATGACTTTTGATTATTAAATTTGATTAGGTTTAGTTACGTAAAGTCATTTTTAACACTTTATAAAATTGCATTTATGAATGAAGAGTCACTTTTAACAATAGTACATTTTTTTAGATTCATATTTTAGTGTTTTAGGCATGTAATTTATAATTTCATTATAGTTAAAAAATATGAAATAATTTTTAATACTTTATCATAATTTTTTTATTATCTAAATTTTATTTTGTTAGAATTAAAAAAATAAAATAACATATATATAAATAAATTCAAAATTTTATCAATTGAATATATAAATTCAAATTGTAATTTATTTTTAAAAAATAATATAAAACTTCAATTTCTTGAAAAATGATATCATATATTTTTAAAAATTATACAACAAATCTAATTGAAATAAAAAAACTTTAAATATTGAAATAAAAAAATATGAGCCCTTTTATAAAGGATGCATTTATTTTTAAAAATTTTTACGGTGTCAATGGTAAACAAAGGACAACGTACTGTCAAGCAGGGCATGCAAAGGGCAAGCGGCTAGGTGCAAATATGTTGCACCATAGTCAGGGCACCAGCTATGGTGCAACATATTTGCACCAGCACTGGCTACGGTGCAACATATTTGCACCGGTCGTGTGCCATGCCCCCATTGGATGTCATGCCCATCGTTTTTGACACAATGCAGATGCCTGCACAATATGCCTATCAATTGTCACTTGTCACTTGTCACTTGTCATAGTTATGAAGGTGATTTCAAATGGTTTAACAAGTAGTTCTAATTTTTTTAGATTGTTATTATTATGTTTATATTACATCTTACAATTTATTATTATTATTATTATATTTATATCATTATAATTTTTAAATTTTTATAAAATAACTATTATTTATTTTGAATAGGTAATTTTTTTTTAATAAATACAAAATATTAAAATTAATTTTTAAAATTTTAATAGATATTTATTAAACAACTACTATTTATTTTGGATAAGTAAGAAAAATTAAATATATTTTTATTATTATATTTTTTATTTTTTAGTATATAGTAATAAAATAAGTATTATTTAATTTAGATAGAGAAATTGTAAGATGTTAGTAGTATGGGAGATAAGATTATGTTCTTACATTTATATTTACACTACTTTCTATCAATATATTATAAAATCTAACAAAACAATTTTATATATTATTAAATAAATTAATAATTTAATATAGTTATATTTGAACATATTACATTTATAATTATTATTGCAAAAGATTTTTTAAGAAAAAAGTAATTTTAAAAATTAATTTAAAATAATTTAAAAATAGTGATTATTAAAAATAAATAATTTTCATTTAAAAAAAAAAGAAGTAATTTTATAAACTTTCAAAAGAGTTCATTTAGAACATGAAGGTATTTAGATCCTTTATGACATGACCAAAACATTAGAATATATAACATGAAAAGATCAACTAGGTTAAAGATCTAACAACACATTTTCTGCAAACCAAAAGTAGTGTGAATATAAATTTAAGAAATCAAATTAATCTTATTTCCCATTCTACCCAATATCTTTAAAAAAATAAAAAAATATCCAATCTTTAAAAAAAATTAAAACTTACAATAATAGTAAAAAGTCATTGCCTCTTATAACTTTTTATTATTATGTTTATATTATGATAATTTTAAATTTTTATTATGATATCTTAAAAAAATTAGATATATTTTTATTGATATGTTTATATTGTGATAATTCTTAAATTTTTAGTATGGTATCTAAAAAAAAAAAGATATATTTGTTAGAATAACTGAGAGGGGGGTGAATCAGTTATCTAGTGTCCCAAAACAAAATGTATAATTCAAAAACAACTTCTTCAATTACTGCTGCTCAGTAAACAAAAATACATTCACTGTCTGTACTTTTACCGATTACTAGTCTAACACTTATAACTGTTACCGATCAAATCTAGCATGTAATATGCAAAGTATGATAACAAACAAATATCACAATCAACACATAACACAAGAGATTTAACGTGAAAACCCTGTAAAGGGAAAAACCACCTGGGACCGGCAACCCAAAAATGTTCACTCTTTTGAAGTGAGGTTGGTGAAGACCCAACCTTGTTAAAGGTTACAAACACATTGTCAGGTGTGACCTTGTTAGAGGATTTTAAACTAGAAGTTATCGTCCAACCAACAGTCACTCTGGGGTTGACAGGATAACAAATGTGTACTCTATGAGCAACATCCAATAAGACTTTCAGAGTCTACTCGGTTAAGAGATTTTGACTGTTTACAATGGTTAAATATGTAACAGTAAATGATCTGCCTTAATACAACTTCAATTGCAGATTATAGACCAATATTTAGCTCATTCAAATCCTTTTGATCAATATTCCACTTCAGTTTCAATACTATGTTAACTTACTGTCTGTCGATAATAACTCTTTGTAGCTTGGTAACTATTCTGCAGCTCGGTTCTTACTAACCAGTATGATCAAAATTGCATGAAAACTTCTTCACGCAAAATTTCTGCAACATCTAGTTCTTCTGGCATCCTTTCAAAATGAAACCCTAGTCTCTTATATAGACGAGTATATCATTTTCTTTCTGTCCATTAGATTTTGCCGCTTAATCATCTTCATTGATTTTGCCGCTTAAGGCTTCCTCGGCTGATGTGTCAATAACTCATTTCAATCTGCTTTGTTAGATCCTTTTGATTTATGTTAGATGTCGATCATCATAACAAACATTATCCGTTACCTCAGAATCATACACTTGCCACCTCATCAATCTTATCGGCTAAACTGATCATTTAATTCATTTTGTTCTCATCGATTAACAAAGTAATGCATCAATGAACACAAGCTTGGTTAACACTATCATCAGTATACACTGTGCTCCGTCGGTGTATACTAAAATGCTTTCATTTACCGACAACATTGCTTTGTAACATTCAGCTCTATTCTTCATCATAGATGAATGCAACATAATGAAGTTAATTCCATCAAGTCAAAAACTCATCAACAAGCCACTCAGTGAATTCCTTTTCCTCATCTGACATGTACATCTTTTTCTCATGTAGATTTCTCTGTTCTTCATCTCTTCCATTTTCCTTTAGATGTATTGGTAGTAACTTGCAAGATAAGTACTGTCAAGCTAGTTGACATCAATGATAATATAATACTGATTTAATCATATTGCATATCTAATCATCAACTTCTTAGTGATCTTGAATTACAGATTCTTCATTCTGGTTCCAAATCAGTTGTAGTCCATCAATCTCTCCCTTTGGCATTGATGGCAACTCAAGTAATATGAAATATGCCATGCACATACCAAACATATATTCTACAACTCTGTGAACAAATGATGTAAGTCGAATAGACTTAATATGTTTAATCACTACATTACTCAACATTTGTAAAGCTTTGATGCTTGTCATCATATGTGCTCTTTCAGTTCTCATGTTCCTGCTTCTGATTGTCTCTCCCTCAGATAGTTCTCATCGGTGTTGTTTCTCTCCCTTTATTTAACTCTCCTTTTCATATTATTTATCTCTCCCTTTGAAAATAATGCCAAAGAAACAAATAAACAAATAGCTCTTTCGATAGCCAAGTAATTCTCTATTGTCCATTACATTCCCTGTATCTCTATATACTGATATCTCAATCTATTCCAGTTCTTCAAACTTAATCACAACCTTGAACATGATTCAAAGTGTGAACTATGCTGCATCAACATGAATGATCTTTTGATAAGAGTAGGCTGATGCAACATGCAGATCACCTTAGTGATAGATAGACAGGGGACAGACCCCAAGTCTAGTCCTCAAGTATTCAAATGTGTCCTTCGGTAGAGGTTTTGTAAAGATATTTGCAAGTTGTTTTTTAGATGTGAGGAATTCCAATTTCACTTGCTTCTCTTGCACTTGTTCTCTTAAGTAATGATACTTAATAGATATATGCTTTGTCTTCGAGTGCATCACAGGATTCTTTGAAATATTTATAGCACTAGTGTTGTCACAATATATGATCACCGGATCAGTGATTACCTCATTCATCCCTTCCAACACTTGCTTAATGTATGCAATGTTTGGAAAATTAGTAGTAGCAGCAACATACTCTAATTTAGCTTTAGACTGAGAAATACAAGCTTGCTTTTTACTTGTCCAGGTCACAAGTCTTTCACCAAAGAAAAATGCTCCTCCAGTGGTGCTTTTTCTATCATCAACATTTCCAGCCCAATCAGCATCAGTGTAAACTTTCAGTTCAAACTTCCCTTCCTTAGGATACCATAATCCATAATTCTCTATTTTCTTTAGGTATCTTAGGATTCTTTTAGTAGCTATCATGTGAGATTCTCTAGGATTAGCATAAAATCTAGCAACAATTCCCATAGCATGTGCTATGTCTGGTCTACTGTAAACTACATACATTAATTTGCCAATCATAGATCAGTAAAGTGTCTGATTTACCTCTGTAGTTTCATCCTCCTTTGTCAATTTGCATCCAGTAGCCATCGGTGTTCCCACAGGTTTAGCATCTTCCATGCCAAATGTTTTCAGTACTTCCTTTATGTATTTAGATTGTGTGATGAATATCCCATCACTCTGCTGAATCACTTGTAGTCCAAGAAAGAACTTAATCTCTTCAGACATAGACATTTCAAATTCCTTTTGCATTTCATCAACAAATAATTTACACACATGATTTGTACCTCCAGATATAATATCATCAATAAATATTTCAGCAATGATAATAGTGTCATCAGTGTCACCTTTCATATACAAATTTCTATTTTCACTTGTTCTAACAAATCCAATACTTAACAAGTAAGTATGTAGTATTTCATACCAAGCTCTTGGTGCTTGCTTCAAACCATACAAAGATTTATGTAGTCTACATACCATATCTTTGTTGACCGGATCAACAAATCCTTCAGGTTGCTCAATATAGACTTCTTCTTCAAGTATACCATTCAGAAAAGCTGACTTCACATCCATTTGATAGACTTTGAATTTCTTATGTACAACATATGCAAGCAGCATTCTCACTCCTTCCAATCTAGCAATAGGTGCAAATGTTTCACCATAGTCAATGCCTTCTTCTTGTGCATATCCTTTGCAAACTAATCTTGCTTTATTTCTTGTAACTTCACCATTTTCATTCAGTTTATTCTTGAATATCCACTTAGTACCGATAACATTCTTTTCTTTTGGTCAGGGTACTAAGGACCAGGTTTTGTTCTTTTCTATTTGCTCTATTTCTTCCTCCATTACTTTGACCCATTCTTCATTTTCTAATGCAACTTTCACAGTTTTAGGTTCAAATTCACAAACTAGACATGTACCTTATCTTGTCTTGCTTCTAGTCTGCATCCCAACATGTCTGTCTCCAATAATTTGTGTCTCAGGATGATGTCTTCTGACAAAACTAACCAGAACTCGATTTCTCCTTTCTTGCTCATCCTGTTCAGGTTGATTTCCTTCCTCAGTAGCTTCTTCATGTTCATCGATTTGTGGTGCCTATTGTACTGCATTATTTCCTTGCTAACCAGTTGACATAGCCTGTGGCGTTGGTAAATATTCTGGATGTTCAATATAAGTGAATATACCATAGTCTTTCGGTTCCTTTGGACTTTCTTTTGTGTTCTTGTCATCAAACTCATCAACACGAACATTAGTACTTTCAATTATCTTATTTGTAACCTTATTCAGACATTTGTATGCTTTACTTGTAGGAGAATATCCCAGAAATATCCCTTCATCTCCTTTAGAGTCAAATTTTCCATTTCTATCATCTTTCAAGATAAAGCATTTACTTCCAAAATTTTTGAAATAACTTACTGTAGGTTTGTGTCCAAACCATAGCTCATACGGTGTTCGGTTGGTATCCTTCTTCAGTTGTACTTGGTTTAGAACATACACAGCAGTACTGATAGTTTCCCTCCAATATGTCTGAGCAACATTCTTTTGTATCATTAATGTTCTTGCACAGTCAATTATAGACCTGTTCCTTCTTTCAACAATGCCATTCTGCTGAGGTGTCCTTGGTGCAGAGACCTATCTTTTAATTCCATGCTCATTACAGAAATTAGTAAATTCATCAGAGATAAATTCACCTCCTCTATCAGATCTTAAGCATTTTATTTCTTTTCCAATCTCTTTCTCTACCTTAGCTTTATACCATTTAAACATTTTAAAAGCTTCAGATTTCTCCTTCAGGAACATAACAATCATTAGTCTAGTATAGTCATCAACAAAAAGAATAAAGTATCTATCACCATAATAACTCTGAGTTCTCATAGGACCACACAGATCGGTATGAACCAACTCAAGTATCTTCTTTGTTGAGTAGTCTTTGCTTTTGAAACTAGACTTAGTCATCTTACCATTTTGACATTCATGGCACATGGCATGATTAGGTTTTGTTAAGTTAGGCAATCCTCTAACTCTTTTATTTTTACTAATCTTGATCATGTTGTCAAAGTTTACATGACATAACCTTTTGTGCCACAACCAAGCATCTTCATCCTTTATTAGTAAACAAGAAGACTGATCCATATTAAGATAGAATAGATTACCTCTGGATTGTGTACCAATACCAACAAGTCTTCCATCTTCATCAAAAATCTTCACCCTTTTGCTCTCAAAAGCTAGTCGGTGGCCTGAATTATTCAACTGAGCCACACTTAACAAGTTATAGTTTAGTCCATCTACCCAATATGCATTTTCAGATCTTATCATGTCATTGATCATAAGTGAGCCTTTACCTCTTACCATACAAGGTGCATCATTTCCCATTCTTACAGATCCTCCATTGTATTCAGTAAGCCGATCAAACTTTCTACATCACCAGTCATATGATGTGTACAGCCACTGTCTATGATCCATGTATCATTTCTGCTTACTTTAGAGATCAGTGATGTCTCTTCATGTTTCTCTTCTTCTTCTGAGTCATCTTTCATAGCAACAAATACAACTTCTATATCATCATCAAAATCAGATTTAGTTTCAATATCTTCGGCTATGTAACATACCTTTTTACCTTTATCATCTCGATTGTCTCTATTTTTGTATTGGTAGCCTCTGTTAACTCTTCTTCCATAACTTCCTTCAGATTAGTCTTTAGATCTATCATCATCTTTCTTCTGTGGACATCTAGCAACAATGTGACCAACTTCTTTACAATTGGAACATGCCAAAGGTAGCTTGCCTCTATACCTTCCTTTTCCTTTGGGCAATCTTCTAGCCATAAGAGCTTCTAGCTCATCAAGTTCATCATCGGTATTACCATCACTGTCATCATTCTTATTATTCCTACTAGATTTACCGATCTTTAGAGAGGACATGAAAGTGGATTCAACAGGGGGAACAACACTGTTATCAAAATTATTCAATTCAAACGTTGTAAGTTTACCGATCAAAGTGTCAAGAGTAAGGTTGGATGTAGCCCTTGTTTCATGAATTGTAGAGATCCTAATCGCATAAACTAGTAGCAAAGTTCAGAGAATCTTGCTTATTACCGTCTCATCATCTATGACCCCATCAGATGCTCTAATAGCATGTACTACCTCTTTCAGTCTGTTTGAGTATTGCACAATGTTCTCAACTTCTTTCATTCTCATATCATCGAATCTGCCCCTCAGACTTTCAGCTCGGGCTCTTTTGACATTCAGATCTCCACTGTAAATCAGATTTAACTTGTCCCACATCTGTTTGGTAATAGTGCATCCTTTGATGTCTTCAAATTCAACATCGGTACAGGCAGCAGCAAGTTCCATCATAGTGATATTGTGTTCATGCCTATCTTTTAGTTGATCAAGGGTTAGAGGTCCAATGGGTGGTTGTATGTAGCCATTCTCCAACAAATCTAGTGCAAAATTCCCAATTCCAGATACGTGCAGCTTCATCTACCTCTGCCATATTGCAAAGTTCTCTTTGTTCAATTTCGGTACTTCCCTCTTATACATCTTGTGATCTTTGTACTTAAGTCCTTAAAACTTTGTTCTAAGCAACCATAGCTCTGATACCAATTGTTAGAATAACTGAGAGGGGGGTGAATCAGTTATCCAGTGTCCCAAAACAAAATGTATAATTCAAAAACAACTTCTTCAATTACTACTGCTCGGTAAACAAAAATACATTCACTATCTGTGCTTTTACCGATTACTAGTCTAACACTTATAACTATTACCGATCAAATTTAACATGTAATATGCAAAGTATGATAACAAACAAATATCACAATCAACACATAACACAAGAGATTTAACGTGGAAACCCTGTAAAGGAAAAAACCACCTGGGACTGGCAACCCAAAAATGTTCACTCTTCTGAAGTGAGGTCGGTGAAGACCCAACCCTGTTAAAGGTTACAAACACACTGTCAGGTGTGACCTTGTTAGAGGATTTTAAACTAGAAGTTATCATCCAACCAACAGTCACTCTGGGGTTGATAGGATAACAAATGTGTACTCTATGAGCAACATCCAATAAGACTTTCAGAGTCTACTCGGTTAAGAGATTTTCACTGTTTACAATGGTTAAATATGTAACAGTAAATGATCTACCTTAATACAACTTCAATTGCAGATTACAGACCAATATTTAGCTCATTCAAATCCTTCTGATCAATATTCCACTTCAGTTTCAATACTATGTTAACTTACTATCTGTCAGTAATAACTCTCTGTAGCTCGGTAATTGTTCTGCAACTCGGTTCTTACTAACCAGTATGATCAGAATTGCATGAAAACTTCTTCACGCAAAATTTTTGCAGCATCTACTTCTTCCGGCATCCTTTCAGAATGAAACCCTAGTCTCTTATATAGACGAGTAAATCATTTTCTTTCTGTCCATTAGATTTTGCCGCTTGATCATCTTCATTGATTTTGCCGCTTAAGGCTTCCTTGGTTGATGTGTTAATAACTCATTTCAATCTGCTTCGTTAGATCCTTTTGATTTATGTTAGCTGTCGATCATCGTAACAAATATTATCCGTTACCTCAGAATCATACACTTGCCACCTCATCAATCTTATCAGATAAACTGATCATTTAATTCATTCTGTTCTCATGGGTTAACAAAGTAATGAGTCGGTGAATACAAGCTCGGTTAACACTATCATCGGTATACACTGTGCTCCGTCGGTGTATACTAAAATGCTTTCATTTACTGACAACACTGCTTTGTAACATTCAGCTCTATTCTTCATCATAGATGAATGCAACATAATGAAGTTAATTCCATCAAGTCAAAGACTCATCAACAAGCTACTCAATGAATTCCTTTTCCTCATTTGACATGTACATCTTTTTCTCATGTAGATTTCTCTGTTCTTCATCTCTTCCATTTTCCTTCAGATGTATTAGTAGTAACTTGCAAGATAAGTACTGTCAAGCTAGTTGACATCAATGACAATATAGTACTAAATTAATCATATTGCATATCTAATCATCAACTTCTTAGTAATCTTGAATTACAGATTCTTCATCAATTGTAGTCCATCAATATTTTTATTGATATGTTTATATTGTTGTAAATTTTAGATTTATTTTTATTGATATGCTTATATTATTATAAATTATAAATTTTATAAATAGTTATAAAATAAATATTATTTAAAATTTTAGATATATATTTTAAGAAAAATTTAGATATAATTTGACCAAATTTTTATAAATAGTCACTTTTAATTTAAATAAATATTTAAAAATTAAAATCAAATAATTTAAGGCAATAAATAAATATAATTCAAAAATCTATTATAATGATCATTTTAATTTCAAATTAGGAAAAAAACTAATTTTATTCATTTTAGTTCTTTTTCACATGATCATTACAAACTAATTAAAATCCAAATCTTCTAATATGGGATATCTTTGGAAGCTAGTCATAATATGGGATATCTTTGGAAGCTAGTCATAATTGGCTAAAACATCTAGAATATAGAACATTAAAAGATCAACTAAGTTAAAGATTTAAGAAGACTCAATTCAACATTGTTCAGTTATGAATTGATCCTTAAGGTTACATGGTAAAGATGTTTGTAAAGACCACTTGTCTATGTTAAAAAATATGAATTCATGTTGAATACTTTATCATAATTATTTTATTATCTATATTTTACTTTGTTAAAATTAAAAAAATAAAATAACATATATATAAATAAATTCAAAATTCTATCAATTAAATATATAAATTTTAATTTTAATTTATTTTAAAAAATAATATAAAACTTCAATTTCTTGAAAAATGATATTATATATTTTTAAACATTATACAACAAATCTAATTGAAATTAAAAAAAACTTTAAATATTGAAGTAAAAAAATATGAGCCCTTTTATAGAGGATGCATTTATTTTTTTAAAGTTTAACGATGTCAGTGGTAAAGAAAGAAAGGACAATGTACTGTCAAGTAGGGCATGCAAGGGGCAAGCGGCTAGGTGCAAATATATTGCACCATAGTCGGGGCACCAGCCATGGTGCAACATATTTGCACCTAGCGGCTTGCCCCTTGCACGCCCTCTTTGACAATACTCTATCCTTCTCTGACAAGTAAGTTTAAAAAAGAATGCATATTTTATAAGATAATTTCACCTTAAAAAAATTCTAGGCTCACATTTTTTTATTTCAATATTTAAAATGGTATGTAAAAAAATTATTAATAAGTTTAAATTTATCTAATAAGTTTCTATTTTCAATTAAAGTTGTTGTATAATATTAAAAAATATTATTATATCTTTTTTAAAGAAATTAAAATTTTATAATGTATTTTTAAAATAAATTAAAGTTTGAATTTATAAATTGATTTGGTAAATTTTTTATATAATTATAAAATTAAATTTTATTTTTTTCAATTTAATAGTTGTTTTCAATATTTTATTTCATAATATTTACAATATTTTTTTATGAAAATCTAAAAGTAACATATAATCGAATTAAAAATTTTATCTATTAAATATGTAAATTCAAACTTTACTTTAAAAAAAAAAAGAGATTATAATTTCTTAGTGTTATATAATAATAAATTTGAGTAAAAAAAAGAGATTATAATTTCTTAGTGTTATATAATAATAAATTGAAGTGAGAAGTTGGAAATTGTAATGGTTCTTATGGCTCTGCATCGCGGTCCTGGCCATGTCGGTGCTGTGGCTAGAGTTTCGTAGGCCCAACCCAGCCCTACGCCCACTCCCTTCTGCAACGCACGCTCGTATTGGAACAGACAAAAGGGCTCATTGCCAAGGGCCTCTATGTCTAAAGGTTCTCTTCTACAAAGGTTAAATAGGCGGGATTTTAAGTTTGAAAAAGGGGGTTCTTCCCAGCAGTGCTCTCCACTAAGGCCGGCCTCCCAATGGATGGAGCGAGAAGTGCAGGAGAGCAGATTGAAAGTGAATGGGTCTAAAGACCTATCTAGTGGCTCTCCAAGGATGTTGGATGAAGTAGGAAATCTATTGGTGGGCAAGGGTGTTGATGAAAAATGGAGGTAGGGCCACACAGTGGTTTGCGATGGCCAAACAAGGAAGTTGCAGACAGGGCTGTTGGGGTCTCCGAATGATCTTGTGCATTTGGACTGCCAACAACATGACACAAAACCGATGCCCTCCATGATGGTTGACTTGGATACAACAGCAAATGATGAGGTCGAGTATAATCTTTCAATTTTTTCTAAGCTAGCTTTGATTGGAAGGTTTAGAGGCCTCTGGCCCAGTCTGAAAGATTTACATGAATGGATAACTGGTGAATGGGAGCCCATGCTTATGGGTAATGTTCAAATTCATCCCTCTGCAAAGGGGTTTTTTTATTGTGGTTTTTGAGAAGTTTCAGGATAGACAAAAGATTTTGTGTGAGCATTTCTGGTGTTGGGAAGAAAAGTTCCCATTGATGTTGAAACCTTGGCACCTAGAATTCTGCCCAAACTCGAAATCTTTCTCCAAGCTTCCAATCTGGGTTAGACTCCCCAACCTTCCTTTGCATTTGTGGTTTGACTCATGTCTAGAAGCGATAGGTGATTCATTGGGAAATTTTTTGATGATTGACAAAGAATCCTCGAATCTCTTTCATTCAACATATGCTCACATCTTGGTTGAAATGGATGTTTCTGATGGGCTGATTGCTGAAATTATGATTAAAACATCCAAAGGTTGTTGGAAGCAAACATTGGACTATGAAGGTATGCCCTTCAAATGCAGGAAATGCTTCAAAATGGGTCATTTGGTAGCCAAATGTAATAAGGTAACTTCACAGAAAAAAGCCTCTTGGTGGCAAGGAGCCACTCTACAACATTACATGGTTGAGAAGAAATGTGAGAAACAAAAAAGTTTTTTAGAAGCTGTCATGGGAGAACAAATTCAAAAACCTTTGGAGCCCTCCAAGCAGGATGAATTACCTAATACACAGAAGACAACTTTTAATCTGACTAGGATTGGTAGGGATTTGCAGCAAAAGACTATTGTTGCTACCCCTGAAGGTAGAGAGAAATGCAGGCCATCTCTGGGGCCTAAGGAGAATTTGGTTGGGACGGATCAGGTCCTCGAGATGATTTCAGATTATGAAGAATAGAGGGCTCTCCCTAATAACAATACAAATTGGGTGAATGTGGCAGCTAGAGTCGAAGATGGTTGGCACACTGTTAAAAGGAAAAAGGAGTGGAAAGCAAATGCTCAGTTTGATATGACTCTAAGATCTCACTCTAAGGGTAGAGGTCTTCTTAAGAATCTTTAGTTTTCATTGGGTTGTCTGTATGATGTTTTCTTTGTCGTTTATGTTATTGCTGGGATGGTGGTACCCCTTTCTGTTACTACCCTTGGTTCGGGCCAAGTCTTACTCGATAATCTTTTTATATCAATAAAAATCACTGTTACCGATAAAAAATAAATTTAAGTGAGAAATAAAATATTATTATTAAATAAATTATTTAGTTTAGGAGTGGATTGTGGATATAAGTAACTTTTTTAGTTCCTACAATAGAACTATAGGCAACTAGTTATATTAACTTGAAAAAAAATGACTTTTGATTATTAAATTGGATTAGGTTTACTTATGTAAAGTCATTTTTAACACTTTATAAAAATTACATTTATGAATGAAGAGTCACTTTTAACAATAGTATAATTTTTTTTAGATTCATATTTTACTTTTACGTGTGTAATTTATAATTTCATTATAGTTAAAAAATATGAATTCATTTTTAATACTTTATCATAATTATTTTATTATCTAAATTTTACTTTGTTAGAATTAAAAAAATAAAATAACATATGTATATAAATAAATTCAAAATTTTATCAATTGAATATATAAATTCAAATTTTAATTTATTTTTAAAAATATAATATAAAACTTCAATTTCTTGAAAAATAATATTATATATTTTTCAATATTATACAACAAATTTAATTGAAATAAAAAAACTTTAAATATTGAAATAAAAAAATATGCGCCCTTTTATAGAGGATGCATTTATTTTTTTAAAGCTTTACGGTGTCAGTCGTAAAGAAAGGACAGTGTACTGTCAAGAAGGGTGTGCAAGGGGCAAGCGACTAGGTGCAAATATGTTGCGCCATAGTCGGGGCACCAACTATGGTGCAACATATTTACACCTAGCTGCTTGCCCCTTGCACGCTATGTCTAACAGTACATTGTTGTCCTTCCCTGACAGGTAAGTATAAAAAAGAACCAGTTCAGTTACACCGAAGAGTACATAAGAAGAGGCCCAACCTCACAAAAAGAGATTACATCGGAATGTACATGCTAACAAGTTCAAATCTCATAAAGTGAAAGTAGATTAAAAAACTAGTGCAAGATATCATCATGGGTGTCAACCTAGGCAGTCCACCCCATAGAACCCTCCATCCACACAATATTTTTCCGCTCGTGGATTTGAGACAGCATGAAGATCTGGTCTTTTTTAGATTTGATGTTCTTTTTAATCTCTTGGTTGAGCTTCTTGCAGGTCCTTTTGAACATCTGAAGATCATCCATATTTCTTCTCCACTCGTAGCCATGCTTCAACTCATAGATGAAGAAGGTGGCAAAACCATCTTTCAGGGACCTCTTAAGCTTGTCCTTGTCCACCATCATAGTAGTGTGGACCTACAATTTTTTTAAAAATAAGTGAGTTTTCAAAAAGACTTAGTAAGAACTCTGGGGTTATTCTAATACCTTTCCTCATTCTTGCATTTCCAAATCTGCCAAAGAACATTAGAGGAGAGAATATTCCAAAAGAGGTTAGAATCTTTTTTAAGACCATTAATGTTCCCAGTGATAATTTCAATAATATTAACATTCATTGGGTAAGTGATACCAAACATATTCCAAATTTCCTTAGCAAAAATGTAGTAAAAAAGAATGTGTCTGCCAAACTCAGGAAGTCTGCACAAGCTACAAAAATCATTCAGGGAAGCATCTTTTCTAATCAGGAGTCTGTCAAGAATAACCAGCCATTTAAAACATTTAATTTTTGGTTCAATAGTACGTTTCCATAAAATATCAAAATACTTCTTCCAAGAGCCGTTGTCAAGGGTGGAGTACCAAACAGAGTTCACATGGTCAATGATGGTCTCATTATACCCAATAATATTGTATATATTTTTAGTTGATTTTGGATATAATGACCCCATTTGGCCATTTACATTTTAAGTATCTATGAGAGTCCATATGACAAGTAGTAGGCAGGTCTTAGAAGCTTTAAGAATCGTATTGTAGGTCTTCTTTTGAGAGACTGGGATATCAAATCTATTTCTAAGATCATCCTAGTGATAAGTTTGTCCTGCTCGAAGAGGTCAGCCAATTGAGAGATGGCCATATTAGACCAGTGCCGAGCAAAGCATCCTTAGGAGAGGGCAAGGGGTTTGCCATACAAGTGTAAGTTCCGCCAGATAAATCTTTCACCATATAGATGCTTATCAAATAAAAAATATAAGCTCTTTTATAAAAGATGCATTTTTTTTAAAGGACTCAGCCCACACTCGAAGCTTTGACCGCTTCGAGTGGCAGGTGTGGGCATAGTCCTTTAACTATCTATTCCCATTCTAAAAGTCATTCCTGTTAACTTTTCAAATTGAAATAGCTTCCGTTCCCCTGCCGTTACTCCTGTTTGTTCACCATTACTTCAGCATAAACATTATTTTTTGAACCGTTTTTCCTGTAAGGTCTTCATAGGTAGATTTCTAACCAAATAATTTTCAATTGTGCAGGTACTCTCAGGTTGTGCAAAAATGGGCACTTTGGAATAGGGTCTCGACATGCATCAAATTGATTACCGTCAGATTTAGTTGTTGCAATGATCTGGTAAACATGTATGCAATAATGTGGACGCACAGATAGGGCATGTGAACTATTTGATTAGAAGGATTTAGAAATTTGAATTGAATTCTCTGATTTTAGGAAATGCACAATGTGTGTTTGTTCAAAAGGGTTTTGAAACTTTTAAACAAATGCAATTGGCAAGTGTAAAGCCAGAGTCGACAACTTTCACCAGTATCTTCACAACCTGCCTGAAAATGGTGTTTTTGGAGCAAGGTATGGACATGCATCAAACCATGAATGATTTTAGGAGCATTATCAGCTGTTTCCTCTCCCTCACCACTGCGCTTGCCTCTTCTAGCACTTCTAGTTGCATACAATGAAAATGAAAATGAAAATAATAAGAACCATACCACAAATATAAACAATTTTATTAGCATAGAAAGTCCAGATCTTTTGGTTTGTCATTTCTGTTTGGTTTGGGTTTGCTATTGGCAATGACTCTAGATTACGGGTTAGACTGTCCCATGAAGATTGACATGAAAGTTTCCCAACATCTTATTTGTGACTTTGAATTTTGATCCACCAGCCTTGATAGAGGAAGTTTGCGAATGTTGCGGCTGTAACTGCCCTTAGAGACATGTACGTAAAATGTGCATTCATAAACAAGGCACGTGAACTGTTTGACAGAATGCCTCCAAGATTTTTTTTTCATGGAATAACCTGGCTGCAAGTGTAGAATATGTAAAATGTGGAAGCATAGACAAGGTAGTGAACTTTGCACCAAACTGTTTGACAGATTGGCTTAAAAGTCTAATGGAGCATTCTAATTGCAGGATATTAATAGATTGAGTTTGCTAAATAAGCTTTAGAACCTTGTCCTTCCCAAAATTTTAGTTATTTTTTAAATTTATTATTTATTAGAGGTCTATTGTGTATAGGGGAAACGACCCAATTGTCGATAGGGGTCTAATCGTTATAGTTTTTGTCATAGATACATCCTAATTACTATTTTTAAAAGAATCCAAAAAATGAAAACACATATAGTAATTGTCGATAGGGGTCTAATCATTATAGTTTTTGTCATAGATACCTCCTAATTACTATTTTTAAAAGAATCCAAAAAATGAAAACACATATAGTAATAGTCGATCACACATGTACTAATAGTCAATCATTTTTTACCTTTTTGGTTGGTGATTGGCCCTTTTGTGCACTACTATTGGAACATTTCATAAAGACTAATGGGACATTTAGCCACAAGTACTACATTTTTTGAGTGTTGGTGCATGAACATAGCAGGTATTGGGCAAGCATTTTGAAATGGTACTTTTGGAACACTTTGCGCTTCATGATCCCTATAGAGACATCTGTGTATACCCAAAATTTGAAACCTTAGCTTTAAGCACTTCACCCACCTATAGAGGCACATTGAAAAAATTAGCAAAATCTGACTTATAGTTTAGGAGTTCTAGGTGCACGAAGTTAGCCCAAGCAGCTATTGAGTGTTTCCCCTACCATGTAATAGTTTTGGATGAACATTGTAGTTTCAAAAAAATACATTTTTACAAGTAATTCAAGTCATGTATGTATCAATGAATTATTTTGCAATCTAAATTATAGTTTCTAGGGAAAGAGTACTAGTTATTGCTCATGTTCTAATTAATATATATATCATAACTAAAAGTCTATTAATTAATATATCATGTACCAATAGCTGCCCACTTGCACCCCTAGTAGTGAGTATTTTTGAATGACTACTAAGGCATTTGTGCATAAGTATTGACACTTTTTGAACTACTACTAGGACAATTGTGCATAACTATTAGCAATTTTTGAGGTGGTGTAGTTCATAATTATTATGCAACTTTAAGTAGGTATCCAACGACACTTTGAAATGACCACTTTTGACCCTTGCACACATAAAAAATCCCACAACATGTGTTGTTACTACCCAAAAGCTAGAACAATAGTTATAAGCAATTTAGTTGTATATGGAGACAACAACAACAAAAAGTTCATCTGCACTTATAAGACTTTCATTCTCTATAATATCAACATTTCCATATGTTGCAGAAGGCTAAAGTGAATTCACACTCTCTCTGGATTCTTCCAAAGTTTCTATATTCACCTCCTTATCTAACCCAACATATTATCTAGCTAGGTATATAACAACAACAACCAGAACTGAACCCAAAATATTGCAAACTATACTACCAACACAAATACTTATAGACAAATGTGTAAGTCTGTTTCTATGAACGACAGTTTTATTCCTATTTTTAAAAATGAAGAATATAGCCTTTTTAATAAAGTACAGTGGGAGTGATTTGGTTCATCAGTAATATTAGTATACTTTAATGGAAGCCTTTCTTATGGACTCTATTTTTTTTGTGAAAATTAACTAAAAAGTTTAATAGCATCTAATCAAATATTTTATAAAGTTCTCTTCTAGAAATTTGTTTGGTAAATACAAGTGTACGTTGAATCTTTGTTCTTACAAAATAATAAAAAAAATAATTAATTGTAGATAATGTAATTTAATTCATTGTAGATAATGCAATTATCACATTATGTTCATTCTACTAGAACAAGATATAATATAAGCAACACAAACAACATGCAAATCATGGAAGTAACTCAACATATTTGATTTATTTTTTTTAACTTTAGTTTTAGTTAGAGTCCTATAGTTCTAGTTTCATGCTCTTATGAACTTTGTTTAAATATTACAACTCTACTTTAACTTGCTTAGTTTTTTTATTTTTTATTTTTTGTAAGATTTGAGCAATACAAATCTACAAAACCTGAAGATCACCTGCATACAAAAACCTGTTACAAGGAAGTAGAGACAAGAAGAGGGCAAGGGTTTGACTCAGAATATGAAGAAGAAAATATCCTCAAAATAATGAATGAATTAAATGTACAATGGATCATCCTGATAAAGGAGATCAAAAGCCTTGAAAGGCAAACCCTAGTGCATGTAATAATTAGTTAAATGATTACAAGACTAATGCATGCAAGTTTACATTTAAAACAACAAGTGCATAAGTTTAAATCAACTAGTGCATGTGTGTTTAAATATAAACAACTAAAAATAAAAGTGTTGACATCTTAAGAAAGGAGTAAAGTTAATTAATAAAATTAATACTTTACTCTAACACCCCCCCTTAAGATGAGCAACAATGCAGCTACAAATAATGCAAGAAGAAAATGAAGGAAACTACAATGCTGAAAGCATAAAAATGGGTCCCGGCAACATGGCCTGATGAGGTACCAAGCACAACCAAATCTCTATAAAATGGAGAAATAGAGAAAACCCAATGGGAAAAAATCCTACTCCAAAAAGAGATATAAAGGCAAGCAAAAGAAAAAATGACTACAAGAGAATCTCTCAAAGCCATAAGTACAATGTGTGCTGCCAATCCCCTCATGAGAGAGGATCAAGGCTCCAAAGCCCCCCGGAATGAAAGAACCCCTAGATCAATGAACAAACCACCATGACTCCAATGTAGAGGAGTGAAAGTCAGTGGACACTAAAGAGGTAACCTTGAAAGATGAGGTGTCACTGGAAAGATGAGTTGATGCTCAAAGGAGTAAACACGAGGATCCTGAAAGGGAATCTCCACTGTAGGTGGTGTGACAGGTGTGCTGACACTGTCATGAAAGAGGAGATGAATGTCCTTTGTAGAATCCTCAACAAGTGCACCTGATGGCTCGATGAATGGAGCTGGAGGGTCAAGCAATGTTGAAGAAGAATCCCGCTGAAGAGAGAAGACCTCAACAGGATGTGGTGTGACAGTCATAGTAGTGATCTCAGGAACAATACAAAGGTCCAAGCGACCTAACTGAACCACATGATGCTCTCGTGAAAGAGGAGAGTTGTGCTCTAACAATGGAGATGGTGGACCAAAGTGTGAGAAGGTGTAGAGATGGGTGGAATGATCAACTATCCCTTTAGCAACAATGCCTCCTGTCACACTATCCCGAATGAAGACCGAATCTCTAGTGAACTCAACTGTCTTCCCTGATCCACTGTGTGTAATCTGATAAATTGAGAGAAGGTTTATAGATAGAGATGGAACATACAATACATCATTGAATGTGCCATCCTGAATGCCTACTGAATCTTTCCCGTAGACTGTCAGGACAATGTTATTCCCCATGAGAATATGAGGAATGGGAGAAGCCTCAACAGTAGAGAAGACCCCTTGAGAAGATGCCATATGGTGAGAAGCACCTGAAACCAGTATCTAAGGGACCTGTGAAGGGGATGCAATGGATGTCTGTAATGCATGACCCTATCCAAAATCCTGTTCAGATGTCAAAGATGTGGAAGAAGACTGAAAAGCAGACCCTTGTGAGGTAGAAGAGGATGGAGAGGAAACAGTGCTCTTTTGAAGAAGAGCTTGCAAATTTGCAATCTGTTTCTCATAGCCATCAAATATCTTCTGAAAACAATGTGACTCATCATGAGGTCCCTTCTGACAATAGGAACATGTAGGTCTCTCAGTCTTTCGTTTCTCCTTCTTAGAAGAAGATGGTGGGCTAGTAGAATGCTGAGAAGAGGAATCTAATATTTGCTTCGACTTCTGCTTCTACTTTCCATTGGATGGCTGGGCAACCAATGCTTGGTTCTTTGATCCTGTTAGAGAGTCCAACTGAGTAAGTTTGGCCCACTCTCTAGTCAAATGATTACAAAACACTTCAAAAGTGGGCATGGTGAATGTAGGTCCCAAAGTGTCCATGGTAGAATGAAAGGTAGAAGAGAAGATCTGAAAGTTTCCCCTAAGCTTAGATAGAATCAGATAAATGCAATCTTTATTAGTCTTTTGCTTTCCACATCCATATAACAAAGATCTATACTGTTTGAATTTCATCAGAAAGTCCTCAATAGAGGGAAAAGAATTAGGTACAAGAGAGGTAAGTTCTGCCTCAATCTAAAGTGCTCTGAACTCATTCACTATACCAAACAAGGTGTTTAGCTTGGTCCACATAGCTATAGGGGTATTGCACCCATCAAGATGAAACTGCAAGCTGTCTGATACCTGTCAAGCAATCAACCCCATAGCCTCATCCATCTTGTTTCGATGCTGCATGATCTCAAAGGGCCTCTGCAATACTGGTTGCATTGCATCTAGACAAGACCAGAGCCCTTTTGAAAGGAGGAGCCGTGTCATTAGAGTTTTCCATGTGTGATAATTATGTGGGGTCAGAAGTTCTAGACAAGAAGAGGTCTTAGCCATATTTTTTAGAAGGGGTTTTGTTTTGATAAATATCTAGTTTAACTGATAGAAACAAGAAAATAACACCCCCCCACAATCCAAATATCGAACCCCTAAGCCTAGAATGATATGCTTTATCAAGAGAAGAGAAAAAAATTGTCAGATCTGAATCATGTGTACCTTGAAAAAATTCTAATGAAAATAGGCAAAAATATGGATGGTGCTCAAGAAGAGCTTTTTGACACTTCTTTTGGATCGAAAAATGGAGCTAATTGGAGCAAATTAGCCCCCTGAAATGCAAAAAGGATAATTGGGCATTGACAGCAAAACCAGCAAGCTAGATTAAAAAAATACTAGATTAACCTCTATGAGAGGGTCAGTCTTGGAACCAGCTTTTTGGTGATATCTCATTTGTCAAAAAATGATGCCTGGAGCTCCCAAAATGCCAATTTTAGTGTAAGATGCTCCAAAAGATTTAAAAAAAATCCAAAAAAGGTTTGTGCCAAGGTGCTAGCCCCTGGTCACATGGGGCTCTACTGCAGGCAGTCAGCTACTAGGCACTGGTGGTTAGCCACAGTCCCTAGTGGTTATGGTTGGCGGCTAGCCATAAGCGCTGACAGTTAGCGCTGCAGCGGTGGCGCGACGGTGCGGTTCCGGTTCCGGTGGCACGACGGTGCGCCAGTGCTGTGGCAGTGGACTGAGCGCAGGCTAAGTGCGGGCCGGGCGCGAGTGGCATGTGGGCGGTGCGTAGTTTGTGTGACCTTTTTTTAATTTTTTTATTTTCATGCAAGAAAATCCGTATGGCCACCTGCCCGAGGTGTGTGCACGGCCTTGGGGCAAAAAAAAATTGCCTCTCCCTGCAACGTTGTCCGATTTTGATGTGTTTTATATTGAAATAGGGGTTTTTGGGTGCTGTGAGCTCAACGGCGAGGTCTTTTTGAGCTCAAAGTGCACCAAAATTTAGGGACCCCCTAATTTCAATAAAAAAACATAAAAAACCCTAATCTGAAATAATAGAATTGACGAACACGGTCGAATCTCTTAGGATTTCACACATAGCGCCTATAAAAAGTGCTAAAATACCAGATTTGAAAACTAACCAAAACCTCTCAAATCAATCGAAAAATTCCTAATTTGAATTCTTCAAACGTGAACAAGCTGTAGCAGATTAGGCTCTGGTACCATGTAGGATTTGAGCAATACAAATCCACAAAACTTGAAGATCACCTGCATACTAAAACATGTTACAAGGAAGTAGAGACAAGAAGAGGGAAATGGTTTGACTCAGAATATGAAGAAGAAAATATCCTCAAAATAATGAATGAATTAAATGTATAATGATCATCCTTATAAAGGAGATCAAAAGCCTTGAAAGGCAAACTCTAGTGCATGTAATAATTAGTTAAATTACTACAAGACTAATGCATGCAAGTTTTATATTTAAAACAACAAGTGCATAAGTTTAAATCAACTAGTGCATGTGTGTTTAAATATAAACAACTAAAAATAAAAGTGTTGACATTTTAAGAAAGGAGTAAAGTTAATTAATAAAATTAATACTTTACTCTAACATTTTTTATGCATAATTTTGTATCAAATTTAGATGTTTTGGAACTTAATTTAATGGTACAAGTCTAGATCAATGTCTCTTTGACTAAGAGATAAAGAGTATTTAATTTCTCAATCCTAACATGGGGCATGACTCCAAACTCATTTCTTTTGGCATTTTAATTTCAATTATCACCTTAACTAGTTTCATTCTCCTTTAAGCTTTGTCTAATAATTACTAGGACACTTTAAATTTCTTAGTTTGTTTATTTTTTGTAATTCTTTGATATGGAATTTTGTATCCAATTTATCTTTTTGCAGTCAAGGAGACAAAACCCTAATTTAGTATGTAGTTTTAGAAAGTTGACAATTTTTTGGTGTTTTAGACTTATTTGTTGTTTTAGACCACAAAATTCTCACAAATTTTGTATAACCTTATTTCATAATATAATATAAGTACTACATTTACCAATAAAAAAATAGTAATTTCATAATTAAATAATAAGCTTTAAATATAAATTTAAACCTACTCCTAAAGTTAATCGGCTAACATTAAGATTTCATATTTAACATATCTTTCATATTTCTAGTTTGCAGTCAAATGTAATACCCATATTACTTGAAATTATATACATATACATACATACATACTTATAAATTACAAAATATATCATAACATATAAATAAATTAAATTTTATAGATACTATATTAAAAAAATGTAAAATTTAATATTTATATAAATTTTTACAATCATATCAAAACCTTTTGTTGCATATTCAAATTTTTATTTTTATTTAATTTTCTATTTTTTATTTCAAAATTGATTGATTTTAAAGATTATTTTTATGTAGAATAAAAATATATATGTTAGTTTATATAGATTTATTAATGATATATAGGTTAATTGTTATTGTCTTATATGAAAATTCACATATCTTGAGGCGAAGAGATCTGCAACTTTAATCTTCTCTGGAGAAGATCGATTTCACATGAGGGAGCGATCACTCACCCTATGCAGAGGTGGTCCTCTCCTGCCTCTATCTGTTCACTACATTTATTGTTGGTTTTTTATCTTTTTATTAACGAGAGATGGCCCTAAATCCATGCCATCAGTCAGTTTGGCTTTCCTTGTTTCTGGTGGTGCTAATTCATTCAAGTCTTCTCTTGAAGGACCCCAAGTATTGGCTCCGAGAGAAATTTTATGGTGGCTAAAGTGACATTGTAGGAGAATGACAACAATGGAGGACAATTTGGTAAGTGCTCTAATATGACCCTTTTCATTATGCCTAACTCTCTTATGACTAAGGAATTAAATAGAGAACAATGTAGGTAAAAAGATGTTGTTGACTTTCTTGTGGTCCTTGACCATTTCAAAATTCAATCAAGGGGATTTTTAAACACCTGGTTGCAACCAATTTGGCTCCAAAAATTAGGGTTTAGTTTCTCATTTTGTAGAATGAATAAAAAGGGATTTTGAGACAGAGCAAGGCTAGAAGGATTCAATTAAGGACAGTTCAGGCCGAGCAGCTTTAGAATTACACAACGGAATACTCAACATAATAGATAACACAATAATTGTTTCAAGTAATTTGCATTAACATGCTCGACTGTAAGGCCTTCCAAGTTAGGGCCAATTACAATCAGAAATAATTTTGCAAGATCCACAACCAGATCCAATACAATCACTAGCTAGTTCAGCTCTGAAGATAATCAGAAGCTGATGGAAACCCTAAGGTAGATCTAAACTTGAGCTCGCAAGCCTTTAAGAAATCTCCTTATTCCCAAGCATGCAAGCCACTAGCTCTGCTATTACAAACTATCAGATAGAAATCTAATCTGCAAAATCATGCAAGATCTTTTCCACAACTTCGCCAACTTTAGCTTTCAGGCTTCAAGTCTTCCAAGTCATGTTAGCTCTCTCTGTCCTCCCTAAACATCTACCCAAGAACCCCTTAAATACTAATCATTAGCCACAAGTTGGCAAGATGAAACCCTTAACTCTTCCTAACAAATATTAAATGCCATACAAGTCAGCTTATAAAATGTAATAAACATTTAATTCAACATGTTGGCCTCCAGATCCACTTAGGAGAATCCAACAAAGATACAAACAATAAATGCACCAAGTTGGCACAACAAATCACATAGAACTCCAATCGGTAAGCCAGAACTACCAAGCATCAATGAACTAACTGAGCATGCCAAGCATCACTGAGCACCAGTGTCGACCGAGAACTGCAGGCATGACCGTGTAACACTTCCATCGAGCATCAGGGACTGCCGAGTTCTTTTAGTGACTGAGCTTCCTTCAATGACCAAGGTCATCGCTCAAGGCTACAACTGAGTAAAATCAGCCAAAATAAAAACACATATGCAGTTTCATCGAGGACACAGGATGCCCCTGCCTCAACCTTGGATGCCCCTGCATCAGACACCCTAGGTTCCAAAAGATGTTCATATGTGAGAAGAACATCTTTCAGGATTCAGTACATGAACCCCGAACTGATTCTTCACATACAAGTTCTCCATCTTCTCTGCTTGCATATTCTTCTACTTCTGTTTCCTCTATCTCTACAAGTCTTTTCTAGAAAACATATAGGTCAGTTCTCCAAACTGATCATTCATTTTCTCTGGATCTACCAGCTCAACTCAGGAACCAATACTTAGGCTTCTCCTACTGAGAGTTATATCCATCAAAGGCATCAGTGAAAACTTCCTGTCATCCTTCTCAACAGTAAATACATTCTTCATATAGTCATAAATAGCTCTGCAATCATATTACCAAGGTCTACCGAGCAATATATCACAACTATTCATCTTCACAATGTCACATAACACAAGATCCTTATACTGGCCAATCTAAACATTAATGAATCATTGTTCTCTAACTTCCAGAGCATGATCATCTTGTAACTAGCCAATCCGATAAGGATGTGGATGTTTCATTCTATTCAAACCAAGTCTCCTAACCAAGTCCTCAGCAACAAGGTTATCAGTACTACCACTATCAATAATAACATCACAGAGTTTACCTTTAGACTTGCATCAGGTCCTAAACAAGTTACTCCTCTGACAAGGTTCATCCTTTGTACCGAGAAATGTTCGCCGAAGCAACAAATTCTCTGATTCAGGTTCATTCTGAATGTTTTCATTTACCATAGCAGTTCGTCGGTCAACCTTCTTCTATGTACACTCAAAAGAACAGTGTCCTTCCTCTCCACAGTTATAGCAAGTACCTTTAAAGATAACTTTACCTATCTTCTTCTTTGGTTCCACAAGTTTCTGTTCATCTTCTGCATCAGTCGGTTTATCCTTCACTGAGTAATCAATTTTTTCCTTCCCTCAGGAGTTACCTAGTTGTTTCCTCTTCAACTTATCTTCTACCTTCAGAGCATACTGATAAGCATCTTTAACAGAATCAATCTTCAACATACTAAGCTCATCCTGAATATTTAATCTTAGACCATTCACATACCGAGCTACCTTTTCCTTACCAAGTTCTCTATGTCCAAACCGAATAATAAGTTTGTAGAAATCCTCGGTATAATCTTCAATAGATAAATCCTTCTGCTTTAGATTCTGCAACTTCTTAAACAAGTCAAGCTCATAGTCAGTAGGTATGAACTTAGCTTTCAATTTTGTCACCATCAACCTCCACTGATTGATCTTAATTTCACCTTCATCTTCTCTATCTCTTTGTAGTTCTTTCCACCAAAGAGCAGCATGTCCTTTCAACTTAGTCTATGCTAATCTCACCCAAAGAGGATCTTCAATTTCTTCCAGCTCAAAGAAATCTTCAAGTTCACCAATCCAATCAATCAGATTGTTGGGTTCAAAGTACCAGAGAAATTAGAAACTTCCATTCGGTAATTAAAAAACTGAGCACCAAATCTAGGTAACTGAGAAGTTCTGTCTTCACCAGATCTATCCCTCTGGCCATCACCACTAGATCCAACAGGTTCAAATTCTTTAGCAGATTCTTCATAGCCATCCTCAGTACCAACATTCTGAGGTATACTAGTAATAGCTCTCATGATCTTGACGACCATGTCATTCTTCATCAACTCCATCTTAGATCTAAAATCTGATTTCACCTTCTCTATGATCTGGGATTCCACAGTATCACAAAGATCAGAAATAAATCTAGGGTCTATTCTTCTCGGAGGCATCCTTAAAGATATACAAAAGAAACCCTTTGCAAGAAACCCTCACCGACCACCTTGTGACAATTTCAAGGTTATATGCAAGTCAGATCGTAATCTACAATCTTGCAAACAACTAGGGCACAATTTCACAAGTTCAGTGCCATGGATCTGTAACCAAGATCATACAATCTCTTCACCAACAAGATCAACTTCGTAAGATCAGCCCTGGTAGGTTAACCTTCTGCTCCACAAGATCAACTCTCGCTCTAATACCACCTGATGCAGACCAAGGCTAGAAGGATCCAATTAAGGATAGTTCAGGCCGAGCAGCTTCAGAATTGCATAGTGGAATACTTAACACAATAGATAACACAATAATTGTTTCAAGTAATTTGCATTAACATACCTGACTGTAAGGCCTTCTGGGTTAGGGCCAATTACAATCAGAAACAATTCTGCAAGATCCACAACCAGATCCAATACAATCACCAGCTAGTTCATCTTTGAAGACAATCAGAAGCTGATGGAAACCCTAAGGAAGATCTAAACTTGAGCTCACAAGCCTCCAAGAAATCTCCTTGTTCCCAAGCATGCAAACCACTAGCTCTGCTATTACAAACTATCAGATAGAAATCTGATCTGCAAGATCATGCAAGATCTTTTCCACAACTTCACCAACTTTAGCTTTCAGGATTTAAGTCTTCCAAGTCATGTTAGCTCTCTCTGTCCTCCCTAAACATCTACCCAAGCACCCCTTAAATACTAATCATCAGCCACAGGTCAGAAAGATGAAACCCTTAACTCTTCCTAACAAATACTAAATGCCATACAAGTTAGCTTACAAAATGTATACAAATATTTAATTCAGCATGTCAACCTCTAGATCCACTTAGGAGAATCCAACAAAAGATACAAACAATAAATGCACCAAGTCAGCCCAAAAAATCACATAGAACTCTGGTCGGTAAGCCAAAACTACCGAGCATCAGTGGACTAACCGAGCACGCCAAGCATCACCGAGCACCAGTATCAACTGAACACTGTAGGCATGACTGAGTAAAACTTCCACTAAGCATCAGGGATTGCTGAGTTCCTTTAGTGACCGAGCTTCCTTCAATGACTAAGGTCATTGGTCAAGGCTGCAACTGAGTTAAACCGGCTAAAATAAAAACACATATGCAGTTTCACCAAGGACATAGGATGCCCTTGCCTCAACCTTGGATGCCCCTGCATTAGGTTTTTCATCACTTTTTTCAATGACACCCATAGTTAGAAAGAGGTTCTTAAAAAAGAGTTTTGGTCCACTAGGAAAGACTATTTTAGGGAAATTCAGTGGACACCTAAAGTCAACACCCTAGAAATCATCCCTCTATCGTGCACTAAGACCTTGGAATCGATGGGAAATTTCTTGAGGATGGATGAATATTCCTATGTTCCTCCTCATTTAGATGGAAGATTGCTATTAGTTGTTAATCCTAGGATTGAACTCCCGTAGAAGCTCAACATTGAGCTTGATGATGATCATATAGACTTCCAAGTGGAATTTCTAGGAGGGCTTAATTCCCGCTTCTTGTGTAGAAGAGAAGGGCATCTTAGAATTTTTTTTCCATTGCTCAAAAAAGGAAAACCATCTAGTCTTAAACACCTAGATCATAAAACTAATGGCTATAAACTTAAGGGTAACCCCTTGTTGGGTTCTAAACAAATGGATTTGGATAATGATTCTCATCCCTCTTTTGTTGAATCCCCCTCTTTGAACCCTAATGTGGATCAGATTTCACCTCTTGGAGACACCCCTTGTGACCCTCATTCTTCTTTCATTCATTGCTCATCTTCCATTGCCAATAATCTTGACAGTCTCCATGTTTCTATCAAAGATATCTTTCGTGCTAGTGCCCTTCCCACCATCCCCTCCATTGCTCAAGATTTTGAGAAGCCTAGCGACTCTGTGAACCATTTCAGTGTTACCGAATGTAGAACATAGAATGCCCAACAGTTGGTAGTGGATAAGATCAAAAAAAATTTTGATGTTAGAAAGAGAATAGAGGCTCATATTTACCCAAAAAAGAACAATAATAAGAATAGAAACAAGTGTAAAGATAATGATAAACCATTATCTTAGAGTCAAGAAGCTCATCTCTCACTATGAGAATAATTATGTCCTTTCTCAAACCTCTAGCATTGCAAATGAAGATGGTTTGCAGTCTAAAAGTTCTAATATTGAGGATGTTCACTCCTCATCTCCTAGTAGCCTGGAAGAAAATAGGATCGAGGAATGTGTTGGTTCCCAAATCAATAGATTGGAAATTTCTAAGAGTATGTCAAGATGTATACTAAAACCCTTCAAATGACTTTTCTAACAAATGGGCTTAACCAAAATGTGGTTTAACTCCCTTGCACTTCAGGGTCTGCAGGACCTAGGCAGGTGTACCTTCTCACCAACTGATTCTTCTAGTTGGTTCCTTTTATAGTAGAATTTATTTCCTAACTATATTATAGGAAAAGATAATAAGTACTACTTAACTTTGGTGGGGAGATATTAGGTGTGTCATAAGATCCTATCCTCTTACAATATATATTACACCTCGACCTTGCTTTTTAATAAATAACAGTTTAGTCACATTTAGAAATAAATAAGAAACTTCTTGTTGATACTCCTAAGTGTTATTTTGTTGTCATTAGTTATGAGGAAGTCACATTGATTGTCAAAGTCATTAGGTAAAGAAGGAAAGTCAAATCGGTAAAGCACAAAATCTATTCGGTAAAAGGAAATAGGGGAACGGGTAATTTTGGTGAAGGAAAAGAAAGTTTAGACATTAAGCAAGGTAGAACCGAGCACCAAGCACCAAGTTATACTGAGCTACAACATCAACTAAACTAAGAGATAAGAAAGTTACCGAGAAAGAGGAAAATGTGTTACCGAGCATAGTAGGTCGACACAAGGAGAATATTAGATACATTGAACCTGGACACCGAAAAGAAAATGGTTTACAAATCTTGAGGAGATTGTATGATAGAGAATTGGAGATTTAAACATGATGATTATGCATGATTACAAGGTGAGATCTATGAATGAGAATTAAGTATGTTATATGCATTGGAGGAACACATGCTAGCACCACTTGAAGAGATGATTCTATAACATCTAGCATCACTTTTTGAATTATATATAAATGGATCATAGTGTGAAGATCAGTATGCATGAGTGAGAGGAGATTGCATGTGCAAAGCATAGATTGAAGATAGAAGGTGATGAGTAGAGAAGCCACCGAGTAACAGAGTAGTAAAGAGCAGAAAGTAGTTGTGATTTAGAATTGAATCTACCAAGTACTGAATTGTTATTGTAAGAGGTACATAGTATGAGGTAATAAGCTATTGAGCATAAAGAGTCTGATATATGCATATGATTGATGCAGGTTTAAAAGACAAGTTTGTATTACTAATTAAAGAGTAATCAAAACTGTAAAGTCTCTTAACCGAGAAGATCCTAACAAGTCTTATATTATAAATCCTTTAACCAAGTACAATTTTTAGATTAGAATTGTAAAATATTTTAACAAGGTATACTTAATAGGTCTTAAGAATTTTAACCAGGTTAATACTCTTAACAAGGTAAGCTATCAGAAATAGCTAATAGTGTAGCTCTAACCAATAATTTTTTTTACTGTAGTAGTGAAGTTTTGTGGGTGTCATCCCCACCGTAGTTTTTATCCCCTAAAAAGGATTTATGTGATGCCAAAATGTATGTGTTATGAGTTACGAGTTATGTTTAATATATT
The DNA here is from genome assembly GCA_027943335.1 of Chamaecyparis obtusa. Taxonomy (NCBI): domain Eukaryota; kingdom Viridiplantae; phylum Streptophyta; class Pinopsida; order Cupressales; family Cupressaceae; genus Chamaecyparis; species Chamaecyparis obtusa. The sequence goes on from BSBK01002259.1 coordinate 558,876, forward strand.
TTATGTGATGCATGCAAAAGTTATGTAATCAATAAATGATTAAGGAAGAAATTTTAAATAGTTTAAAAGTGTTTTACAATACTGATTCACCCCTCCCCTCTTAGTACTCACCTTTCCATACCTAATCCAACAATTAGTATCAGAGCCTAGTCTCTTATTAAGAAGTATAACCACTTGAGAGGAAAGATTTACAGGAATGGAGAGCTATAGGTATGAAAGGATGATTGACAACATGAACATGGAACTGAAGATGGCTAATGAGAAGATTGAGGAGTTGACTAAGAAATTGAAACATTCAATCAACAAGAGAAAGGAGCTAGCACATGAACTGAAAGATACTCAAAATCAAGTTGAAGAACTTGAAGAACAATTAGATGGAAGCATGTTTGATGAGTTTGATGTTATAATATTATAAATGAATGAAAAGAACAAAAACCTAGTTGATCGGGTGAAAGCACTGAAAAGAGAACAAGAAGCCCAATCAGTAAGATTGTGTGAAGTCCTAGAACAAAAAGGAAAAGAAAAAGATGACAAAAGAATGGCGGAAGATGAAAGAAGACAATTGAATACAAGGCTCAATGAGAAAGATGGGGAAATACTGAGGTTGACACAAATTCATTATAACTTGACAGACCAACTAGTAAGTGCAAATCAAGATGTTGCAAGGAAAGTTGAAGAGATTGGTGACCTGAGATCTAAGAATGAACATCTCAAGAATCAACTAAAATTTAAAAAAGATGTTAATGAAGTCTTGAAAAGAAATGAAGAAGCACTAAAGATATTGGATGAACAACTAAGAATTCAGAGACAACTGAGTGATACTATTGATGAGACATATTAATGCCATACTTTAGACACCCTAGGATAGTCTTTGCTAGGTCTTTTTCCTTGTTATGTTATATTTGCTTCAAGACTTTTATACTTAGTTCTGTTATTATATGGCATGTTGCCACTAGACTGCTACCATGGTTTAAATATACCTAATATGATATACTTTGATGAATATAATATTTTACTTGCTTTGAAGTTTTGATTATGTTTTTATAAGTAAAATAGTTGTTTGAGCATAGATGATGCATGTGTATTTTGGTGTTTATTACCATGAATGTCTTTATCCTAACCTTTGAAGTGCATCGCATCAAAATAATAACCGTTATCTTAAAAACAAGTGAAGCACACTCATATATTGGATGCTCGACCTTGTCTTTCAGCAAGCTCTAGCAGAGAAACATCAACGCAACACCAACAAAAGGTTTCTGGATGATCAAGGTGGAAGTTGCCAAGAAAAGACCAAGGCAATGTGATGAATTTTCTGAGGAAATCTAGGAGAGAGTGGGAAGTTAGATTTGTTGTTACAGTAGATCTTTCCTCTTTTCTAGATCTAATATGTTCCAATTTTATAACTTTCCTCCTTTTCCATTAGTAGTGTTGTAATAAAAGTTCCACCTATTTCTATAGCATGATTAGCTAGTTGTTAAAAGTTTTCCTTTTAAATAAATCCCCACTCCTACCTGAGAAGGAGGGGCATCATCAGTTTTTATTGGCAATATAGTTTTCTGTTGTTTCTAGTTTATACATCTTTGTACTCAGTTATTCAATCAATGAACAAATGAAATGTTGAGATTTAATTTTGCGTAATTGTGTTTGGGATATACTCATCCAAGAGGGCCCACTTGGTGAGAGATCCATAGTTAGTTAGATTTATTTTAGTTAAACTTTCTTTCCTGCATTTCCACTATTTCAGTGTTTAGTGTCAAACTATTCCTACAACCAAAGCCATAGGTTAGCTAATGCTTCCTATAGCCAAAGTAGTGGAACAACTAAAGCATTATATGATAGTTTGCAAGAGTCTTCATGTTTTGTTAGCATTCGAATAACTTTTGTAATTTACATTTCGTTACTTCCTTTTCTGTAACTTTAGTTTAAGCTCCACTCTAGCACTTGTTTCCTGCAATCATAAGATAGTTTCCTTTCAACATTTCTTTGCTACAACAATTGTAGAATACGTGGCTGAGTAGTACTTGGTGCATATATCTTGCTGGCCTGTTTCAAGTAACACTTCCCTGGGTTGACATACTAAACGAGTTTTTATAAGTAGGATAAACTGCTCGGTCAGATGTCCAATCCTTGAGTTATGAATTATACCTAGTTTCTGAGCCTTTATAAAAAGAAATCATTTTTGGTGCCGTTGCTGGGGATGGTGTAGAACCTAGTCCTCACTAAACCATTCCTAGGATTTTATTTTATTTATGCCTTCATTTCCCTCTTTGAATAGAATACATTTCATCTTGAGTATAGTATGAAGTATACTCTTAGGGGGAGTATCAATTTTTGGAGAATTTTTAGAGAAATAAGTAAGATCCACATTTTGTATGGCCGCAATTTTGTAATTTAAGTTTTTGGGACAGCCAATTTTCCCATATGTTGCCACCAATGAAAAAGGGGGAGATTGTTGGCAATTTGGCTAAGTAGGATATCAGAATGTTATCATTATTTCAACATATACTCGGCATGGAGATATCATAATCGAAGGAAGCAGTCTTGTTTGAGCGCACTAGAAAATTGTCTAAGTACATTAGTATTTACCAGTCTAATTGGAGATAGTTTTGATTAGCGATGTTCACAGAAGAAGGTTTAGTGCATGCACACTTGAACATGGATCATTCTATGTATATCAAAGCCACATATGAGAGCACAAGTCTGTATGACATGTACGGAAGAAGATATTAAATATTTATAGAGACAACATTGAGCCAACCTGAATATGGTCACATTAAGTTAATGGATTATCTTATTTATCAAAATAATGACTTAATTGTGTAGGGATGACATCCTAGATGTTTTAACCCTAAGGCAACATGAATTTATTTTATATTTTGAGAAGAGTTTATGTATTGTAAGTTGACTGGAAGTTATTAATTGTAATAACTTGTATATATGTAAGAGTTATGTAATGTGAAGCATATACAAGTAACATATAGCGATTGTAATAAGTTGACATATGATGCAGAGTTGTATATTGTAAGAAGAAAGAAAGTAATTTCTGTATGTGAAAGTGAAGAGCTAGCAAAGCTAAATCAGAAAAGGTTTTTTATTTTACCTTTGTATCAGAAGTTGTTATTGTATATTGCATGTTTGGACAGTGAGATCATCTTGCAAACATTTATTTTGTAATAGAAACTCCTAATAGGGTTGAGGCTTCTAACAAGGCCTAAAGTCCTTTAATCAGGATAGAGACACCATATGTATGTAACAAAATCCTAATAGGGTCAACACCCTTAACCGAATATCTTTTAATTGGTGGATCAGTTGTGGGTATCATCTCCACAAGGGTTTTCCCTTGGCTAGGGTTTCCTCGAGAATAAACATGGTGTTATGAGTTCATTTATTTTATTGCTATGCTTTTTATTCAATTTGCTTAGTTTAGTTTCTTATGCAACCTTCAAGTTAATTTTTTATATCCATAATTGGGAAAAAGTAAAAGTTTGTGAAATATTGATTCACCCCCCCTCTCAGTATTTCCTATTTCTAACAGTTTTTATAAACAGGATAAACTGCTCGGTCGAATGTCCAATCCTCGAGTTTGGAATTATACCTAGTTTCTGAGCCTTTCTAAAAAACAATCATTTTTGGTGCCGTTGCCGGGGATGGTGCAAAACCTATTCCTCACTAAACCATTCCTAGGATTTTATTTCATTTATGCTTTCATTTCCATCTTTGAGTAGAATATATTTCATCTTGATAAACACAACAATTTGCATCACTTCATACTAGCTGCATGCATAATAGAAGAAGAGACACTTGAGGAAGGTACTTGACATATCAATCCAACCATCCATTTGAAGAAGAAAGCTTGTTTGTTGATGCTGCTATTGAACTTCCTGAAACCACATCCTCATCCTCATCTTCTGAAGAAGAACTCCTTGGTTCCTTTGAAGAGCAACCTGAAATCAATGCATTTTCTCAATCCTTCACCCATCTAAGATCTTATTTTCCTAAAAATAATGTTGAACAAGAAAAATATTTACAACTGGTCATCTATCACCCTCATCATCTAGCCCCTCCTCATCCTAGAAATCCACCAAGGATGGAAAATCCAACCACATTTCCCTTTCTCACCACCGACTAGCATGACAATAACAACCTCAAGAACATACCTTATTTCGCCCTTCCAAAATTCTATGGTCTTGTGACAGAAGATCCAGATACCTTTCTCTTCAATTTTGATATCTTTTGTAGGAGCTATGACTATGCTACTGATGCCCACAGACTCAAACTCTTTCCTGCGACTCTTAAGGAGTCTGCATTGTGTTGGTTCATGGGCTTAGGGAAGGATGTTATCCATGATTGGATAGAAATGAAGGGCACTTTCTTTCTCAAATATAAGGAATATTGCCAAGGAAATGATATGCGAGGGCACAACATCTTTAAGATGACACAGAAAGAGGATGAGAGTCTTGAGGATTATGTCTCACAGTTCATGTTCATCTTACAAAAGAACACAACACGTGCTTAATGAGGAATCCCATAAGTTTCTCTTTCTAAGAGACATACATGATGGATGCATAGAGGTATTAGACCTGATGGTTGGAGGTGATATCACCCAATCTACATGAGATGATATAAGAAAGATATGCCTTAAGTACTCCAGAGCTGCTAGTAAGAAAAGAAGGGGATATAGATCCACTTTGGGAAAAACAAATAGTGCAAGTGCTTCCAGAATAGAGATAACACATCTCTTGTCTGATTTCAAGAAAGACATCATTAACAACATGGCCACATAGTTGGATACCATCTAGGCTAAAAAGAAGCACAAGGAAGCAGAGGTCATGCTGGCTAAATTCTATCCCCACTGTAGATAGAAGAAGATAGATGATCGGTGAAAACTGGTCGCTAACATGGAAACTACACAAATGCCAACTGAGTACAAACCAATTGAACTAGTGGAAGACATGTTTCTTCATCACTCAGTGAAGACCATGGGTGCAAAGACAAGGTATGCCTCATGACCCACTTACATTTAGTAATCCATTTTATAATACTCAATGGAAGCCTCCCATGAATTATCAAACTCCTCCCTGGAATAATTTCTAGGATTAGTGACAAAATTACCCTAGTCCACAGTGGCAAAACCCTCAAGGGAATTAACAACCCCAAGGGGCATGGAAGCCACCACAAGGTAACTAGCAGTAGAACCCACAGTGGCAAGGTGGTCAACAATGGCCAAATCAGTCACAAGGATTTTTGCTGCCACCTCCTTAGCCTCTACAACAACAAGAACTTTTGCCACCACAAGAAGCCAATAATAAACCTCCCAAACCTACACAACTACCTACAAAACCACAACCAAACCCAAACAATAGACCTCCTACACCTCAACAAAGTGTGCATGCTATTGACCAAATGCAGTACCCCATGCAATATCCTACCTATGCCATCACACTTGATGATATTCACCTACGGTCTAGAACTACTCTGTCTGCTCGTGAATATCTAATTATCACATAAGTAGCCCATGAGGAGCCTCTCTAAGATGAACACACTCCTACTCCACCGGTTCCTCAACCTATACCTAAGAATAACTAGCACACTGGACCTCCTTTTCCACAAAGAATACAACATAACAATCCAAAGCCTACTAAAGAAGCAATCTTTAACATCCTTGATCAACTAAAGAACATTAATGTTCAAACACCCCTATTTCAAGCAATCAAATATGTCCATACATATGGAAAAGCCATCAAAGAAGCTTGTTTCAAGAAGCCAGGCCACAAGAAAAAAGGATCCCCAAACTATCTACATTTTGGGTAAATTGGCTGATTTCATGCTAGGAAAGCTTACCATCCCAAAATATTTTGACCTTGGTAGCCCTGTTGTCAAGGTCATTATCAATGGGACATACATTAAAAATGCATTGATAGATCTTAGAGCCACTATAAACATCATGACTAGGGATATAATGCAACAAATTGGTATCACCAACCTTAGGAATACACCTATTGTCCTACAGCTCGTAGACATTTCTACTATGAAGCCTGATGGTAAGGTGGAGGACATAGTTGTTGACCTAGAATCTTGGTCTTACCCAGCTAATTTCATGATCCTATCACCCAAAGAAACACTAGGGGGATACCCAATTATTCTTGGCAGGCCTTGGTTAGCAACTGCTGATGCTTACATCAGATGTTGCTCATGGGATATGACCATATCTAATGGTCAAAATACCAAGACTTTAGTCTTGTATCCACCTACCCAACCTCAAATGGAATTAGCCTCACCAATATGGCCTGACATAGGAGAAGAAGTTGAAGTTATAAACTTAGTGTCTAAGTTAATGATGTTAAAAAGAGATCTCTTCCTACAGCTCTAGGAAGAAGACAAAGTAATCATCAAAATCTTGCATAATCAGTATGGATCGAACTCAGACTCCCTCAATTGTTCCTCTAATAACTGTTCCCTGCAGGCTTTAAACCCTGATTACCAATGGCCTTTTGCTGCAGCCAAATAGCTCTACCACCAGTTGCTTCTCCATGAGATACAGGTGCCCTCATTAACATATGCATCAATGATAGAATTGGATAAGAAAATAGAAGTATCTCTTGGTTGCTGCTTGAATATTAATAGCCAGCTAACTCCTCAACAACAAACACTGCTGACAAAAATACTGAAGAACCATACTGCAACATTTGCATGGGATTATGCTGACATGAAAGGCCTGGACCCAAAGATGTGCACCCATCAAATATACCTAAAAGAATAAAAACCCGCTATTAGGCAGTTCCAAAGGTGTGTTAACCCTGCATTAAGAGAAATAGTAAAAATTGTACTGCAAAAACTTCTTAATGCTAGATTCACATATCCAATATTAGATAACCAGTGGGTTTCCCCATTAGTAATAGTTCCAAAAAAAGAAGATATTGGAGAGTGTGTGTTGACTATAGGGAGCTTAACAATGCAACTAAGAAGGATCATTTCCCCCTTCCATTCATTGATCAAGTCTTAAACTCCTTAGGAGGAAAGAAGTATTTCTCCTTCCAAGATGGGTATAGTAGATACAATCAAATTTGAATTTTTCCTAAGGATCAGGAAAAGAATCCATTCACCTACCCATGGGGAACTTTTTCCTATTCAATTTTTCCTTTTGGCCTTTTTAATGCACCAACAACATTCCAAAGAGCAGTTATTAGCATTTTTTCTAATATCTCTCATGACTATATGTAGATCTATATCGATGACTTTACAACATATGAAGAAACTTATGTGGAAGCTATGAAGAACCTATACAAAGTTCTTAATTTGCTGTGAAGAACACAACCTATCTCTGAATAGTTAAAAGTGCTTCATGATGATGCAAGAAGGGCTAGTGCTGGGTCACTATATATCTATTGTTGGAATCCAAGTGGACCCTGCCAAAATTGAAGTCATTCAAAATCTGCTCACACCAACCTGGAAGCAAAAAGATGTCCAAAGTTTTCTTGGGCATGCTGGGTACTATAGAAGATTCATTAAAGACTTCAGTAAAATAGCCAGTCTCCTGCATTCTCTGCTCACCAAGGACTCAGGGGTAAAAGTACAAACCTGTGTCACACTTTTATAAAGGAAAAGGATGACAACATGCAAATTTTTCAACTTTAACGACATAAAAGTGGCATTTGTGTTTAGAATTTGAAGATGATGTAAACTAATGAAATGTGTAAGATTTGATGAAGTTTATGCTTATAATTTTTTTAAAAAAATTTGAACAAAAATTGACATAATTTTTTAATTTTTGAAGTCCATTTTTTTATTGCTGAAATATGCTGAAAATCTAGGGTCTAGTTCCCACCAAAAAACTATATGCTAATAATCTTTTTTTCCTCTGATTTCAGAATATGTTTTAGATGACATGTATAGCTAGTGCATAAAAAAAGAAAACTTAGATTTTGGTATATATTTTATCTGTTATAACTATCCAAAGTTGGTGTTATCCGAAATTAACAGTTTTTTGTTCCCACCAAATTTTCCCTATCAAATCTACACCATTAAAAATAAAAAATTATATATTCTTGAAGAGGACTCTCTCCTCTAGTGTTAAATATAAAGTTTAAATTTTTCTGACATGATTTGTTATTTTTTATTTTTTTCGAATGAGCGTGTTTTTAAATGTTAAAATACCTACTTGAAGTATTTTCAACTTATAATATATTATATGAAATCAAAACATAATAAAAATTACATGACCATAATCTTGACTCCAAGCTCTACAAAACGGTATTTTTAGATTTTATTGAAAGTTAAATTTTGATAGAGAATTGAGATCCAGAAGTGAGAACTTCTGATAGTCACATTTTTTTGCTTATTTGGCTGCCCCATGGGAAGCCACTTAGATAGGTTCGGCCAAACAAGTTTCGGTCAGAACTAGTTCAGCCGAAATGGGTTTGGTCAGACCTAAGGAGGACCAAACATGGTCTCATGGATGACCATGCCCCTTGAAACTCACATTTTTAAATACTATTTTTTGAATTAAAATAATTGGGAAATTTATAAAATCCGGCCAAGAATAAATGGTTTTTTAAATAAAATCATTTTTTATAGAGTTTTAATAGTTTTTTCAAATTTATTAATTATTTTAATTTCTTTTATTTTTAATTAAAACATTGTTCAATTAATAAGTTTGAATTATGAACTTATTAATATTATTTTTGATTTTTTTTGGGAAGAATTGTTTTTTGAATTAAAAAATTTGACAAATTGATAAAATCCATCAAGAATAAATGATTTTTTAAATAAAATTATTTTTTAGAGTTTTAATGGTTTTTTTCAAATTTATTAATTACTTTAGTTTTTTTTGTGTTTTTAATTAAAGCATCGTTCAATTAGTACTTGAATTGAAGCTAAAGTAGTAATTGAATTATATGGTTTTGTGTTTGTAGGTGAATTGAAGCTCTCAATCTGAACAGTTTTTGCAGGTGAATTGAGCTCTCAATTTGAACAGTTTTTGCAGGTGAATTGAAGTTCTCAATTTGAACAGTTTTTGCAATGGGGAATAAAAGGAATAGAACAAAAAAATATGAGCAAATAAGGGATGACAAAATGAAAGGTCATACAAAATGTAATCAAGATCAACCTGTTGAAGTTCAAGAAGAACTTGTTGAAGTTCAAGAAGAACCTATTGATATTCAAGAAGATGCAATTCAAGCAGGGGAACAAATTGGTAGTTCTGAAGGTGGAAATATATCTTTTGGCATGGGCAATTTGATGGAGATAAATGAGGATTCACTTTTCAGTCAAATTTCATTTGAACAAATGTTATCTGAAAGTACAATTAAAACACATTGCAAAAAACTTTGGGATGAATATTTTAAAAATAAAAGTATGGTTGGAAGAGCTCAATTATTTGTCAGGTTATTCAGGAAAAAAGAAATGACTCCTGTTTTGAAGTTGTTGGGTGTTGATAACAAGAAAAACTCAGGAGACAATGTAAATCAGACAATAGTTGAAAATTTGCAAGATGCATTGAATGACATTAATAACTCAAGTCGAGGAGCCGATTTAAGTGTTGCACATAGAGCATTGATGACTACTTTATCTAGTAGGAGGTTGACACAGAGAAAACAAGTACATGCAATTTCTGATTTACTGAATGTATCTAGAAGAACTATTCAAAGATATCAGGAAGCGAAATATGTTAGATGAAAACATTGAAAAGAATTGGGTAAATATATGTAGGCTTCCTCGAAAAGACAAAATTTATGAAGATGCAAAAAAATTGGTCATTGAATATTGGACCGCTCACTCTCGTGTTTCTTCTAATAGAAGGGATACAATTGATGCAGCCAAAATTCCTTTAACAATTAACAAAAATATAGGAGAGAAAAAAAAAATATAAGATTTTTAGAATTACAATCTTTCTTTATTATTCTTCCAACTAATCTTTTTCTACAATGAGAGAAAACACCAATTTAAGTACAAATCTAGAATTACCCTTTTTGGTAATTTTTTTATAAAACTATTTTTTGCCATTTTTAGTAATTTTTAAAATAACTCGAAAAAGCTAATTTTTTCCGTGAAGATTCCTAAAACTAAGATAAGATGAACTGCCAACTAACCTTCAAAATTGGAAACAATATTTCAAATTTATTATAAAAAAAACTTTCTAAAAAAAAACTAAATAAAACACTAAAATCTTAAAAAGCCACTAAAAACTCCTGCATCATTCTCCTCTACTTGAAAGAATGCAACTCCTGCAAGTTATTTTGAATGTATGCTTCTTGTCTAGATCTAATCATTCCCATTATACTAGATATTTATTGTATTAACCCAAAGAAGAGAAAATTGAATCCCTCTTGAATGCAAGTCTACTCATTCTTCTTGGTCTTCCAATTCTATGGCAATTTGTCCTTCATATTTGCAACTACCTTTGGGTCCTTCTTCCTCTTCTTTTTCTTAACCCATCTCCTATTCAACGGTAGCTCAATTTTTAGATTCCAAAATTCTATTTCTTGTGCATATACTTCAATAGCATCATTATTTATGTCTTCATCATATAATACAACATCATACTCTCCATTACCACACTTTTCATAATACTTTTGCAAATCTACATATGCCTCATTAACAAACAAATCAGCAACATCTTCACTATCAACCTTATTATCAATAGGAATTTCCACTTGGTTAGTTTGAACATCATATTCAAATAATTGAAAATGATAGGAAGACTCATCTACAACTGTGTTTACTTTGTCTTCTTTAATTTTTGATGTCAAAATAGTCATAGGTATACTCACCATTTCACTTGCTACCTCTTCCTCTATTATTTTTGTCATTTCTTTCATTTTCCTATTTTGAATAATCTTTCTAATGGGCCATGTGATCTTCTTCTTCACTAGTAGGTCCCATTTTTGCATCTCTAGGGAAAATCTTGTTGCCAATTCTTTTAAGGCTTGATCCAACCTTTGTACCTCCCGCTTAAAATTTTTTAAACTTTCCTTTCCATATTTTTCTTCACACTTGTGTCTTTCCTCTTCTCTTGTTTCTTCTTTAGTGAACTCTCACTCTGCAAGCACCTCTTCAACAAATCCATCTCTTCAAGCAAGTCTCTTTAACCTTGCTTCCACTTTGTCTTTTTCCTCACCCAAGTCTTTTCTCTTCTCTACCTAGTCTTTTGGCATCCAACTTTTCTCTTCAACCTGCACAAACAAAACCACACAAACACCAAACACTCTTTCCCAGACTTTCTAAGCTTTGATACCAGATGATGCAGCCAAAATTCCTTTAACAATTAACAAAAATACAAGAGAGAAAAAAAAAACACAAGATTTTTAGAATTACAATCCTTCTTTATTATTCTTCCAACTAATCTTTTTCTACAATGAGAGAAAACACCAATTAAGTACAAATCTGAAATTACCCTTTTTGACAGTTTTTTTATTAAACTATTTTTTGCCATTTTTGGTAATTTTTAAAATAACTCGAAAAAGAAGATTTTTTTCGTGAAGCTTCCTAAAACTAAGATAGATGAACTACCAACTAACCTTCAAAATTGGAAACAATATTTTGAAGTTATTATGAAAAAACAACTTTCTAAAAAAAAAATTAAATAAAACACTAAAATCTTAAAAAGCCACTAAAAACTCCTGCATCAACAATACATATGAAAGATGAAGAGATTGGTATGAAAACTGCACATCCAAAACATTTTATAGATACAACACAAAGTGGATTATTTGAAGCATTCAAGCAAGAATTTTCAGATGTGAAAATATGTCAAAGAATGTTTGAGAGGTTGCGCCCTTGCTTTGTACGCATAAATAAGGTTCGTGAAACTTGTTGTCAAAATTATGTTGAGTTTCATCTATACTTGCAATCATATAAAAAAGTTATGGCAGTTATTGATTCAAATATGGTCATCCCTAGAAGTATGACACAATTTGTGAAGTCTATTTTATGTAATAAATTATAAGATTTAGATGAGTTCAAAGTATAGTGTATAAAGAATGCATGCAATGATTGTGGAGATTTGGATAAATTTCCATTGCAAATTGAGAATATTAATGTTTCAACACCATTTTTTTGGAAAATATTTGAATATGAGACATATTGAACAAAGACCAAAGATGAATCCAAAAAAAATGTATTGAAGGAGAGTGATTGCCTTACCTTAAGTTTATGACCAGTTTTCATACTCTAATTTATCCACATATCCAACATTGTCATGGTGCACGATGGCAAACTAAACAGTTTCGTGATTTCAAAGATTATTTTCCACCTGGTTGTATTCTTTCAATTGTAGATTTCTCCGAGAACTATACATTTCCCCCTCAAACAGAGCTTCAAGCTCAATATTATCATTCTGAGTAGGTTGCAATATTTGTGCAAGTGACCTATAGACATGCACAATTTGATTTGGATGAGGTAGAAAGTACTAATCCAAATGAATGCATCATCATCAAGGAGGTTCATTTTTATATAAGTGATGATAAGGTTCATGATAGGAGTTACGTGTCTCATTATTTTGCAATGTATTTTAAAGACATTGTAAATCGCAGGATAAAGGCTTCACAACATTGAATTTGGTCTGATGGTTGTGCAGGTAAGTGTATAGATACTTCAATTCATTTTCATTGTCATTTAATTACTTATTAAATTATTAAAGGATGACATGTATGTATGCATGTACAACTTAATTTTGCAGGACAATTTAAATATGCAAAAGCCTTTAATTGGCTGGCCATGCAACGTGCTAGACACAATGTTAAGTTTCTGTAAAACTTCTTTGAAAGTGGACATGGAAAATGAGAGCACGATGGATCAGGAGCGTATGTGAAGTACACACCTTGCCAACATGAACTTGCATGTACAAATGGTGTTAAGTAGATAATATATATATATATATATATATATATATATATATATATGTATATATATATATATATATATGTATATATATATGTATATGTATATATATATATGTATATATATATGTATATATATATGTATATATATATGTATATATATATGTATATATATATATGTATATATATATGTATATATATATGTATATATATATCTATATATATACATATATACATACATATATACATACATATATACATATACATATACATATACATATACATATACATATATATATAATATATATATATATATATATATATATATATATATATATATATATATATATATATATAGCTTAGATCCATTTTCTTTAAACTGATAATTCATAAATGTACAGATAACATGATAGAGAATTCAAAGAAAATTATTGAATGGTGTCAAAGTCATTTTGCTCCTCGGGACACCAAATACACAAACACTATTTTTGGGAAGTGAAAGGTAATTTATAATTTGTTGTAAAATTTTAAATTAAAATTTGATTTCATGTTCATCTATCTTATCATAATTGTTGATCTAAAAATGTGCAACTTTCATTTCATATTTGTAACAGATATAGACCGATCTAATCCTTACAATTGTCAAAGAATTGTTGGTATTAGAAGTTTACATCAATTGATCACTACAGGACAACACAATCCTTTTTTGATTCAAGTAAGAGAAAAATCATGTTTTTGTGCTCACTGCATTAAGGACAATCCATTGAGTCAATGTGAGAATATTGCAAATGGATATATTTCACGATGGGATATGAAGGAGTTAATCAGAATGCCTCCTTATGAAGATGATGACATTGACATAAACATTCATGATCCTATATATTCAGCTGATTATGAGTGTGTTTCTGATTTAGTTGTTACAAGTGCGTGCACATACATGTTCTTTAATTTAATTTTAATTTATCGTGCAAGTGATGTTTAATTTTAATAGAATCCATTTGTATAGGTGATATTTTTTCCGTAGTTACGGATCCTGACAATGCAGAAAGTGTAGATTATTATCTACTAAGATGCACGAAAGGAAAATACAAGTTGACAAAAGAAAGTGTAGATGATGATGGACAGACATATCCAACTGGTTCAGTTGTTATTGAAAGAACCTATTATCAACAAATAAAGATCGACAAAAATGGTGTTCAATTTATTGAATACATGTGTGGCCAAAAAGTTCTACATTATAGTCACTTGGTTATAGCAACAAAGTTGCAATTTGAGACATTACAAAAAAGAGGACGTGGCAATCAAAAGTGGAGGCTGTCTATTGAAGAACATGAAATTTTTTTAGAGATAATAAAAGATAGAGAGGATCCAAACTATATGTATTAGGAGCTTTAAAATAAACTTCTTTTTGTAGCTCTTGTACTTTCATATTTGAACTCTATAGTTTGAAATTTCATGATTGAACTCATATATTGTATGTTTTTATGTATGTTAGTTAGTTAATTAATTGTATACTTTGATTAATTATGTTAGTTACCTACTTAATTAATTGGTAATTGTTAGTTAGTTAATTATGTTAGTGATGTAGGAGCATCCTGGGTGTAAGAGCAATCTTGCATCACCCAAAAATATTTCTATTTTTGTATTCAATAAGGGCTATCTTGTGTAGAGTTGCTATTTATGGAAACTTGCTATTTTTAGTAAGTTGGTCATACGATCTTAGAATGTTCTTGTTTCACATGTGGAGGTTCATCTCAGTTGTATTAGCCAGACAGTAAAGTTTCATTGACAGATCAAGTCTAGCTTTGGAGATATTGAATATTTTTGGTATTGGCAGCAGGGTACAAAAACTTTGAACTCAGTTTTGAAGGCTTTAGAGGCCCCGGATGAGGTCAAAAATTTGGGTGACAGACGCTTGCACAAAATAGGCCTATAGAGCATTTTCGTGGTCTTTCCGAAATGGGGTCATAATAGTCAATCGGGTCAACTGGCGATGACTTATGGTCTTCAGAAGTTGGGTTACTTGAAATGACGAAAAAATAAATTTCCTTCAAAATTTTTGTTCGGGTTTCAAATGTTATTTTGAGCTGACTTTGATGTAATAAATTGAAAAATAAAATAATTCTAAGTTTGGTCGGCCCTAAGGGTTAAATTTCTGGAACCTTCTCGGGCGGTGGAAATTACCTATATAAAGAAGGCCCGTAGTGTTGTCTAGGGCAGTTCTAGGTAGATCTGGGTAATGATTCGAGGCTTTGTCCTACATAATATTGTAAAGGGAATGCCCATGTGGCTTTGCATATTGTAATTTTGAAATTTGTAATTCCACACTTGTGGAGATAATAAGAAGCCCATTTTCTATTTTTGCAAATTGTTGTTGTTTCTATGTTTTATGTTATGTGTTTGTGGTATTAAGGGGAGCACCCTTCATCAGTTAGTTATTTATGCTTTTGGTAATTATGTTAAAGTTAATTATACTTAGTTAATTAGTTAATTATGTTAGTAATTTATGCTTATTAATTAATTAATTAATTATGCTTATTAATTAGTTAAAAAAAGTTGGTAATTTATACTTTTGTTAAATATGTTAGATAATTATGCTTAGTTAATTAGTTAATTATGCTTTTGACAATTATGTTAGTTAGTTAATTAATTGTATGCTTTGATGCATTACCTCCCCTTAAGACCTCCCCTTAAGACATTAGCTAGTTATTTAATTGTTTTTTACTTACATGACATTAGTTAGATTACTTAATTGTATTTTAAAGTTTGTACATGTGTATATACTTTGAGGGTTCAATAGTTTTAATATATATTTTATGTGCATATGTTGGGATGCATTACCTCCCCTTAAGACATTAGTTAGTTACTTATTTAATTGTTTTTACTTACATGACATTAGTTAGATTACTTAATTGTATTTTAAAGTTTGCACATGTGTATATACAAATTAGTTTAGATGAATGAAAAATATTCATAACATTAGTTATTTACATGAATGAAAAATATTCATAACATTATTTATTTACATGAATGAAAAATATTCATAACATTAGTACATGGCATAACATAATGTATACATAACATGTATAAAAATAAGTCGAATATATGAAATTACACACAAACATATAACATGTAATGTATAAAATATGTAACATGTAATGTCTAAAATATCTAATGTAATGTAAAAAATATGAAATAACACAACCATATAACATGTACATATATGAAATGACTAAAATATCTACATGTATATATGAAATGTCTAAAATATGAAATAACATGTATATATGAAATATCACATGAAATATCTAAAATAACATGGTCGCTCAACTAGGGCCATTAACTGATCCATGACCTGATGGCGGTGCACCTCCTCATGATTTCTGTGTACAATGAAATAAATATGTCACGCATACATACATGTATAATAAATTTTAAATACTTATGATCATAGAATTTTTTTTTTGAACAAACATCTCAATGTACCTGTGTATCATGATGTATAGAATAACGCGGAGTCTGTAAATCTCCATATGGTGCTACATCCTTGTCGATAACCTCTTGGAGTACATATATATAATATATATTAATCAAAATTCAAATATATGTGTAAGTTTTTTAAATAAAAAAATTAAATTTAAATTTATATATACCATAGCAGCCTCTAATGCTCTCTCAAAAGCGCTCAAATATGACTCATGTAATGATATCTGTGCAGGATCAATCTACTCGTTTGTAAGCAATGTGGTAAAATTTTGATGAGCTATAGGTGGTGCAGTCTACTGAGGAGCTGTAGGTGGTGGTGCAGTCTGTTGAGGAGCTATTAGTGTATTTTCTTACATGAATCTTAATTCACAACCCTGAGTGCTTAGATATAACTCTCTTGTTCCTAGACTCTTGACTCACATAAGAAAAAGACTAATTAACAAGGACCAAGTCCTTATTCACTTCGAGCCCTAGGCTACAGGCGGGTGTACCTATTTCATTCACTTCTTCAAAGGATCATAACATCAGTTTATACCTTGATATAAACATTATCTTCTCAGTCCTTTTGAACATACATGAAAGTAAATTGTCATTTAAGTTTGATTGATGATGAAATCCCTGCAAATCAAGGATAGACCAGTGCCTTATCCTAGGGCAGAGAGTCAAAAAGAGAAACATATATCCACAAAGATATTCTAAATGAGACACAAACAGAATCCAGATAAATTGCCTAACAAGTCACCCTTTCTTGAACATATTCAATCATCAAATTCTTGTATCAACCTTGAGCTCTCAGAAATTCATCTAAAGATTTAACCCTTTCCTTGAAAGGAACTAAAGACTGAATCCACAAATACCTTATAAATGGTGTCCTAGAACTGCCTTATAGATTCAAGACACAAAAGCATCAGAATTAAAACAGGAAGATAATCAAAATCATGCAAGGGAATTCCATTGTATTTAGTAGAAATCAATGTATCAACACATTCAAAATCTGACAAACATTCCAAGAATTGCAACAATGGAGCCAAGCCTCTCTATACAGTACAATTTTTAACATCCTTTTACAAAAGAGAAGAAAATTGAGATATAGCAATTTAGAGTCAATTCAAAACCAACTGACAGCTGTCCCTCTTGCACAAAATATCTTCAACCTTCCTCTTATCTGATTTGTAACCGATCTTCAAAACTGATCCACATTTTGCAAACATTTCCAATCTGATCTACAACCGATTTTGATTCCCGGATTTCAAACCCAGACTGCTCTCATCAACTACTTTGAAATTGAAAATAGTCATCGCCATTGGATTTCTCATTCCGAGACCTTTTTAGAAACATATAACACTTCATATTTTGGATAAAAAATGAATCCCCAAGCTACTTTTCTGTGAACATGTCATGGCATTTAAATTTTTGAAACTTTTAGCCTATAGTGCAACTATATTAGTTATTTAAATTCTTTTTAAGTCTGGCATTTTAAATCATTTTCTGATTTCTTGCCATAGAATGCACCAGGGAGTGCCATGTGTCAAGCTCTCATTGCATGCTCAGACTTGACCTCAAAGCTGACCACCTTACATGGAGAACTAGCGACCACAGTCTCTGAATCGCGGAATATATTCTTGACCTCGGGTTACATTTGGTGACCTGGCAAATAGCTCTATCTCCAATTCACGGAATGAAATTTGCCTTGACTGTCACAACTTAGCGAACTGGTGACTACCTATTCTCGTGATTGTGGAATCATTTGGCTTAACCGCCAACTATTTGGCGAACTGGCAACCAAGGCTCTCGTGATCTCTAGATTATTTGGGTTAATCACCAGCTAACTGGTGAATTGGCGAATGACTGCTACCTCCAATTCATGGAATCATTTACTAACCGTCTGGTTTATCCAGTGAACTCACAAGCATGCGCCATGTGTCACCTTTGCCACCTCAGCGTGGTCGCACATCTACAAAATTATGTTCTGTTCGGGCCCACTAGCATGCAAACCAAGGCAGTCGCATGAGCAATCACATGGGCATAACTTCCTCCACTTCAATCTACTTCATACATTTGTGTGCTTGGTTATAAACACCTCAAACTTGCCCAGTAGGATCAATGTGGGATAATGCATTTGGATGTTTTAAAACCTCCTCTATACACTAGGCGCCAAAATAGGGGGTCCCACCGCCGCATCAAGTCCACTAGCTACGGGCCCACCAAGAGCCTCCTTGGTTCTTTACTTATTTCATAAAGTAAGTGGTGGGGTACTTAAATGTCACAAAGACACTACTCTTTGTGAATGTGGGATAATATCCCCAATGCTTTTGCTATCTTTTCCTGGCCTGTGCGTGAGGCATCTTTCACATTTGCGTGATCCTCCCCTATGTGTCACGCAAGACCTGGTTCTTGGCAGCCTCCAATGCGTTGATTGCCATCATGTCTAAATAGGTATTTGTCTGGCATCCCACCGCACTCAATCACAACAACATGCCTCTATTGTCAAGTGGTGTGCACAGTCATCTTTACTTCACGCTGGCTATGCTTGGAACGTGTCCATTTCCCTATTTGGTACGCACCCTCTACATTGGAACGCTGGTCCAATTTCTTGCTAAGAAACTTGCTTAGATTGGGGTTTCATGTAATCATTAATATAAATCTATGATAAACGTGAGCAGCGCTGCCACCATTGACACAAATCTTGCAAAGGGAAATTTAGCCCATGGGTTCTCCTTTAGGTAATCATTGGTTAGAGACTCAAAAGCATGTGGTAGAACATGAATGAAGCCTGTGGCCAAAATAACTCCAGCTGTAAATGCCTTAATTATGAAGAATATGTCCTTCTCTGGACTGAGAGCCCTATACCTCTTGCCAATTATGGGGAAGCTCACTCCTATTGCGCCCGCTACCAGAATTGATGCCAGTGCTCCGACCCTGAGTTTCAAGGATAGCTGCTTGTTAAAACAGCCATCTTTTGCATTGGATGAGCAAATGTTTATCAACATTATACAATAGATTTTTCACATAAATTTTCAGAGTTGAAAGATAATAGCCTTCACCAGCGCTTCTCTTATTATTGACATCCATACCCATGTGTTACAATCATATCAGTTGGAATGACAAAACAATGAGATTGTAAAACATATATGAAAATATATTCAGCAAATAACTAGAAAGTCCACTGTGATTTCTAAATCAAACATCTCTATTTTGATACCGTCTTGTTTAGATTGTTGCACAAGCCTCCAATCACATGGGTCTCTCAGCTCTCACACTGGTTTTCCATTTAGATTGCGCAAGTCTCTTCTTGTTGCACAAGCCTCCACCCCTTCAGTGCACTACCTAGCCAATCTCCTTTATGCACAACTTTGTTTATTGGCAACTAATACCAATTTTCAACTTCAAAATCAAATGCAATACATTTATTTTGTTGTTATCTCACCCTGCTGGTAGTTATTTCCTTGCGTGAGCACCTGTATTGTATACGCTGCCTCCCTTGTATTGCAAAAAAGAGTTTCTCTCGAAGAGATAGCATTAATAAATGCTTCTCGAGGCATTAAACCATTAGCAATAGAGAATAGAATAAGACCATGAGCCTCACAAATATTAATATCATAATTGGAAGATTCATTGATTTTTGGTGATGACACAAATCTATTACTCCATTCCCTGGGTATGAGTTCTTTCCCTTTAAATATCTGAAGACCCAGGAACTCTGTTTGTTGGGCAACTTTATTAATAGAACACCCACTTCCGGCATCCACAACTGCAAGAAGAGAATTGGAATTAGAAGAGTATTTCTGAATCCTATTATGAGCCTCACCAACATGATCCTATAAATAAGGAACTACTGCAACCTCAAAATATGGAATCATTTTATGCTTCAAAAGAGGAATTGTATCAGCAACACATTTCTTAATACTATCAGTCAAAAACATCTTGTGGGACAACTCATGAAATGGATGTACATCATTTTTATCCCATTTTAAATTAATTTTCCAACCATTGAGTTCTTCACCCCAAGGTGGTTCCACAGTCACTTTGTCTATCACCTTGTTTCTTTTGTGACAAAGAGTAAAGAAATCAACTTCTCCATATTATCCTTTTCACACATTGACAAAACTGACCAAACAATACTAGCTGGCCTCCATGAGCGACTTAAAAAACTGATGAAATCATGTAACTGAGACATGCCGCTAGGCACACACGTTCACTCTCAATACTACAACATGTCTGTCAGAGGACATTGATAATGAAGATTCAAGCCAAAATAAAATAACAATCAAACATAGCCATTTAAAAATAATTATGTCTGCATTTGTCAAAACTGCACAAGTTGGCTATGGAACTGGCTTTTAAAACTGACCAAATGGAACTTTCAGAGACCAGAAACTTGGGCATCGATTTACCCCCCAAAAAAGAACATAAATCCACAATTAGGGCTCATGATGCATAATAGGATGCATTTGGTAATCAGGCAAAGATAGGCTCTTAGAATTGCAAACTGGGAAACACAATAAAACAATGATTTGTGCGCACGGAATGACCCTGGGAAAGTATGCTGAAAGATTCATCAAGACTTCTAACTTGGCATACTTGCAGTATTTTCAGAGTATAACATAGTGGTACAACCCATTCAGGCTCACCAATCATGGATCAAAAGTTACAACATCATGAACAGGGGTACGGATCAATCTGCACAATTCACCACTTGTAAAACAACAGAAGTTATACTTGGAATCACATTTGCAAACTGAGCAAACGGATTCGTCATGACCTCAAAATTGAAAAATTAGAATTATTTGACCCTTGAAGTATGATGCAAAAGGAATTTTCTCAATAGGGTCAACTAGGTCAAAGATATGAGTGGTCAAATAGGCCCTTCCAGAAATTTGAACAATTGCACAAGTGCATGACAACAACAAACTACCAACTTTGAGATATTCAAAACCTAATCAAACAGATTCAAAAAGACTTGAAACTTGGAACATAGGTTCTTTGATATGCGTACTAAACATCGTCAAAGTGGTAGGTCATGAAACATTTCTGGATGCAAGATATTCAAAGGCAAACTGGGCTACTTTACTTTGTTTGACACAGGCAGAATTGCAGATTTTGACACTTGCTCAAAATGGGACTTCATCAAATGATTCGGGATGATAAAATAACATCATAGAATGCATTCATATACTAAATGGAGTGTGTTAAACATTTGGAACACCTCATAGGCTTCAAAATGACAGTCGGGTACATATGCATGAAAATCATTTAAAGGGCCTCATATTGCAAAATTTTAACATGGTACTAAAAAATCCATGTATTTTTAGTCCCAACAGGAGCTATGGGTGGTGCAGTGTGCTAAGGAGCTGTAGGTGGTGGTGCATTCTACTGATGAGCTATAGGTGGTGGTGCAGTTTGCTGATTAGTTGTAGGTGGTGCAGTCTGCTAAGAAGCTGATCCAGTAGATCTAGTAAGAATGGTCATGACAAATGATGGAACCTCCCTAAGAGGAACCCCACCAAGTATCTATAAGGCTTGATATGCACAAAGTAGATCACTGGATAATAATGTTCTCGTACGATGCAAATGGTCCACATTTGATAAAGTTGTAACCTCTAGGAGAGATGGTATGTCTTCCATATCATATGGATCATCACTGGAGGATGCATCCTGTGTAGGTGGAGGAAAGCTTAAACAAGAATGCAACATGTATCTCCCCACATGATTAGATGACATCTCTTGAACCTTTGTGGTGATAGTCGCAATACTAGAATATACCTCCCTTGTCATTGTGTCATCTAGCACACTCTCTCCTGCAACTATCATTTCCAAACCTTTTGGTATGGCCAAAAGGTTTGGACCCACCCTTTCCCTCTTATTAACAGGCACAGGGGCATCAGGCACTTTGAACCTGTCAGATAATCTCCCCCTCCCTTGCCCAACATGATCAGGATAATTTGTATAATCAACATCATACTACAAATGAAATTTTGAAAATAATTGTTTGCAGAAATATAGTGGAAGCTCATCCTTCTGGGGCCACCTATGATGAGAAGCCAACCATTGAGGATATATAAATGGTGCGACAAGGTCATCCTTGCATCTTGTGACCATGTACCCTCTCACCTTAGCCATGTCTTGGTAATGAGGAAACATGGTCTTCACCATAGCCATGGAAACATTTGTATCAATCTTCCTATACTTTATAGTGCCAATAACATTGCGAGACAAAGAAGTATAGAATGTATCAATGTTGATACTATCATACGGGTTGTATGATTGAACTGTGCCAATCATACACAACAAATCAGCTCTAATAATGTTCACCCTATCCCTATTGGGAAGGGTGGTGGATAAAGCAATGGTCTAATCCAAAACCTCTATGGCTCGGGTCAATCTATCAATGGTAGAAGCAAATAGCTTCTCTCTGGCCTCTCTAGAATTGACCGATCTATGTGAAGAGCGGTAACTACCACTACCCCCCCCCCTCCATACACTAGGCTCTCCTGAATCCGCTGACCCTCTACCTGATGCCATGTAATAGATAAAATGGATATATGTGGAAGTATACATAAGAATATATATAGATCTCTGCACATGTACATTATAATCATCTAGTTTAAATGAAATATATATATGTACATACAAATTTAAGAAACATACATGTTACAAATTTAATCATCTAGTTTAAAAATGAAATATATATATACATGTACATACAAATTTAAGAAACATACATGTTACAAATTTAAGAAACATACATGTTACAAATTTAAACACATACATGTTATAAATTTAAACATACATGTTACAAATTTAATCATCTAGTTTAAAAATGATACACACACACACACACACACACACACACACACACACACACAAATTTAAGAAACATACATGTTACAAATTTAAGAAATATACATATTACACATACATGAACTACAATACACACACACACACACACACAAATTTAAGCACATACATGCTACAAATTTTCTAATGAAAAGAGGCTTTGAGTTATGGTTCAATGTAGATGTAGATGTAGATTGAAAGTAAGGGGTCCTATTAGGTCTTAAGTGGTATTAGGTCAAGTAATAAGTCGTATTAATCCTATTAACTCTTAAGGGGTCATATTAATCATGTTACCTATCTTAATTGGTCATATTAGTCACATCTTAAGTCTTAATTAATCTTAATTGGTCAATTAATAGGTCCTAATTGGTCAAGTATTAGTCACATGTTAGGTCTTATTTGGTCCTATTAGGTCTTAATAGGTCATATTGGACCTAACTGGTCTTAATAGGTCCTATTAGTTCTTAAGGGTCCTATTAGGTCTTATTACTCATGCTAGGTCTTAAAGGGTCATATTATGTCTTATTAATCATGTTAGGTCTTAATTGATCATATTAGTTACATGTTAAGTCTTAATTAGTCTTAATTGGTCAATTAATAGGTCCTAATTAGTCAAGTATTAGTCACATGTTAGGTCTTAATTCCTATTAGGTCTTATTAGGTCGTATTAATCAATTTAAGGGTCTTATTAGGTCTTATTAATCATGTTAGGTCTTAATAGGAAATATTAGGTCTTATTATTCATGTTAGCTCTTAAGGGGTCCTATTAAATCTTGTTAATCATGTTAGGTCTTAATTGGTCAGAGAGAGAGAGAGAGAGAGAAAGTTCATGTTTGTTTCTAGTATTTTGGTTTATGTTGGTTTCCAGTGTTAGAGTTTAATAGGAAATATTAATTATGTTAAGGGTCCTATTAGATGTTAAGGGTCTTATTAGGTCTTATTAATCATGTTAGGTCTTAATTGATCATATTATTTGTAACATGTTAAGTCTTAATTAGTCTTAATCGGTTAATTAATAGGTCCTAATTAGTCAAGTATTAGTCACATGTTAGGTTTTAATTCCTATTAGGTCTTATTAGGTCATATTAATCAATTTAAGGGTCTTATTTTAGGTATTATTAATCATGTTAGGTCTTAATAGGAAATGTTAGGTCTTATTATTCATGTTATATCTTAAGGGGTCCTATTACATCTTGTTAATTATGTTAGGTCTTAATTGGTCAAAGAGAGAGAGAGAGAGAGAGAAAGTTCATGTTGGTTTCCAGTATTTTGGTTTATGTTGGTTTCTAGTGTTAGAGTTTAATAGGAAATATTAATAATGTTAAGGGTCCTATTAGATGTTAAGGGTCTTATAAGGTCTTATTAATCATGTTAGGTCTTAATAGGAAATATTAGGTCTTATTATTTATGTTAGCTCTTAAGGGGTCCTACTACATCTTGTTAATCATGTTAGGTCTTAATTGATCCTGGAGGGAGAGAGAGAGAGAGAGAGAGAGAGAGAGAGAGAGAGAGAGAGAGAGAGAGAGAGAGAGAGAGAGAGAGAGAGAGAGAGAGAGAGAGAGAGTTGGTTTCTAGTATTTTGGTTTATGTTGGTTTCTAGTGTTAGAGTTTAATAGAAAATATTAATCATGTTAAGGGTCCTATTAGATGTTAAGGGTCTTATTAGGTCTTATTAAGCATGTTAGGTCTTAATATGAAATATTAGGTCTTAAGGGGTCCTATTATGTCGTATTAATTTCATGTTAGGTCTTAATTGGTCATATTAGTCACATGTTAAGTCTTAATTAGTCTTAATCGGTTAATTAATAGGTCCTAATTGGTCAAGTATTAGTCACATGTTAGGTCTTAATTCCTATTAGGTCTTAATAGGTCCTATTAGTTCTTAAGGGTCCTATTAGGTCTTAATAGGTCCTATTAGTTCTTAAGGGTCCTATTAGGTCTTATTAATAGGTATTAGGTCTTATTAGGTCGTATTAATCAATTTAAGGGTCTTAGTAGGTCTTAATAGGAAATATTAGGTCTTTTTAATCATGTTAGCTATTAAGGGGTCCTATTACGTCTTGTTAATTTCATGTTAGGTCTTAATTGACCAGAGAGAGAGAGAGAAAGTTCATGTTGGTTTCTAGTATTTTGGTTTATGTTGGTTTCTAGTGTTAGAGTTTATGTTGCTTCATGTTCTAATTTCATGTTGGTTTAATGTTAAGGTTCATGTACATTTCATATTAAGGTTTATTTTTCAATTAGGTTTAAGGATCTTTTTTAAATTAGGTTTATGGTTAGGATTCATGTTTATTTAAAGTTAAGGTTTATGTTGGTTCATGTTTTCATATCATGTTTTTAATATTTATATATGTTTTTCTAATGTTTTGTAACATTTTCGTAATATTTTAAAAAATATCTAATAAAAATAAATTAATTAACTAACTAACTAACACATTTTCTTAACTAATTTTTTTTTTTATATTAATTAAATAACTAAATCTACATAAAATCATATTATTTAATTTTTACAATTAAAAATAATAAAATTACATGAACAAAAACAACTATTAAATTAACATTTTTATTCAAATTACAATTATTTAATATTAAATAAACAAAAACAACTTTAAAACATTAAAAAATGTTAAAATAAAAATATTAAAAAAGGGCCTACCTATTTTGGCCGAAAACCTCCTAAGGCGCTCCACAAAATCCACAAGCCACTCTATTCAAATGAGCCTACCAATTCAATTTTTTAGTTTATATAGTTTTTGAGGGTTTCAGCTGGAACAATTTCGACCGAAACTATTTAAGCTGGAATGCCCCCACCACATTGATGCCAGATGGCGCCTAGTGTGCGCCACATAGTTTCGGTCGGAACTAGTCCAGCCAGAACCGTTTCGGCCAAAACAATAAAATTTGTCCCTAGTGTGACAAAACTATGTACTTTTAGCCTCAGAATTTTTATGGACACCAAGTTGTGATAAAGCCTTCCTGTAGTTGAAGTCAGTTCTTACTTAGGCTCCTGTTCTACGAGGTCCTAACTAGGCACTACCATTCCACATTCATAGAGATGCCTCAGATCATGCATTCAGAATTGTACTTGGACAAAAAGAAGGTATGGTAGAAGATGCAATATATTTCATTAGAAAAAATCTCCAAGGAGCAAAATTGAATTACACAATCATAAAGGAGCTTTTGACCATTATTTATGCTCTGAACAAATTCCACCACTACATCATAGGCTACCAAATATTTATGTACACTGATCATGCAACCATAAAGTATCTCTCTAATAAACCTGCTATCATAGGAAGATTACCTTGATGGCTTCTACTATTGCAAGAATTTGACATCACAATAGTGGATAAGCTAGGCAAGTCCAATGTAGTTGCAAACTTCCTCTCTAGATTGTAAAATGAAGATGAACCAAACATCATTGATGATAGATTCCCTAATGATCACATATTCTCCATTTCAATTAAAACCCCCTAGTATGTTGATATTGCTAATTACTTAGTATCTCAAAAGGTACCTCCCTATTTTTCCTCAAAAGAAAAGAGACTCCTAATAAAAAAGACTTTCAACTTTTCATGGAATGCTGATTGTCTATTCTACAATGAACCTGATCAAATATTGAGGAGTTGTGTTAGGGAAGATGAGACTTATGACATCCTCCATGCCTGTCACAATGAGCCCTATGGAGGGCATTTTACAACCAAAAGAACAACAATGAAGATACTAAACACTGGATATTACTGGCCAACCCTCCATAAGGATGTGGTCAAATACACAAGGAAATGTGATTGGTGCCAATGGATGGGGCGGTCAACAAAGTCTGATGAAATGTCTCTCTTTCCTCAAGTGGTAGTCACTCCATTTGATAAATGGGGGCTAGATTTTGTCAAACCCATCAGTCCTTCATCGAATGACAACTCATATATTTGTGTGTACACAGACTACATAACAAAGTGGGTGGAGGTGTGAGCCATGAAGCATGCTAGGATAACAAGGTAGCTGAGTTCTTATATGAGGAAATCTTTACATGCGATATGGTGTACCTAAAAAATTGGTTACTGATCAGGGTGCTCAATTTACATCAACATTGATCACTGCCCTAATGAATGAATATAATTTTTGCCACAGGAAATCAAGTCCATATCATCCATAGATGAATGGGCAAGCAAAAATCACAAACATGGAGATAGAAGAAATCCTAACAAAAATAGTGTAGCTACATAAAAAGGATTGGAGCACAAGGTTACAAGAGGAAGTTTGGGCATATAAGATGACATGGAAGACAACAACCAGTTCCACTCCTTTTGAACTGATTTATGGAAAGAACGTTGTAATGCCTATTGAATTTGAGCATAAGAACCTGCGCAATGCATTACAATTGAACATTGATCTTCCAATAGGGAAACACAAAAGGATCCTGCAACTCAACCATCTAGATGAAATGAGAAAGGTAGCCCTACAATAGAGTGAGATGGTCTGGATCTAATGCAAAAAGTGGCATGACTCACATATCCTCAACATACGGTTTACTCCTAGTGATTGGACCCTTTTGTATGACTCCCAATATCTAGAGACACAAAGTAAGCATACTACAAGATGGCTTGGCCCTTATGAAATTGTACATGTGTACACTAATGGTGTAGTTTAGTTATCAATAATTGACCTTGTACATTTCAAGTTACTAGTAAATGGCCACAGACTTTGTTTGTACCATAAGCTAGAAACAAAGGTTGACTTCTTGCGGCAGTTTGAGATTTCTACTACTGTAGCTGAACCCCCTACAACTGATAGAGATCCTGTAGCTGATGAATCTCCTATAGCCGATGGACCTCCTCGAGCTGAAGATTTTCCTACAGTTGATGGACCTCCTCCAGCTAAAGACTCTCCTCTAGCAATAACTTCCTTCGGTCATTACTTTGACTCTGCACATATGTAGTCATAATAAATTTTTTGTTTCCCACAAAAATATCTCTTTCCATAATAATGAAACCATCACATCAAATCTCATCAACATTACCTACCATATTCATTCATCCATCACATCATCACTACAAAATGTGTTACTTTTTGTTTGGCACACCTCACTCAATCTTTTTGGATTTCAGCATTTATGGTTATTATATTCCAGGTATGCGTTAATTTATTATTTCAAATGCTCTTTACTTACTTTGACATTATTATAACTCATATTATAATTAATTTAATAATTTATCCAAGTACCACTATACTTCTAAACCATGCATGTGAGGACACCTGCATCATTTTTTGTAGGGGGCAGTCAGTTTAGTGTGTGATGTAGTAAATATCCTCGCTTAAGATCACCATTATTTTCCATTATTAACTTGCAAGGCTATACTACGCAGTCATTGATTTAACAGCCCTACATCCAAAATTTCCTATAGTATTGTTTTTTAAAAATATGAAATTCCAGCTTTAGTTTTCACAGCTTCAGTTTTTCAAAATGAATTTTTAGAATTCCTCTGTCATTTCAACTAAACTACCCATTAAGTGAGCTAGTATAGTCTTTGCTAGATAATCAACAAGTCCTAGTTTAGTTGAATACTGGGTGGAAGAAAGGAAAAGAGGAATTGTTAGGGAAGCCATTGGAATTAAATGAATGAAGGTTGTAGAAGCTCTTGGCAAGTGGAATTGGTGGACAACCTATACGCTATGAGTCGGATAATCATGCATCTTTATTGTAAGATCAAGCTAGCATTCAGATGTTTAATCATGTAGGATGACTCACATATTTTGTATGGTTGAGTGGTCATGATGAGGCCATAGCATTAGAATTCCTGCAAACATATAGCAATGGGGTCGCTTATGTAAAAGGATTAAGAGTAGAGGCTTTAGAGGCACGAATTGTAGAATTTTTTGGACTTCCTACCATAGGCGAAGCCTTTCCACATAGCCATGATGCGTGCATAGCTTGAGAAGAATTTTCTTTTCCAACAGGCACTACATTAGAATAAAACAAACAAGGTGCTAGAAGAACATCTCTCCCTAGTGAGTACCCTCATCTAGCAGTTCACATCATAAGGTTCATTACCTATGAAGGGTGGTTTTCTTTCCTACATACCATTCATTTCAAGCTTTTGAGTCATTTGTAGCATGGTTGCTTGGTAAATGTCCCCAATGTTTAGTATTCATTATTGAATTCTATTTCTGAAGAAGTTAGGAAGGGAAGGAAAAATGTCATCACCCACCATGGTCTAATAAAACTCTTGGTAGAAAGAGCTCTGCATGATACCTCTCCCATGACCTAGGATGAGTTTATCACATCACCTCATGTGCAATTACATGGTGAGGGGCCACGACCTAAAAATTAAGAAGACTAGGAAAATATTCCTGATGAGGTCATTCCTAAGAATGTGGAGTCCTCCATTCTAGAAAAGGCACAGGAAATCCCTTCTACCTCAAGAATTCAAAAAGAAAATGTGGCAATAGATGATCCAAACCCTAACTTGGAGGGCAATAAAACCAAGGTTCCTGAAGAATCCCATAATCCATGGGTAGAACATAATGCTTCAAACAAGGAGAAGGGAAAAGTAAAAATGGCTGAATATGATATGGGTGACACCCCTATTCTTCTTGAAACCACATCTTCTATAAAGAAAAAGACCCCACAAAAATGTCCTGTAGCATCAGTCAACACACCACTATGACGCAATGTTTGTCTGAACACAAAACAAATGAAGAAGGACTCTCCTGTAATGACTGGCTCTACTCATGATGTTCCTATTGAGGAACCCATGGAAGTACAACCACAAGTAGGCAGTTCATTCACGGGGTGTCATAATATGATGAAGGAAGATTCTGCAACCACGATTTCAGGCAAGGAAACATTACAAAAAGAAGTAGAACAAAAAGAAATCTCTGATGTATCTTCTTCTTATCCAGGGAATGTTCAGGAGGATGATATTTTGGCAGTGTCGGTGCCAATTCCACCAGAAAACCAAGAGGAAATAATACTAGAACAAGATCAACAGGAAAATCAAGAGGAAATACGAGTGAACCCAGTTCCACTGAGAAATCAATGAAAGGTAACATTATAGTCCCTATCTATTGATTAATTTACACAAATGTAGTATGAAAAATCCATCTGGGAGTTGGAAAGAGATGAATTGGAAAAGAAAACAGGAATGCAAAAGCAGGAAATTCAACTTCTGCAAGGAAAGTTAAATTTAGTCACAAAGTTAATTCCTAAGTTAATTGAATGTAGGCAGCCTCCTAGGGTTTATGCCCTATGTTTAAAGGAGTAATTTTCAATGTTCAAATTGAGGGTTCTTAGAGATCTGAGCACAAACATAAGCATACCTCAAGACTTTGTGGCTACATATGAGGAATCACTAGATTTTATTAGGAATCTTTTGTGTGAAATGTACATGCATAATCATGTCATTCCCTCTAACACTGACTGGAATCCTTTACTATTTGTTGGTGATATTCACTTTTCTTCTCTACTATATTGGGTAAGAAATGAGATCAACTATGGGGAGCAATTGAATAGATATAGGGAAATTAATTGATCGATTACACTTCCCCTGTGTTCTGAGAGTGGTTCACCCATAAGGTTGTATTGTAATTGGCTGGAAATAGTTTATGGATTCAATGAATCCACACACAGAAGGAGAATTATGGGTAACAGGGAACAAGTCTTTGAAAAATTTGAAAGGCTATCATTGACAGAAGGGCACAGAGTGACAAAAGGGTTACAATAAAGATGGACTAGGTTAACTATGGCCTTAAAGAAGGTAGAGCTCCACAGTCTCATTAAATTTTGAGCTTCCATGCAGAGGGTCCAATGGTACATACAATTGGGATGAAAGCCACGACTAGAGAGGTGGTTACCCCTCACCTTCCAACCTCCTCTACTTTTATGGCCACTATACGACTATGTGGATAATGAGATAGATGAGCAATTGGAGATGAGTTAATGCATAAAGATAGAATGGAAAAATGGTTTCTACTAGCAAGTGGGAAATTCAATGATTGGTGAGACTCAGGAAGGAGATCTCAGGGTGCTTGCAAAGATCTAAAATGTTTCAGTGCTTGAGGACCAGCACTCGTATTTGTAGGGGGAAATGATGAGGCATATTAATGCCATACTTTAGACACCCTAGGATAGTCTGCTAGGTCCTTTTCCTTGTTATGCTATATTTTTCTCAAGACTTATATACTTAGTTCTATTATTATATGGCATGCTACCACTAGACTACTACCATGGTTTAAACATACCTAATATGCTACACTTGTATGAATAAACTATGTTACTTGCTTTGAAGTTGTGATTATGTTTTTATAAGTAAAATAGATATTTGAGCATAGATGATGCATGCGTATTTTGTTTTTTATTACCATGAATATGTTTATCCTAACCTTTGAAGTGCAACACATCAAAATAGAAACCGTTATCTTGACCAGGTGAAGTGCACTCATATACTGGATGCTCGACCCAATCTTTCAACAAGCTCCAACAGAGAAACATCAATGCAACACCAGCGAAAGGTTTCTGGATGATCAAGGTGGTAGTCACCAAGCAAAGACCAATGCAATGTGATGAATTCTTTGAGGAAATCTAGGAGAGAGTGGGAAGTTAGATTTGCTATCGTAGTAGATCTTTCCTCTTTTCTAGATCTAATCTGTTCTAGTTTTATAGCTTTCCTCCTTTTCTGTTAGTAGCATTGTAATAAATTCTTTTCCTGTTTCTGTGGCATGATTATTTAGTTGTTAAAATTTTTCCTTTTAAATAAAGCCCCACTCCTGTGTGAGGAGGGGCATCATCAATTTTTATTGGCAATATAGTTTTATGTTGTTTCTAGTTTATACATCTTTGTACTCAGTTATTCAATCAATGAACAAATAAAGTGTTGAGATTTAACTTTGCGTAATTGTGTTTGAGATACTCATCCAAGGGGGGCCACTTGGTGAGAAATCTATAGTTAGTTAGATTCATTTTAGTTAAACTTACTTTCCTGCATTTCTACTATTTCGGTGTTAAGTGTCAAACTATTCCTACAGCAAAAGCAATAGAACAACTGAAGCATTATAGCATAGTTTGCAAGAGTCTTCATGTTTTGTTAGCATTCTCACTTCTGTAATTTCCATTCTAGTACTTACTTTTCTACAAATTTAGTTTAAGTTCCATTCTAGCACTTGTTTCTTGTAATCATAAGATAGTTTCCTTTCAACATTTCTTTCCTACAGTAACTATAGAATGTATGGTTGAGTAGTACTTGGTGCATATATATTGCTGGCCCATTTCAAGTAACATGTCCCTGGGTTGACATACTAAATGATTTTTTATAAGGAGGATAAAATTATCGGTTGGATGTCCAATCCTTGAGTTGAGAATTATACCTAGTTTCTAAGCCTTTATAAAAAGTGATCAACTACTAAACTTGGATACAATGCAAACAAAACTACTGAGAAGGGTGAGTCCTCCAAACAAGCATCCAACCAAGATAATATTTCTAACCCACCGAAGATAAAGAATCCTAAATGCTATCATTGTGGGAAATGACGAAACACGACAAATGTCTAGAGGAGAAAAAGAGGTAATCCACTGATTATGCCTAAGTTTAATGGTCATTATTGATGAGACAAATTATTGTCTCAATTTTGTTATAATCTTCATACTTTGTTGTCACTCTTTATGCTCTATTAGACATTTCTAAAGCATTTATGAATTATACCTATGTGAAGTTATGCTAAATACAACTAAAACCACAAAGCCTATGGGTAGCTTGAATGACATATTTTGCTAAATATTATAAATATAATGC
This sequence comes from Chamaecyparis obtusa, assembly GCA_027943335.1. Lineage (NCBI taxonomy): Eukaryota > Viridiplantae > Streptophyta > Pinopsida > Cupressales > Cupressaceae > Chamaecyparis > Chamaecyparis obtusa. The sequence continues at coordinate 591,820 of BSBK01002259.1, forward strand.
AGTACTTCATATAGTTATTTTAAGCTATGTTCTAACATTTGAGTAGGGGTTGAAATGTTGACTTGCATATGTGTACCAAATATTACTAACCTTTCAGGTAAACAAGGAGCAGTATGAAGAGTGGTGCAACCACATTAAAGAAGGAGCGTTAGAAGACCAGTCATGGTGGAAGAATCCAGCACGGTTTCGAAGGATATGCCATGCCTACCAAGGAGCTAATATTCCTGAGAATATAGGCAATAAGTCTTGCTATATTTCCTCAGAGTTGTTATTCCATTATCTATAGTAATTGTAATATGTCATGGTTGTTTTATCGCCTCCTTATTTGGCGAGGTTTATTCAGACTTTTTTGTTATGTTTTCAATAAGTGTCAATCATCTTTATATATGGATTTGATTGACTTAGTTAGGTAATGAGAAAATAGAGAATGATGTATTCAGTACAACTGAAGTTTCTCTTTTATGTTCTTCATGAGTTGTTCAATTGTTATGTAACACGTTAAGAAGACTTAATGGAAGAGTGATTTTGGATTATTTTCTATGTTGGTAGTTAGCAGAAGCCAACCAAGGGGGCCACTTGGGAGGTGGATTAGATTAAGTTAGAGTAGATTTTCTTCCTGCATTTTCCCTGCTTTCAAGTAGAGTTACTATTTTATTCCTGCAACATTACTACTATGGATGTTCTTGTAGCACTTGCAGAAGTTAGACATAGTGAATATTTTTGGGTTGTTAGACAGGCTTATATTCATTTCACAAGCTTTTTGTCATATTTTCATTAAGTAGTCGAGTGTGTTTACTTTCCTGTAGCAATAGCATATATTTCTTTCACGCATTTTATCTTCCTGTAGTATAGGTGTTATGACTCCTAGAGGAACTTAGTGCACAAACTATGCTATCCCATTTCAAGTCTATGTCCCTGGGTTGACAATCTAAATGCATTTCATAATGGGAAAAGTAATCCTTAGTATGAGTATATCAATCCTAAGAGAGACAATGGCATGATTATTATTACCTATTGTGAGACTGTTCATTTTTGGCATAATTGCTGGGGATTGTGTCAAACTAGGAACCTTAATGAGTCATTTATTTTTCAGATTAGTTTCCTTTTTTAAGTCAATGCAGAGTAGTTGTGAAATTTCTTCACAAGTCATCAACTTGCTTGCATGCATTGAATAAGGCAAGATGTTCATGACATATTTCTTCCAAAAGAACCTGTTAAACTAAAAGAAGAATTTGAAGAACTTGAGTTACCATTTCTCGACATAAGTCCTGAGTTTGCTGCATCATCTTCAATCAAAGAAGACAGTCATGAAACATTTGAACTCCATCCTTTTTTAGAAATATTAGCCAGTTTCCATAATAATCTTAATCCAGGATCACTTGTTGTCCAGAACCTTCCAGTCAACAATACTTTCCAGCCATAGTTTCAATATCCAACACCTCTAGTAATGGTAGTTCCTACATTTCCATTTCCTATTCCAAGTCTTATCAACAATCCTAACCTCAAGAATATACTTGCTTCAACACTACCAAAGTTCTATGGCCTCATCATAGAGGATCCCAACACCTTTTTGTTCAAGTTTGACATACTGTGTCAAAGTTTTGACTATAATACTGACAGTCACAAGCTTAAGTTGTTTCCAGCAACACTGAAAGAGTCAACTCTCAGATGGTTCATGGGCTTAGGAGAAAATGTAGTAGCAAATTGGGACGAGATAAGAGATTTATTTCTAAGGAATTATAAGGAATACTGCAAGGGGAGTGATTCAAAAGGAGATGAAATTTTTCAAATGTCACAAAGGGAAGATGAGACATTAGAAGACTACATATCACTCTTCTTATTTAACTTACAAAAGAACCCTCAACATGCATTGCAGGAGGATTCACATAAGATAATTTTTCTAAGAGGAGTGAATGAAAACTGTATTGAAGCCTTGGACCTCATGGCTGGAGGAGATATATCTCAATCTTCCTGGGATGATCTTCAAAAAATTTGCCTGAACTATTCTAGAGCAGCAGTGAAGAAAGGAAGGGGATTTCTCTCAACAATGGCTAAAGGAAGTGGCTCTGGTATTTCAAAGATGGAGATTTCAAACCTATTGTCAGAATTCAAACAAGACATCATAAATGATGTAGCTACACACTTGGACATGATGACTACCAAGAAGAAACATGCAGACGCTGAGGCGCAGCTAGCTGAATACTATCCCCATTGCCACAAATAAAAGAAAAATTGTCAGTGTAAACTGGTCGCAAACCTGGATAATCAACATCTTCCAACTAAGTTCTTAAAGATAGAAGGAGAGGATGAGCAAGTATTCTTTGTTGCTCAATGTTAGCCATGGGCCATGAGACAAGGTATGCCTCAAGACCCATTACAAATTTCAAATCCTTATAATAGTCAATGGGAAAACTAGAATGTCCAAAGTCCTCCCCAGTATAATCAACCCACTTGGAATAATGCTTGGCCAAATAATCAATAGAATCAATGGTATCCTCCACAACAACCCCAATGGCCACAATTTCCAAACCAATGGCAACAACCACAAGTGAATTGGCAGCCCACTAACCAGTGGAGAGGACCTCAACAATGGCCTAATCCAAATCCTGGATATCCACCTTTACCACCTCCAACAAATATACCTGCAATAATGCCACCACCTGCAAATATAGGTCCTCAAAAGAAAACATAGTTACATGCTCAACCACAACTGAATCCCAATAGTCAACAACCACAATAGAAAATGTATGCTACTGATGCTCAGTAGTACCCTGCCTATGCACTTAACATAGCTAATATACATTTAAGATCAAGGACTACCTTGCCTACACCTGAACCACCTCTTATCACTGAAGTGATAGACCTTCCTGCAACATCAGTACTAATTCCAAAGAATGCTTTGCCAAATATTGTTGCCCCAGAGAATGTTTCCAACTCAGCCAATGTTCACACATCAGTAAAACCATCTTTTCCACAGAGGCTCAACATGGATAAGCCCATACCAAAAGAAGACCAACCATTTGATATCATTGACTAGCTAAAGAACATGCATGTCCATATTCCCCTATTTTAAGCAATAAGGGATGTTCCAGTTTATGGAAAAATAATAAAAGAAGCTTGTCTTAAAAAGCCTGGAAGAAAGAAAAAGGATCATACAACAGTTCATGTTATAGGACAATTGGCTTATATCATGTTAGGAAAACTGGTAATTCCAAAATATTCAGATCCAAGGAGTCTAGTTGTGAATATTATTATTAATGGTCAATCTGTCAAAAATGCATTAATAGACTTAGGTGCTGCCATTAATGTAATGACCAAGGATACTATGAACAAATTGAGCATTTAAGGGTTGAGAGCTACTCCAACAATATTGCAATTAGCAGATAGCTCTACTGTCACCCCTGATGGAATGATAGAAGACATAATAGTTGCATTAGACTCTTGGGAGTACCCTGCTAATTTCATGATTCTATCACCAAAGGTCAATCTTGCTGGTTACCCTATTATCCTAGGACACCCATGGTTGGCAATAAATAATGAAAAAATTAGTTGTAGATCAGGGAACATGACAATTTCAGATGGGCAAGCCACTAAGAAACTAGCATTTTATCCTCTAGCTCAACCGTAGCCAGATTTAAGTACACCTATATGGCCAGATTTAGGAGATGGGGAAGAAGAACTGAATTTTGTGGTTCAACTCATGCTGTTACATAGGCAATCTTTTCTAAAGATACAAGAGGAAGATGAAGTCATTCAGAGCATTCTTAATAATGACTGTGTTGTAATCAAAGATATATCCGAAAGTTCTATGTTAGAGTTAACTACATATGAGGACAATTTTGAGAACTATGTATTACCTTCAGAACCCAATATTATTCATCAATTGCTACCTAGTGAAGTGAACACAAGTCCTATCACTGAAGTGTCCATGATTGACCTTACAACTATTGTTGAGCTTTCTAAGGGTCATAATCTCCATGTGAATAATAAGTTGCCTTCACAACAGATGGAGCAACTAACCAAATTGTTGCAAACACATGAGAAAGCCTTTGCATGGGACTATGGGTACATGAAGGGATTAAGCCCTACACTATGTACTCACAGGGTTTGTATATGAAGGAATCCTACCACTCCGTCAACCTTAAAGGAGGATGAATCCAGCATTAAGGAAGATAGTCAAAACTGAATTACAAAAGTTATTAGATGCTGGCTTTATATATCCTATATCAGATAGTAAATGGATATCACCTTTAGTTATAGTACCCAAAAAAGGGGGTAAATGGAGAATCTATGTGGATTACAGGGAGTTAAACAAGGCAACAAAGAAAGATCACTTCCCATTACCATTCATTGACCAAGTACTTGATACTTTAGCCAGTAAGAAGTATTTTTCCTTTCTTGATGGATATAGTGGATACAATCAGATAACTATTGCTCCAGAAGTCCAGGAGAAGACCACATTCACATGTCCATGGGGGACATATGCATATTCAGTCCTATCTTTTGGGTTGTGTAATGCACCAACAACATTCCAGAGGGCTGTAATTAGTATTTTTGCTGACATATCCCATGATTGTATGGAGATATATATGGATGACTTTACAACATTTGGAGTGACATTTGAAGAGGCTTTGAAGAATCTTGAAAAGGTGCTAATCCAATGTAAGGAACATAATCTATCCCTTAATAGTGAGAAATGTTTTATGATGATGCAGGAAGGAGTAGTACTTGGGCATTTTATTTCAGTAACAGAAATTCAAGTGGACCCAGCTAAAGTTGAGGTAATACTCACATTACCTACCTCTACCAAGCAAAAAGATGTAAGATCTTTCTTAGGACATGATGGATACTATAGACACTTTATTCAAAATTTTAGTCAAATTGCTAGTCCTCTGTATACACTGCTTACAAAAGAAGCTAAATTTATATGGACACAAGCATGTGATGAGTCCTTCCTGTAGCTAAAGAAACTTCTAACAACTGCACTAGTCCTCAAAGGACTAGATTGGTCTATTCCATTCCACATCCATAAAGATGCATTAGATTATGCCATAGGTGCTATGCTAGGAAAAAATCCTACTAAGCTTGAGAACACAATTTACTATATTAGTAAAAGACTCCATGGCCCTGAGTTAAACTACACAGTTACTGAAAAGGAACTCCTAGCTGTATTTTATGCATTGATCAAATTCTGACACTATGTCATAGGCTATCCCATTTTTGTCCACATTGATCACTCAATAATAAAATATCTGATGAATAAACCTGCTATAACAGGCAGATTGGCAAGATGGCTTTTACTATTGCAGGAATTTGATATAACAATTGTTGATAAGCCAGGGAAGGAAAATGTAGTTGCTGAGTACTTGTCTAGACTACAAAATACTAATGAAGACATCACTTAGGTTGAAGATACATTTCCAGATGAACACTTGTTCCACATAGCAATAAAAAACCCATGGTATGAAGACATAGCCAATTATCTTGCAGCAAATAAGATGCCCCCATATTTTTCTCAGAAGGATAGGAAAAAGCTTGTAGAGAAAAGCTTTCAATTTTCATGGATAGATAACAATCTATTTTACACTGGTCTAGATCAGATCATGAGGAGGTGTGTGAGAGAAGATGAAATATATGACATACTCCATGCTTGTCATGATGAGCCATGTGGAGGTCACTTTGTAGCAAAGACAACAACCTCGAAAATCTTAACAAGATATTATTGGCCTACATTACACAAAGATGCAACCAGTTATACAAAAAGATGTGATAAATGCTAGAGGATGGGTTGTCCACCAAAATTAGACGAGATGCCACTTAATCCACAAGTGGTGATGAAACCCTTTGATAAATGGGGTATGGACTTCATAGGACCAATTGATCCTCATCAAATGGAAAATCATATATCCTAGTATGCATGGATTATTAGGCAAAGTGGGTGGAAATGAAAGCAATGCAAAATGCTAGAGATAAAAAAGTAGCCAAATTCTTGTATAAGGATATTTTTACCTGTTATGGAGTTCCAAGAGAATTAGTCACAAACCAGGGAGCATAGTTCACTTCAAATCTGATCACTAAGCTAATGAAGGAGTATAGCATAAGGCATCGAAAGTCTAGTCCTTACCATCCGTAGGTGAATGGACAGGCAAAGGTCACCAATAGAGAGATAGAGGCAATCTTAACAAAGACAGTGCAATTACATCACAGGGATTGGAGTAGCTAGTTAACTGAAGCAGTCTAGGCTTATCATACAACATGGAAGACCACAACAGGCTTCACACCATTTGAATTGGTGTATGGAAAGGCAATAATGTTGCCCATAGAATTTTAACACAAAACATTGTGCACAACTCTGGAGTTGAACATCAATCTTCCTGTAACAAAAATAGAATGCCTACTCCACCTCAACTCAGATGAAATGCAAAAATCAGCATTGGAAAGAATAGATCTAATCCAGAACTAATAGAAGAGGTGGCATGATTCACATATCAAGAATAAGTACTTTCAAGTAGGTGATTGGGCTCTCTTATATGATTCTTGATTCAAGGAGATTCCAGGAAAGCTTTAAATGAGATGGATGGGACCATATGCAATTCAATATGTTTTTGACAATGGAGTAGTCCAACTGACCACACTTGATCCAATCCAATTTAAGCTACTTATCAATGGACACTGTTTGCACCTGTATCAAAAGCCTCAAACTAAGGAAGAATTCTTGTAGTAGTTTAGCACGCAAAGTTTAACAGCACCTCAGGAAACAATTCTTGTAGCAGAAGGTGAAAGCCTTCTTCCTGCAGCCTTACCATAACATGCCTTCGACAACACCCATAATAAAAATTCATTTAATATGAGGTATATTTCTTCATTCACTTTTTCTCTTCTTCTCACCAACTCATCTCATTTCTCTGTCTACAACCCACTCACACTCCATGTCACCCACAATTTCTATTTTAATCCTTTCAATAAAATACCATGTCAGCACTTTCATGCGGCCACCTGACTTGACACTCTCATCAGCTCACATTCGTGTGTACGGTAACTAATTGCTAGGTATAAATTTTTAACTCTTTCCTCACTTTTAGTGCACATGTTTGAATAATTATATATAGTATTGCATTACATGTATGATATAGGCATCAAGCCAGCTTCCCATTCTCATGCCAAATTTATCAAGTGAGGACACTTGTCAAAACTTAGTAAGGGGCAGGGGAAGTGATGTAGCCAAGGATGGTGGATCCAATTAAGGACAGTCCAAACCTTGCAGCCAACAGAATTACACAATGGAATACTCAACAAAGCAACACAAGTAATTGTTTAACACTAATTTTCATTAACATGCTTGGCTGTAAGGACTTCTGGGTTAGGGCCAATTACAATAAAAAAATAATTATACAAGATCCAAGACTAGATCCAATACAAACTCAGCTAGTTCAGCTCTGAAGATAATCAAAAGCTGATGGAAACCCTAAGGCAGATCTAAACTTGAGCTCGCAAGCCTCCAAGCAATCTCCTTGTCTCCAAGTATGCAAACCCCTAGCTTTGCTACAAACAATTATTAGATTACAATCTAATCTACAATATCATCAAGAACTTTTCCACAACTTTGCTGACCTCAGCTTACAGTTCACATCTGATATCTAGATCTACTCAGTCGTGTCTCTAAACATCTACCCACACACCCCTTAAATACTAATCATCAGCCACAAGTTGGCAATATGAAACCCTTAACTCTCCTAACAATAATTAAATGTCATACAAGTCGGCTTATAAAATGTATACAAACATTTAATTCAGCATGTCAGCCCAAAACAATGGCTACCAACAATAAATGCACCAAGTCAGCCCAACAAATCACATAGAACTCTAGTTAGTAAGTCAGGACTACCGAGCATCAGTGAATTAACTGAGCAAGCCAAGCATCGATGAGCACCAGTGTCAACTGAGCACCACAGGCATGACCGAGTAACACTGTCATTGAGCACTAGAGACTACTGAGTTCCTTCAGTGATTGAGCTTCCTTCAATGACCGAGGTCGTTGGTCAAGGCTACAACTGAGTAACACCGGCCAAAATACTAACACTCCATGTAGTTTCATAGAGGACACATAATGCCCTTGCCTCAGCCTTGGATGCCCCTGCATTAGGAAGTGTAATAAATTCCAAGTGTTATTCCTAAGTCACC